>CM042413.1:19260255-19682755 GCA_023634145.1 Thymallus thymallus
CTGTTATAGATGAGTGCAGATTTCTGTAAATAGATTAAAAGACCATACGGTATTAGTGAAGACAGGACTATGTACTTTTGTTTCTTGGTTTAGAAAGAGAACAAGCTTTAAAAATGCATCTTATGATGCCCTCTTTCAATAAATATTTGCCCCTCCCCTCTCATCAAAGTGAGCATCTTCATTCTCTGGTTAATTAATGTATCATGCTACCTGGCTGCCACCTGGCGCAACAGTGCCAGTGACCCAAACAACTGCAGCTCTAGTAAAACAATAACGACCAGGCCACAGGAGGTCTTCATGCTCTGCTGGTTTTGTTGTGTCTTATTGGTCAATTCAATAATCTATGTCAACATTAAGATGGAGAGTTCATCAACTTGTGTTATTCCAGGTGGTTCCAGAGTGAGAGATGACCTACAGCTACATCATGTCCATGTAAAACTCAATATTATCCTTCTGGTCATCTGATGCTCCTGCTGTCTCTGTGATTCACCCCAGACATAAAGACACAGACAGAAACAGACTGGTGGTCGTGGGCTTTGTTTGCTGTGAGGGCCGGCAGAGTTTTCCTCCAATCCAGTACTAAGAGGGTCAAAGTGCCCTTGTGTTCAGGTGTAGTGAGGGTCATAACCAACAACAATAAGCTTGGATTATTATATATATATTTTAACCTCTTTTTCTGCCAATTTCAATTATGATCTGGTCTCATCGCTGCAACTCCCCAACGGGCCCGCTTAACCCGGAAGCCAGCTGCACCAATGTGTGGGAGGAAACACCCTTTCAACTGACGACCGAAGTAAGCCTGCAGGCGCCCGCCCCGCCACAGGGAGTCGCTAGAGCGAGATGAGCCAAGTAAAACCCGGATAACACTGGGCCAATTGCACGCCACCCTATGGGACTCCCGGTCACGGCCGGTTGTGACACAGCCTGGGATTGAACCCGGGTCTGTAGTGACGCATCAAGCATTGCGAAGCAGTGCCTTAGACCGCTGCGCCACTCGGGAGGCCAAGCTTGGCGTTTTTAGAAGGTCTGCCTCACAGCTCTCATTGCAAGATGATACCCTAAGCCTCAAAATGAGGAGGAACTCTCTCCTCCTTCCCTCCCCATGCTCCTCAGGTTTAGATATCAAGAAGGGAGTTAATTGTATGAACAAGGTCCCAATGTGCAGAGCTCTAGGCTTTTCAAACATGAAAGGAATTTCCTTTATTTTACACAAAAACACAGCAGTCTCAAGTGGGCCTGTAGACAGCTGGGTCTATGAAAGGCCATGACCTTCTGGAGCAACAGCACTCCATGTTATTTCTGTTGTGTTCACGCTCTGTCAAATTTTCAGGGGAGAGAAACCTTGTCCTGAAGGAAAATGGAATTGGCTTCTCTAAAAGCAAGATAGCAAGTCTGCCAGGGAATTTCTCCAGAATCTAATGTTTCATCCTAGGACCTCTAACTTCAAGTAACTGAAGCAGAGACGATGAGAGAGGAATACGAAGTCAAACCACCTGACTATGTTTGAGATTAGGAAAGTGTTTGGTGGCTGTAAAGTTTTTGGGTAGGTTGCCAAAATGCCACGGGTGTCCACTTATATCAGTGCATTCGTAATAAACTAACCATTACCAAACTTCTATTCGATAAAATAAGCCTCACCGAGCAAATTAGCAATTGCATTTTTTGATTACCAAATTCGACACTCTCTCATATACCTCCATACAAAAATTCCTCACTTCGTGGGCTTATGGACAGATTTTGGGCAGAGTAAAACCTCTCGCTTCGCCTCTTCCTCCCTGATAAAAGGTATTGTCAGCTAAGCAGGCTAACAACCAGCAGCAGATCACAATCAGCAGTGATTGTCACAGTCACAGAAGAGAACACACTGTTTGGACATGCTGAGGAAGTATTGCAGAATGCAGGAACAGCAAGAGAAAATGGCTATGTCTGTTAATGTCCCAGATAGAATGTGAAATGTTGTTTGCTTCTCCTTCTGCCAATCTTTAACTTTGCACTGACACCCAACGGCACTGTTTAGAATTGAAGTGAGAGGTGGTCTTGTTTGAAAGTAAAATAATAAAATAAAAGGCGAGTTGAGCGGAAAGCCGTAAGGCACTTCCAGTATGGTGGTGGTGACAGCGATCATCATGTGTGTTGTAGTAAATAGGCATCAGGATTCACACTACACTGTCCACTGAGTTCATTACATGACGACTGCTGGTTCCACAGTGTAAAGGTAAAGCCATCATCGTTGTTGTGACTTGTTTTCTCTTATGAGGTAACAATTAAAATGGTTGTTTTATCTTCAGATAACGTTCATCATGTGTTGGTTTTCTCCAACTGTGCATGTTTTGTCTTTTGTTATTGAGGTCTCCTGAAGACATCAGTAAAACAAGCAGTGTGTCTAGGTTTTACAGTGTGATGATATTCCCATCCTCTCTCATGCTCTCCTGGCTGCTGCTGGTCTTGGTGGGGCTGCCGTTGTGTGTAGGGGTGGTCAGGGAGCTTAGGGAGGCCTTGCTGTCTGACAGAGAGCCGCTGCTGGGCAGGGACATGCTCTGGGGGAGGGGCCGTTGCCCCACTGACGAGGACAATGGAGACTCTCTGTGGCTGCCGTTACCGTTGGAAACACAGCGATAGGGCAGGTAAGGTGGCAGGCTGTCACTCTCAATGATAAGGTCTCCGTCCTCGTCGCTGTCGCCCTCCGCCATGCTGTTACTGTTGCTATGGTGACTGACACTCTGAGAGGCAGGGCTGAGGGCTGAGTCATGGGAGAAGGCGGAGCCTGCGGATCCAGAGGAGCTGTTCCCTCCTACCGAGACCTTGCTTGCCCGGGGCACCACGTTGTTGCGCTGGTTGGCCGGCTTCACCGTCACAATCAGGTTGTGGCTGTTGGCCACCATCATGTCTGTCACCTGGTCCAAAGACTTGCTGGCCACGTCAATGCCATTGACCTCCAGGATCTCATCGTTGACCCCCAGCAAGCCTGTGCTCTCAGCCAGGCCTCCACGCACCAGCCGCGAGATGAAGACACCAGGCACCTTCTCCACGCCCTGAGGCGTGACCCGCATGCTCACCCCGTCCCGGATATAGAAACCCAGGGGCTTGTGGGTACCGTGCTTGTGCAGGCGGACACGCCGGTGTGTCTCGGGCAGGATGTCGACATCGATGATGGAGGAGATCTGGCGGAAGTCCTGGGGAAGGCCAATCATCAGGCCTGGTTTGGTCTTCTGTTGCACCGGGCGCAACCCTGCCAAACCCTTCTTCCTCCTCTGCAGGGAGTTGGTTGCAAAGACCACAGGCTCATCCACATCTACAGGACAGAAAGGAAAAGAAAAAAGCCATGTCAGACAAACATAAAACGACAAGGCAGCACCAGGGTCTCAGTTCAATGGTAGTATGCTCTGAGACAGTAAGGGCATCATGTTCACGATGTCCCCTTCTCCTGTAAACAGCTAACCTGGGGGAAAGACATGGGATAAATCCGGTGAAAGGAGGTGAAACAGCACAGGTTTTAAATCTACTCCAATCTTTTCCAATGCCTTAAATCCCTAACTTTAAGAAGTGGCGAAAGTTCACCTTTCAACTCTCAAGAAGGAAGTCTCATTTCCCTACTATATAAATACACCATTTGCTATAGAACGCAGTAGTCTCACTTTATCCTGGGGGATTCGTTAAGATCAAATATTATGTCAACCATAGAGGCCCTGTGAAGTTTTATACTCATTTCTATGATGTCAACAATCTGACCTGAGATTTTCAAAAACAGTGAGTCTCTATTCCACTGTTTTCATAGTTACCACTCCCAATGCCCCTTACCCCACTTCTCCTTTTTCACTCCCTTTTCTGTCTCCATCTCCATGTCTGTCTGTCTGTCCCTCACATCTTGCCTTGTGCTGATTGAGAGCAGAGATTGCTGGGAACAGGAGAACAGTACTGCAGAACCTGCCCCAGAGAAAGACAGTCCGAGAGATGGAGCAGGGGTGTAAGGACACAGTGAGAATTTCCATAACTCTCCCTCAGCCTCTCCCTCAGGGGTCAGAGGTTGTGAAACAGAATCAGATTGCATACCAGGCAGATTAATCACCGCTTCAGTCCCCACTGTTTACATTAAACAGCCAAGAGAGCCTAGCTCTATCATCACATCCACCTGACACATTCTCTGGTGTGACAGAAATAAACAAATGGGTTGTTTTTAGTGCTAGCTGGCAGGTAACAGCACGGGGAGGAACCACTTAGGGCTCAGTTCTAATGTGAAGCGACACTTGCTGGGGAGGAGAGAATATTTTAAGTTATTTTTAAACTGCGGAGAAGGACGTGCTGTGTAAGCCTGTTTCTCAGAGAGAGGCAGAGAGACACGGAGGAGAGGTCTGGATGTGGTTATGAGGCGCACTGCCTGCTGAGAGGGTGAAACACAGGAAGTCATCAACACCTTAGTGAGGTAATGGCAAAAGAAAGAGTGCTTTTCCCACACCCTGTTTGGTTAGAGCTTTGGGAGATCACTGTTTGACTAATGTGTATCATGGAGGATGCAGTGGATATGACCCTCTTGATATCATTCATTATAAGTAACATTCAAAACTGGTAAAAGCACACTTAGCTAGTGGCTAGTAACTGCCAATAGGTTTTATGGGTGACAACATTAAACAGATTTGACCAAAGCAACAGGCTGTTGTATGGATGGACAAACATTTTGATTTGATGTATAGCCAGGCTCAACTAGAGGGCATGAGACATAATAAGTGGGTGACAGTCTAGCCAGACTAGTTGTGAACCCTGACATCTCCCTGACCTCAACACTAAGGTGTGAAAACAATAATCTGCTCACAACAGAATAGCTCTTCCAACATGGAGAATAGACAGAAAACCCAGCGTATTCACTGTTTATACAGTATATATGCCAATACTATAAACATTTGCCAGTTATGGAAAGTGTGTGAGGTATAGTTTACATTTCTCTGTATGTTTGTGTTAATAACATACATGTTTGTGTGCCTTGGTGGGTTTAACTCAAGTGTTTGTTAGTGTAGGTCTGTCTGTTTGTGAGTGTTCCACAGTCCTCACAGAGCTGTAGTCTGCCCTGCCTCCCTCCCTCCCTGTCCACCTTCATTAGTCTTATTGTCTGGACCCCCACAGAGAGCAGAGTAGCCTCTGTTATTAAACCCACTCAGAGGCTGGAGGAGGTGGGTTGGAGGGAGAGCCCAACCGGAGAGCGGGGGCGGGGTACTGGAACCAGCCAGACTGGCGTGACAGCCAGGCACCCAGGAGGAGTGGAGGGTTGGGGGCCAGGGTCAGGAGGAGTGGGGGCCAGGGTTACAGACCAGGAGGGTTGGGTCTGCTCAATGATCTAGGCGTCAATACAATTGTTTTTTTAACGAGTCTGCGGTACAGGGAGCACTGGAGTACCTTCTGAATTATGCTTCCTCTGCACTGTGCACAATATCCCCACAGAGACAATGCCAGAGTTCATTACAATGGTCTGTAAATGAGTCTCGACATAATGGCTAACTCACACAGACTTGCAGGTTAACTGAGCAGATTATTGAGGGCAAGACCCCAGCTACTGTCTATAGAGGAAAGGGGGAAATGCCTGTAACTAGAAATAACGCATCTGGAGTCAAACTCACGTCTCTACAAAATCCAATTTCCCCTTTTTTCTAAATGTTCAATATCTGCTTCTCTTTCCCACACTCTCCTTCTTTCCTTGATGTCTCTGTGGTTGTAGTTGTACACAGTGTATGTGGTTGTAGTTGTACACAGTGTATGTGGTTGTAGTTGTACACAGTGTATGTGGTTGTAGTTGTACACAGTGTATGTGGTTGTAGTTGTACACAGTGTATGTGGTTGTAGTTGTACACAGTGTATGTGGTTGTAGTTATACACAGTGTATGCATTGCCAGCCCAGGGGTCTGTGTGGTGTATGAGCTCTTCTACTGTGCTGAGCTGTATTATTGACCAACTGGGCGATAATGTGGTTTAATGGTGAGTGAGATCAGAGGCTAATGTGCAGAGTGGCTACAGAGTTACTGTCTCCCTAGCGTACATGTCTAAGTGTGTGAGTACGTGTGAGTATCTGCATTAGTGCTGATGTAAGAAGGATCCATTGAAACCATCCCTTCACCAGGTCCTGTACCATCTATCCTCCCATCTATCCTCCCATCTATCCTCCCATCTATACTCCCATCTATACTCCCATCTATACTCCCATCTATACTCCCACTTGTCTCACAAAGGAAAGAACAAAAACACACCTAAAAAATGTTGACCCATTTCTAGGTATACCTGTATGCAGAGCCTGTATTGTACACAGAGACAAACTGGAAAATATTTGCCCTGTGGTGAGGGTTTGTGGGAGGCTCCAACACATTCCAGAACAAACTGCTCTGATCTCCAAGCACAGATGATGAATGCCAAATATTCCCCCTTTGCTTCTCTCACTGGATCAAACTAATCAACTACCCCCTCCCCAAACCCCCCCCCCCCCCCCCTAGATCATGTGATCTCTGCAGGCTACTCCATTAATCATGTTAAACACTGCATTA
This sequence comes from Thymallus thymallus, assembly GCA_023634145.1. Lineage (NCBI taxonomy): Eukaryota > Metazoa > Chordata > Actinopteri > Salmoniformes > Salmonidae > Thymallus > Thymallus thymallus. Next base: position 19,266,777 of record CM042413.1, read on the forward strand.
CATTACTGCAGCACAGGATAGAGTAAATATGTTAATAAAACAGTGTCAGGAGGTCAATTAAGTTCTGAATAACTGCTGAAATCGTACATATCCTCGGGCATGTAGAGTTTATTTGCAACAAAGCTGGTATTATAAGGTGAGATTGCTGCAGGTGAAAATCAAGACAGTCACTAGATTGAAACCTTGAGAAGAAGGGCTGAGGTGGGCGGGGTCAGCAGCACTGGGCCTTAGGGGAGGACATCGAAGTGAAGCCAGCAGTGGAGACGGGCTTACAGTATTCATGACTCTACCTGAATTGGAAATAACTATAATACAGCTAGTCGTCTGCAGCCAACAGGCATAGACACTGCCGATCCTCTCAGACCTTTTAAACATCTCAAACCTCTCCCATTGGATCCTATAGAAATGCTGCTTTACCCCACTTCCCCAAGCACTTCTCTGACTCTCACACACAGAGGACAAGGAGCAGAGGTGTTGAGAGAGTGGGAGAGACAGAGAGAGGGCGATACAGAGACAGACACAGAGAGACCCATCAACTTGCCTCCTGCACTTGTCTAGCCTATAGTGACAGATCCCTCTGTGCTGCCATCCATGCTAACCTTGGAGGGTGTCCCCAGAGAATTCACTGTGTCCCTGTCCTCAGGACCTGGGGGAGGGGGTTGGTCTCCCAGGGAGAGCTACACAGAGGTGTGTGTGTGTGTGTGTGTATTAAGTATCTATTGGTATGGAGTCAAGCTATGCTGACTCTTTAATAATATAGAGTGAAAAGGGCATTTGAACTGGTTTAGTTTGCCTCCATCTTGATACAATGCCTTCTTGTCTATAGTTCAGACAGACATGCTATTGCAGAATATGATAGCTTATTGACCATGGAGTTACACCTCCATACTTTGTTATTGCAGTGTAACGGCTTATTGGCTGTGAGTTTGCACTTCATAATGCTGTGTTATTGCAGAGTGGAACAGCTTATTGACTAGCTATATATCACAATGACAGGTTATTACAGAATAACAGATCTCACTGACTGACTGGCTGGCTGCTGGTGTTTGTAAAGCTGCTGAAATCTAGTCTCTTATTTCTGACCATATATGCAAATAGTCAAAATGTGATGCATTTTTCAGCAGCATTGTTTACGACCAGCCGTCACTATTCTGTATTGAGTGAGAACCCACAAAAGCTGGCACAAGTAGTGTTGAGTTTAGCACTACTTTAGCTGTCCGGGTTCCTTTGAGTAAACAGTTCGCTGATTTCATGCACTAATCAGACAGACAGCAATGGCCCAATGACTTACTAACTGTTCAGTCACATCACATAAATCTGACTGGGAGAGTCCTGCCTTATTTAGTCCTGCCTACTACTCCCTCTTGCCCTGACAGCAGACGTGCGGTCATCGCCATGAACACGGGTCCCACTCTGAGCTCATTGTCCTAGCCTGGCTGCCATGCTGGCCCTGGCATTCTTTCACAAAAATTATTCCAGAGTGAGCAGGCAGTGGAATGGGAAGCCTGGCCTGGCGGCACCAGCACCAGCGAACCCCTGTCCTCCAGGGTAGGGGGTTTGAGTGATGGACACCTGATGCTACCAGCAGGAAGCTGATCCCAGTACTGTGGAGGCATCTCTTTGGCACCATTACAACGGCTGGGCCACTGGCCTCATTGCAGCGCTGCTCCAAGAATAAACTATTTCTGTAGCAACATTCCAACAGCTGAGCTCTGTTGTTCATCAATGTTCAGATAAGGTCTTTAAAAATGCTCTCGAAATAAAGATAATAAAAATGATATATTATATATTATACCAGGAGTTATATTGATCCTGTGATCTTACTAGGAAAAACTCTATGTTATGACCGGGGCCCATATCCACAAAGCATCTCAGAAAAGGTCCTAGGAATTCTGTTAAAATCCATTTTAAAGCGGCAATCAGCAATTGAAAGAAATTACAAAGTGTCTCCCCACCCCCGTTTCGGTAAAAGGCTAAGGTATGGGGCTGGATATGCAACCACTCTCAAATTCATAGACAGAGCTATGGATGCAAGGACTGACCATCCATGATATCAACATGATCGTTTTAACCATGAGGCTATATTGTGTTTACAAACATTGGAGTAAAACAAGCTTATATTTTGGGTTCTGATGGGGTATGACTGTTCACCAGGCATTTATGAGATGCTTTGTGGATACAGCCCTGGTCACAAGTTAAAGAAAAACTTGCCCTACCCAATATAGTGTGACTGACCTCCTCAGCTAGGTTGGTGGATAAGAGTGTGTGTGTGTGTGTGTGTGTGTGAGAGAGAGAGAGAGACCATGCTGCCCCTGTCCTGAACCTGGAGGCTGAAGCCCTGCCATATGGTCACCATGACAACACCCCACTGTTTCCATCACATGTAAACAGCAAGAATGCATAGCCCAACTAAACTAATACAGACGACACAGTATCAACACACAAAAACACACTTATATTCTGATCGTAAAACACTGGATGACAACATAGTGTGTTAGTGGAGCAGCAGATCAGATCAGCAACCACGTGCTGCGCGGGAGGCCGGATCAGCAACAGGCCGGATCAGCAACAGGCCAACTGCCTGTGTGTGTGTATGTACGTGTATACTGATCAGTGGGACGTAACTAATGGGGATTGTCTTGGATTACCCTTTAAGGTTGAGGGCAGCTCTAATCCCATACCAGGATTATTACTGAGGCACAGACACGAGTGGGACTCTGTCCATACACCACAAACACTGGGACCTGGTCTAACCGATCTCTATATAAACCCCTCTACTCTAAGTCCTCCCCACCCCCACGGGACTAACCCTGATCACACTATAAACCTCTGAAAGCTGGAGGATGGAGAACTATAGCTTTCACAATACAGGCTCAAACACGGCATCATTAATAGAGCTGAACTTCCTCTCCCTCCTCTGTTTGGGAAAAGGTAAAGGGAAGTTTACAGTTGAAACTTCTCATTAGTTCCATGTTCCTTTGTCATTTTGGCAGCATTCTATTCTTCTCTTCTGTACCACCTGCTGCTGCCTACTCCCTTACAGTCTGCTATTTCATGTGTATGTGACTGTGTAAACACGGAGCTGGATCATAAAACAGTGTGATGTCACCATCGTTATGTGCCGAGTCATCCTCATGATAGGAGTACTCTAGTGTACATACGTACACATTCCATTCATAATCCAAAAATGGACTGTAGACAGCTGCAAATACCAGCAACAATGGCCACACCTTCTCTCTGTACTCAGAACTCAGGCAGGCAGCACACTCACACTCACGACTGTCCCTTCAAAAGCCCTCTCCTCCTCTAGCCTCTGTTTCTATTTCTGTGTGCTCTGTTTTTATCCATCCATACTGCTAGTCTCTGGAAAGACAAGCACGTCTGAAAAGGACTGTCCTGCTATATGTGTGATTCTCAGTGAACCACTGGCGCTTAGATTGAAGGTCGGATCACAAACCACTGAAATAAGACCAAAAACGTTCATGACGTATGTAGAAGGAAGGAATTTAATCTTGTAATCTGAGTGGGAAAGTTTAAAACTACATTTGACTCTTACACTACAAAGTGGTTTACAGTTGCTCCAGTGTTAATGTTATGATGAACTTGGTAACTGCACCTATACATCAAGTCAACGCTGACAACCTATTGACCCTCGGTGGTATGGGGCATCTACCCACCCACCACACCAACCTGTGGTTGGTAACATCCTGTTCCCACGCCTCCAGTGGACCCGCTGCATGCCAGTACATTCCTGCCACTGCCTCCACTCCTTCCCCAGCCTCTAGAGACACAAAAATGTAACAAACAAGCAACGCACCAGGCTGGCTGTTTCACAGAAACAAGAAATCACAGCAGCTCTCAGAACTCTCAGAGGCTGAAAGACATCGAGAAAGACTTGGCTAGAGAAGACATTCAGAGGCTGCCCTAAGTAACAGATGGTGATCTGTGCAGGTGTTTTGTCTTCTGATCTGATATGGCATGCAAAACCTGCTCAGGCACATAACCGAGAACCCTGCCCAGGTACATAACAGAGAACCCTGCCCAGGCACATAACAGAGAACCCTGCCCAGGCACATAACAGAGAACCCTGCCCAGGCACATAACAGAGATCCCTGCTCAGGCACATACCAGAGATCCCTGCTCAGGCACATACCAGAGAACCCTGCTCAGGCACATACCAGAGAACCCTGCTCAGGTACATACCAGAGAACCCTACTCAGGTACATACCAGAGAACCCTGCTCAGGTACATACCAGAGAACCCTGCTCAGGTACATACCAGAGAACCCTGCTAAGGTACATACCAGAGAACCCTGCCCAGGTACATACCAGAGAACCCTGCCCAGGTACATACCAGAGAACCCTGCCCAGGTACATGTCAGAGAACCCTGCCCAGGCACATAACAGAGAACCCTGCCCAGGCACATAACAGAGAACCCTGCCCAGGTACATAACAGAGAACCCTGCCCAGGCACATAACAGAGAACCCTGCCCAGGCACATAACAGAGAACCCTGCCCAGGTACATAACAGAGAACCCTGTCCAGGTACATAACAGAGAACCCTGTCCAGGTACATAACAGAGAACCCTGTCCAGGTCCATAACAGAGAACCCTGCCCAGGTCCATAACAGAGAACCCTGCCCAGGTACATAACAGAGAACCCTGCCCAGGCACATAACAGAGAACCCTGCCCAGGCACATAACAGAGAACCCTGCCCAGGCACATAACAGAGAACCCTGTCCAGGTACATAACAGAGAACCCTGTCCAGGTCCACCTGCACAGCAGATGTTCCTAGCAGTACTCACACTCTGCCTACATTCCTCATTCCTCTCTCGCTCCTCTGCTCTGCTTTCCTGATATATCCCTTCTCCTTTACATCTCCTATCTTTCAATCTCCAAACCTATTAATATTTGATTTCACTCAGTCTGTAACAACAGTGGAGATGCTATCATCCAATTAAAGTGTGCAAAGACGCAGGATTGGGTGAATGTCTCCTACAGCCATATTATAAATACGTTCGCTCTCTGTCTTCCTCCCAGTCCTATACATAACTCAAATGCATTCCCAGGCCCATACAAACACACACACACACACACACACACACACACACACAACAGTATACTCAAAGTCCACACACACACACACACACACACACAGACACAGAGTGTGTCTCCTCGGGGTATTGAGCAGCTGATGCAGTCTCAGTTGAGAGTGTGCTGGGTGAACATAAGGTAATCTCTCCTACTCTGCTAAAAACAGCAGCACAGCCAATGGGCTTTGCACCAGAATGCCGACCCACAGTAACACCTCTGATACACTACCTAAAGCTCTCCTTCATAACTACAGTGGAAAACGGCGGGCCCTGATGGCATCAGCCCAAGGGTGCTTAGGGTCTGTGCTGACAAGACCCAACTGTGTGGAATATTCCAGCGAACCTTCAACCTTAGCCTGAGCCTAGAAAGGGTCCCTGTGCTGTGGAAAACATCCTGCCTCGTCCCAGTGCCCAAGAAGGCGCACCCCACTGTCCTGAATGACTTCTGACCTGTAGCGCTAACATCCCACATCATGAAGACCCTGGAAAGGTTAGTCCTCGTTCACCTCAGATCCCTCGTGTGTACATCGCTGGACCCCCTGCAGTTCGCTAATCAGCGCAACATTGGGGTCGATGATGCAATCATCTACCTTCTGCAGAGGGCCTACTCTCACCTGGACAACGCAGGTTGCACTGTGAGGGTTATGTTTTTTGACTTCTCCAGTTCCTTCAACACCATTCAGCCCCTGCTACTGGGTGAGAAGATGAAGAGGATGAAAGTGGAAGCACCCATAGTCTCCTGGGTCACGGACTACCTGACCGGTAGGCCACAATTTGTGCGACTACAGAGCTGTTTCAGAACGGGCAGTGAGCAACACCGGGGCCCCCCAGGGAACGATCCTGTCCCCCTTCCTGTTCACCCTCTACACCTCGGACTTCAGATATAAGCACAATCAGTGACTTTGTGTTGTGGTGTGAGCAGAATCACCTTCAGCTCAACATCAGCAAAACAAAGGAGATGGTGGTGGACTTCAGGAGAACCAAGACCCAACTGACTGCAGTCCCTATACAGTGGATGGATGTGGAAATGGTTGGGTCATACAAGTTCCTGGGAGTCCATATAGACAACAGGCTGGAATGGGCTGGTAACACTGGGGCTCTGTACAAAAAGGGCCAGAGCCGACTGTACTTTCTGAGAAGGCTCAGGTCCTTCAACGTGTGCAGTAAACTACTGCATACCTTCTACCAGTCTGTGGTTTGCAGTGGTGTGCAGTGGTGTGCTGGGGCGCCAATATAAAGGCTGGTGATGCTTCTCTGGTAAATAAGCTGATCAGGAAGGCTAGCTATGTTCTGGATTAGTTCTCCTCTTGACACTCTAGAGGAGGTGGCGGAGAGATGGATCCTGGCCAAACTGCTGGCCACCCTCTGCATGCCATGGTTATGACGCAGAGGAGCACCTTCAGTCACAGACTGATCCCACCATGGTGTGCCAGAGTGCGCTACAGGAGGTCCTTCCTGCCGGCGGCTATTAGACTATTTAATGCCTCACCGGGGTGCCGTGCCATCGGCAACATAGACCTGGAACTGTTGGGGTGTTAGGACCTAGTTGAACAATTATGCATCCATCTAACTCTGGTCTGTAATCACTCATTCACTCTGGACTTATTTATTCATTCAGGTCTGTATATACATATTCATGTACAGTTATATCATATCACGTGCAATATTGTTAGTCATTCTTGGACTGAACTTACGTAGTCATTCACTCGAGAATGCATATTAATATCCTGTCAATTGAATCTTTTTCATTGCTTTTAATATATCAAATGTGCAATACATGCATTTATCTGTAATTAAACCCTGCACTAAGGACTGTATTTTAAGGGAATTACTATTATTACCCTAAATTATATCATACACACATTTAGCTATTTAAGTATCTCTTCCTGTCATTTACCTGTACAGTTAATGTACCCATGCAAATATTCACTTACCTGTAAATTTAACTGTATATTTACCTGTACAGCTAATTTAACCATGCAAAATATTCACTTACCTGTTCATTTAACCAGACTGTATATTAAGTAAACTATTATTACCCTCACTTATATCATACGCACTTTTAGCTATTTAAGTATTTTTCTGCCATCGACCTGTATAGTATAGTTAACCATGCAAACACTCCTTATTTATCTATATCAACTTGCAATATTTGTATCTTTTTCTTTTCACCTAACACTCCGTAACAATGTATAGTGTACATATTCAGCCATTCATCCATACTATGCAATGTCTTTTTATAGGTTTTTTGCACTCCAGACTTCTTGTATTTTTAAACTTTTACATGCTGCCAATCTATGTATCATGTATCGTGTATCTGTCTTTTGTGTATTTTTGTTTTGGTATTTTGCACCTGCCCTGTGTTTTTTCGTAGCTGCTTGACGAAGAAATTTCCCCTCGGGGATCAATAAAGTACCTACCTACATTGGAGCACGGTTTGAATGTGCAATTTGTTTTGAATTTAGTAGCAGTGTGTGGTTGTGGTTGTGTTTGGGTTTGTGCATGTGCGGGTAAGGGAGATGTTAGCTAGAGGAGATCTTCCTGGAGGTGTCTTCAGGGCAGTTAGAAAAGAAGAGAAAACACTTTCTTCCCTCTTTTCCCTTCTCCCTCTTTGTATCTCTATCCCCCTTTTTCCTGCGTCCTCTCAGTCTTTCTTTCGATGTGAATTAGCCAAATAAAAGCCCCAGCTTGTAAAGACGTCTGCTGAAATAAATCTTAAATGAAGTAGATTTAGCAACCACAAAAAATATATTATTTTCACTAATCCATGCTTCTCAGACTGCCAGCTATTGCCCAGCTAACTCCATAGACCTTTGCTACTGGCCTCTTATGACTGTACCGGGAGATTGAGGAGAGACATGGTAGCTAGCTAGTTGAGAATGGCAATGGCAAGGATGGGCTAATGGACTCACTGGGCTGACAGACTCCAAAGGTGTTTTGTGCTGGTATTCTGGGTGAGGATGGAGCCGAGCGATGGATCCCATCTGCTATAGAATTACATTAGCAAGACTCTCAATGGCCACTCTATGAGATGAGCTCATGCTAAAAGCCCCATCAATCTCATCAGTGTTTCAGTGGATCAGCACTCTGACATTAATGTCCCACAGAGGGAGAGTGGAGGAGAGAGGATCTGGTCAGAGACTTTAAATGGCTCCACCAGCACAATATGTCCATCATGCCAGTAATGCGTCAATAGACCAAAGCTCTGACATGTATCAGCCTCTTAGAGGCAGGTTAGATATGAGTCAATCACTGGAAAGCAGCTTATTGGGCCTTCAATAGCCAGACTGGCCAGTTGTGCTGGTTAGAGCGAATAACCAGTTTTCTAGGCGTGGTCCTAGACAAGCACCACCACTACTTACAGTCTGTTAGTATCACTTCAACCTTTATCTTAAGATGACCACTGACAGAAACTCCACCCCCGATGTTAACTCACCATCTGATTTGATTGTCCATAGTCCTATTATTCCAATATGCCATGTGTACTGTACTGTGTGGCAAGGATCAATAGTCTATTTACTGTATATAGATAATGTAAGAGTTGAGGGAAATGTGGTTGACTGAATAATGGCAGTCAAGAGCAGTTAAAGTGAATGAAGAACACTGCTCTACTGATTTGCTACTTATTTGCTCTCACTTGAAAGCAAATGAGAAATATTAAAATATGAAAGTACATTACTGTGGAAAAATTACATTCCTTCCATGGAAAAGATGAAGCTGTAATCACATAGTGCCAGGCCCTGCAAGGGTACGTCTGTCACTGACAGTGATAAGCCCTCTCTGGAAATGTGCATTTCTGTTCCCCTCATGGTTTTATTAAATATATCCTCTGAGAAAGCCAAAGCTAACAGATATTGGCCAATGCTAGAGAGAGCAGGGAAAGAGAGAGAGAGAGTAAAGAGAGGTGGAGAGCTGCTTTCTTATTCTCCTTTGAATAGAAAATGAGCATACTTCCTGGCAGTGGTGTAAAGTACTTAACAAAAAATACTTGAAAGTACTCCTTATGTGTGGAAAAAAAATAAGTGTGAGTTTTGGAGTGCCCCTAGCTATCCATAAATACATTTTAAAAAACAAGAAAATGGTGCAGTCTGGTTTGCTTAATATAAGGAATTAGAAATTACAGTGGCAAGAAAAAGTATCTGAACCCTTTGCAATTACCTGGATTTCTGCATAAATTGGTCAGAAAATGTCATCTGATCTTCATCTAAGTCACAACAATAGACAAACCATTATGTGTTTTCATGTCTTTATTGAACACACTGTGTAAACATTCACAGTGCAAGTTGGGAAAAGTATGTGAACCCTTGGATTTAATAACTGGTTGAACCTCCTTTGGCAACAATAACCTCAACCAAACGTTTTCTGTAGTTGCGGATCAGACCTGCACAATGGTCAGAAGGAATTTTGGACCATTCCTCTTTACAAAACTGTTTCAGTTCAGCAATATTCTTGGGATGTCTGGTGTGAACCGCTCTTTTGATTATGCATCCATCCGTGAGTAACTCTGGTCCGTCAGCACACATCCACTCATCCACTCAGGACCTATTTATTCATACAGGTCTGTATATACATACTCATGTACAGTTGTTATATCATATCACATGCAATATTGTAAGTAATTATTGGACTTAACTTACGTAGGCATTCACTCAGGAATGCATATTAGTATCCTGCCAGTTGCACCTTTTCTCATTGCTTTTAGTATATCGAATGTGCAATACGTGCAGTTGTCTGTAATTAAACTTGTCAATGTCTTTTTATAGCTTTTTTTGCACTCCAGATATCTTGTATTTCTATACTTTTTCATACTGCCGCTCTATGTATCATGTACCGTGTATCTGTCTTTTGAGTACTTTCGTTGTGGCATTTTGCACCTGCCCTGTGTTTTGTTGTAGCTGCTTGACAATGAAATTTCCCCCCCGGGGGATCAATAAAGTACCTATCTATCTATCTATCTATCTATCTATCTATCTATCTATCTATCTATCTATGCCACAGCACTTCAATCGGGTTGAGGTCAGGACTATGACTGGGCCACTCCAGAAGGCGTATTTTCTTCTGTTGAAGCCATACTGTTGTTTCTTCTGTGTTTTGGGTCGTTGTCCTGATGCATCACCCAACTTCTGTTGAGCTTCAATTGGCGGACAGGTAGCAAGCTGTCCAGGCCCTGAGGCAACAAAGCAGCCCCAAACCATGATACTCCCTCCACCATACTTTACAGTTGGGATGAGGTTGATGTTGGTGTGCTGTGCCTTTTTTTCTCCACACATAGTGTTGTGTGCTCCTTCCAAACAACTCAACTTTAGTTTCATCTCCCACATAATACTTGGTAAGTAGCGCTGTGGAACATCCAGGTGCTCTTTTGTGAACTTCAGACGTGCAGCAGTGTTTTTTTTGGACAGAAGGCTTCTTCTGTGGTGTCCTCCCATGAACACCATTCTTGTTTAGTGTTTATCGTATCGTAGACTCGTCAACAGAGAGGTTAGTATGTTCCAGAGATTTCTGTAAGTCTTTAGCTGACACTCTAGGATACTGCTTAACCTCACTGAGCATTCTGCAGTGTGCTCTTGCAGTCATTTTTGCAGGACGACCACTGCTAGGGAGAGTAGCAACAGTACTGAACTTTCTCAACTTCTAGACAATTTGTCTTACTGATTAACATTAAGGCTTTTAGAGATACTTTTGTAACCCTTTCCAGCTTAACCCTTTCGAACAATTCTTAATATCTTTCTTTTCTCAGAAATCAGGTTTTCTGAGATCTCTTTTGTTCGAGGCATGGTTCACATCAGGCAATGCTTCTTGTGAATAGCAAACTCAAATGTTGTGAGTGTTTTTTATAGGGCAGGGCAGCTCTAACCAACATCTCCAATCTCGTATCATTGATTGGACTCCAGGTTAGCTAGCTGACTCCTGAAAAAGCATTTGCCCCCTTTCTGATTTTCTCTATTTTTGTATATTTTTTTATACTGAATGTTATCAGATCTTCAACCAAAACCTAATATTAGATAAAGGGAACTTGAGTAAAACATTTATTAAAATTACTTTGTTAATGAAATAAATATGTAAATGTTTTATTTGTTCCCTTTATCTAATATTAGGTTTAGGTTGACGATCTGATAACATACAGTATAAAAACATATTCAAAAGTTGAGAAAATTAGAAAGGGGGTAAATCCTTTTTCACAGCACTGCACACAGAAAAACATTCACTGTGCAAACTACGGCTTTGTTATTCAACTAGGCCTTTCTTCCAACATATCCTGCATATGCTGCAGATGAGAACAGGTAGAAAACAGTGAGATGGATTGGGAAAAAGATCACATTACTATGAACTTCATATAGCACGCTCTTTCTATTTCAATTTCTCACTTTTCATCTACATCTCTTCACGTCTGAGTTTCTCTCTTGAAGCCTTCTTCCAGGACCACAGGGGAGACTAGATGCCATTAGCTGCATTTGTTGCTCTCCTGGTCTGTGCTGAATGCAAGGCACCCTCAGAGCGTCACTCCCCCAGCTGCCAACCCCCCAAACCCCCCCCTACCTCTCACTGTACCTCACAAATGGCATTACTATTGCTCTTCCTTTAAATATACTATTGCAGCCTGTCACTCTATACATCCACCCTAGTCTCTCTCCATCCAGTGTTATTGCACCCAGTTCCATCGCCACCTGCGTTGACCTCATTTCAGGCCCCAGCAGGGCACTGTGCTCCCCGACCATGACAGGCAGGGCACGGCCTGGTGCTGATGCAGCAGGAGTCACTCCCACAGAGAGCCATGGATAGAGGCATTAAGCTGCACCGTCTATCTCTGTTCTGACTCACACATAGCACACTAAACCATTAGAGCTTCAGTGGCCACATAGAGGGGGGTTGAACTACAGGCCACATCTCCTCTCTATACAAAGCTGAGCACATATTTGTTTATTTTGATCTCCATTAGCTTTTGCAGAAGCAGCAGCTATTCTTCCTGGGGTCCACAAACAAAAACAAGACGAAAATGACCAGCAACAAAACACTGATATACAAGAACAGTCAACACATTTTAAATACAACAATATACAAACAATACAACAGAAAAATGATGTGTCTGTAACATGCTGACCACACCGCTCGCGTTACGTGTGCTAAAATAGAACTTGGTTATATTTTTTTTTACGCTTGACGTGCTGCAAGTTCCATGAGATGTTGTTTAATCTGTTTTTTTTTTAAAGGTAATTTTGGTGTTGGAGATGGAAGGGAGCAATTGGAGATGGAAGGGAGTTCCAGGCAATGGCTCTGTATAATACTGTGCGTTGTCGTGAATTTGTTTTAGACTTGTCTAAAACAAATACATGGGGTATGTATGGGTGTCTGAGCTGAATGTTATTTGATTATGCAGACAATCTGGAATTTTCATCACAGTAATATTTTGCATAAAAGCCAGAAGAGAAGCAGTTCATCTTTAATCAACCCTCAACCAGGAAATACTGGCATGCATGTTGTTAATGTTAGTTCTGTATGTGCGGTTAAGGGCAAGGCTTCCTGCTCATATCTGATGTTAGAGAAGCTTCCATTGAAGAACACTCTCTGGGTTCTATTGGATAAATACAACTCTCCAACCATGTGATGGCAGGTGATGTAAAGTCATAGCAAGCGAGTTTCTTCAATAACAATTTATGATTTATGATACTTTATGATACTTAGCAAATTGGATGTAGTCTATCATAGTGCCATCCGTTTTGTCACCAAAGCCCCTTACACTACCCACCACTGCGACCTGTATGCTCTCGTTGGCTGGCCTTCACTATATATTCGTCGCCAAACCCACTGGCTCCAGGTCATCTATAAGTCTTTATTAGGTAAATCCCCGCCCTATCTCAGCTCACTGGTCACCATAGCAACACCCACCCGTAGCATGCGCTCCAGCAGGTATAGCTCACTGGTCACCCCCAAAGCCAACACTTCCTTTGGCCGCCATTCCTTCCAGTTCGCTGCTGCCAATGACTGGAACGAATTGCAAAAATCATTGAAGCTAGAGGTTCCTATCTCCCTCAATAACTTTAAGCATCAGTTGTCAAAGCTGCTTATCGATCACTGCACCTGTATATAGCCCTTCTGTAAATAGCCCACACTACTACCTCCTCCCCATATTTATTTTTGTTTATTTTTCACTAATCTTGCACTCCAGTATCTCTATTTGCACATCATAATTTGCACATCCTTCATTCCTGTGTTAATGATGATAATTCTGTAATTTATTTCTACTCTATAGTCTATTTATTGTCCTACCTCCCAACCTTACTGCATTTTTGCACTACATTTTGCACTCTGTTTATAGATTTTCTATTGTGTTTTTGACTGTTTGTTTAATGTGTAACTCTGTGTTGTTGTTTTTGTTTTTTGTCGCACTGCTTTGCTTTGTCTTGGCCAGGTCGCAGTTGCAAATGAGAACTTGTTCTCAACTGACCTACCTGGTTAAATAAAGGTGAAATAAAAAAAATAAAAAAAAAAATATGATCAATAATATCAAAGACTGCACTGAAATCTTACAATACAGCTCCAACTATTATCTTATTATGCATTTCTTTTAACCATTCATTAGTCATCTGAGCCATTGCAGTACAAGCGGAGTGCCCTTTATTCTCTATCTATATACAGTGGGGCAAAAAAGTATTTAGTCAGCCACCAATTGTGCAAGTTCTCCCATTTAAAAAGATGAGAGAGGCCTGTAATTTTCATCATAGGTACACTTCAACTATGAGAGACAAAATGGTGGAAAATAAGTATTTGGTCACCTACAAACAAGCAAGATTTCTGGCTCTCACAGACCTGTAACTTCTTCTTTAAGAGGCTCCTCTGTCCTCCACTCGTTACCTGTATTAATGGCACCTGTTTGAACTTGTTATCAGTATAAAAGACACCTGTCCACAACCTCAAACAGTCACACTCCAAACTACACTATGGCCAAGACCAAAGAGCTGTCAAAGGACACCAGAAACAAAATTGTAGACTTGCACCAGGCTGGTAAGACTGAATCTGCAATAGGTAAGCAGCTTGGTGTGAAGAAATCAACTGTGGGAGCAATTATTAGGAAATGGAAGACATACAAGACCACTGATAATCTCCCTCGATCTGGGGCTCCACGCAAGATCTCACCCCGTGGGGTCAAAATGATCACAAGAACGGTGAGCAAAAATCCCAGAACCACACGGGGGGACCTAGTGAATGACCTGCAGAGAGCTGGGACCAAAGTAACAAAGGCTACCATCAGTAACACACTACGCCGCCAGGGACTCAAATCCTGCAGTGCCAGACGTGTCCCCCTGCTTAAGCCAGTATATGTCCAGGCCAGTCTGAAGTTTGCTAGAGAGCATTTGGATGATCCAGAAGAGGATTGGGAGAATGAATGGTCAGATGAAACCAAAATATAACTTTTTGGTAAAAACTAAACTCTTCGTGTTTGGAGGAGAAAGAATGCTGAGTTGCATCCAAAGAACACCATACCTACTGTGAAGCATGGGGGTGGAAACATCATGCTTTGGGGCTGTTTTTCTGCAAAGGGACCAGGATGACTGATCCGTGTAAAGGAAAGAATGAATGGGGCCATGTATCGTGAGATTGAGTGAAAACCTCCTTCCATCAGCAAGGGCATTGAAGATGAAACGTGGCTGGGTCTTTCAGCATGACAATGATCCCAAACACACTGCCCGGGCAACGAAGGAGTGGCTTCGTAAGAAGCATTTCAAGGTCCTGGAGTGGCCTAGCCAGTCTCCAGATCTCAACCCCATAGAAAATCTTTGGAGGGAGTTGAAAGTCCGTGTTGCCCAGCGACAGCCCCGAAACATCACTGCTCTAGAGGATATCTGCATGGAGGAATGGGCCAAAATACCAGCAACAGTGTGTGAAAACCTTATGAAGACTTACAGAAAACGTTTGACCTCTGTCATTGCCAACAAAGGGTATATAACAAAGTATTGAGATAAACTTTTGTTATTGACCAAATACTTATTTTCCACCATAATTTGCAAATAAATTCATTGAAAATCCTACAATGTGATTTTCTGAATTTTTCTCATTTTGTCTCTCATAGTTGAAGTGTACCTATGATGAAAATTACAGGCCTCTCTCATCTTTTTAAGTGGGAGAACTTGCACAATTGGTGGCTGACTAAATACTTTTTTGCCCCACTGTATATATATATATAAATAAAATGCTGAAAGTCACTAGTTAACTTGTTCTCTGAAAAATAGCATTGTATTTGGTCAAACACAATTCTCTCCATCAGTTTACTAAGAACAGGCAGCAAACTGATTGGGCGGCTGTTAGAGGCAGCAACGGGTGCTTTACTATTTTTAGGCAGTGGAATTACTTTAGCTTCCTTCCACGCCTGTGACACACCCTCCTTTAGGCTTTGGTTAAAGATATAGCAAATAGAGTTGGCAATACAGTCTGCTACCATTCTCAATAGTTTGGTGGCTTATCAATATTGATGGAGAACAATTAGTTTTTCCACCTCTCCCACACGAACTTGAAAAAATTCAAAACAGCAATACTTATCTTTCATTATTAGATCTTTTATACAAAAATATGATGGTTCACTGATCAATGTTGTCATTCACTTTTGAGTTTTTCCACTTTACTAGTGAAATAGTAATTGAAATTACTGGCAATATCAAAAGGCTTTGTTATAAATTACAGTCAAGTTCAATGAATGATGGATATGAATTGGGGTGTCTGGCCATGATATTGTTTAAGGTCCTCCAAAGCTTTTTTCCATTTTGTTTTGTCATTTATCTCTGGTTTGGTAATATATTTCTCCTTTTTGTTAAGTTTCGTCATAAAATAGAGATGGTTAACTAAAATACCCAATACCAATCTATCCCCACTGAACTGGATAACATCTGACGGATAATTATGTAAAGTGCTAATTGAGTCATGGATCCCTTCCTGTAGCTTGAATCACAAAGCAGCTCGACTTGGCTAATAAAGAAGGATAATAATGGGAAGCTCATTTGGTTACAAACGGGATGGGATTCTAAAACTGGGAACAATAGCAGCCATTCTCCTCTGTCCAGATTAACATTTCCAATTGAATTAAGCAAACAAACAAAACAATAAAAAAGCTGAACATAGAAAGACTTGACTATGAACAATAGGGGAGAAACTTTAAAGAGCATTAGTAGCACATCTCATAAAGGCTGCGCTGCAGAATTGGTTTTGATCAAACTCGT
Organism: Thymallus thymallus; assembly: GCA_023634145.1. NCBI lineage: Eukaryota > Metazoa > Chordata > Actinopteri > Salmoniformes > Salmonidae > Thymallus > Thymallus thymallus. The sequence continues at coordinate 19,283,082 of CM042413.1, forward strand.
TGACCGTGATGGGGCATTAGGGATGGAGGAATTGAGAGGGAGATAAAGAAATGGAGAGAGAGTGAGAGACAGACAGACCGACAGAGACAGACAGACTGAGGGGAGATAGGTGATTAAGAGGGACAGAGAGCATGTGGTGGGGAAAAGAAGGGATAGTCTGAGGTATAATGTGTGTGTGTAAGGCTGGGGCTGAGATAAGGTAGAGGAGCCCGAGCCCCAGCCCCAGCCCCAGCTCCAGTCCTTAGCCTTTGCACCAACCCCAGCTCCATCTCCTCTCAGCGCTCTGCCTTCGCATTCCTGAGGGCTGGCACAGCGCCAGACAGTCCTACCCACTGAGGCAGGCCAAAATGGCAACATTGAGCAGAGCCCCAGACACTCATCCCCTCACAATACAAACGACAACGTCATCACAATTGCCACACTGACTGACTCTCATACCTCCACTATCAGTCACAGTAAGAAACACAGCTGTCAACAACATTACAATCGAGCCACTATCGCTAATGATTGCACAACATCATAAGACATAACACAGTATTTAGTCATGAACACACACTACAGTACGCTATACTTTTTATCCTAGCTCACCTCGAAGTTCCTTTTCACGATCTATAACTGAAACTTAAAAACACACCAAGAACAGTGCCAATAACAAACAAGCATCAAAAGTGACAGGGCCCACTTCAACACAACAGTCAACAGGCTTTGGAGCAAGCATACAGCGACTACGACTGCAATAAGATCAACATCAAACGCAGAGAGCTTTAACCAACAATGTTAGCTAACAACGAGGTTTCTCTTATACATAATAATAATAATAATACTCTTAGCCCCCTCCCATCCCATCCCTCTCTCCATGATGCAGCCTCACCTCTCTTCTGGATGATGATCCTGAGCAGTGGGTTGGCTGAGGAGAGAGCCTTGTAGAAGTTGTCGTCGTTGTTGATTGGCAGCAGGTCACCCTGGATGTCAGCGTATCCCAGCAGTACTTCCACACCGGGGATGTGGTGAACGGTCTGCAGCAGCCGGTAAAACTCCTGAAAGCCACCGGTGTCGCTCTTTTTCAAAGCGAAACGTCGGTACTCCGCCTCAAACTGGAGAACAAAGGTCAGAGAATATCGTGACATGAAAGCAAGAAAGTAAACTCATAAAGAATGGTGCATCATGACATAAATTTTACAACACACCGCAGACAATTGGTCCAGACTACAACATAAGCCTCGGCCATTCACTGCTAACCCAACCATTCAACTCTATTCCACCATCGCTTTTCATTGTCTTGGATGCATTCTGGTCTTCAGAACATAACCTAGGTATTACTTTTACATCACAGAACATGACATGTAGACATAGTCCAGTATGTAACAACTGGAGTCATGTTCTGAGACTTCCTACTAGATGCAGCAGGGACCAGGGCACAGCCCAACGATAACACAGTGGATTGTTGAACATTGTGAGGTAGACGTGTAGCACAGATACATAAAGAGCGCTGTGGGGACAACACAAGATGTGAGCCGTGCTTGTCTGTGTGGAGCTGCTGCCCATCACGGCCAGGGAATTTATCTCGGAGGTGCTTATCACATGGAAACACACACAGCAGGTTTTGTCACTCCTCTAACACGATGTGCAATCCCATCGCTGTCTGGTACCACACACTTCCTTAATCACAAAGACAGGGAGACAAATATAGGACAGATTGACAGACGAAGAAGACAGATAACAGAGTAAAGGAAAAACAGGCATTACTCGACTATTTTTTTCCTCTCCTATTGAAGAAGAATGCTCTGCATGCTTTACTGGGCAGGAGGGGTGACTGGTTATACCATTTCTACCCATCCACATAACAGCCTCAGAGCTTTAGTCTCCTTCACAAATATCAGAGCAGAGCTGCAGGGGAAATCCCCATCTTCATTATGATAATCAGAGATACAATGCAAACACTCCCTACTGGGCAAAAACTGGTTTCAACCAAAAAATGCAATGTGATGACGTTGAATGAACGTGGAAAACTGATTGGATTTTTTTTTTTAAGTCACCAACGTAAGAACATATATTTTTTTCACCAAACTTTTAACCTAAATCCAATGTCATGGAGACATTTATTTAATTTTTTTCACGTTGAATTCACATTAGTTGACAACTCAACCAAATGTAAATCTAAATTAAAAGTCCCTGCACCTCCTCTCTGTTTACTCTTATCTCCCCACCTCTGAGACTTCATTTTATAATGATATCAAGTAATGTCCTCCAGCGAGCAAAGTTCTTCATCCCTTAATAAGCCATTAGGCTGGATACAGTAAACTACTGTATCTGCAAGAGGGCTTCTATCAATTATGATTAGGGGTTGAAACCGGTTCAGGAAACAGAACCGAAAAATAACACAATTTTTCGGGGAACAGAATCAGAACTGGGAACAAAAGTGATCTATACTATTCCGGAACAGAAACATTATTTGTATGGGAACCGGTTAATAATGTTATTTTACGTTACGGGCATTTTCCCCAGTCCCCCCAAAAATGCAATAAATCTTTGCCAGTGTGTGTAGCCAGGCTACCTGCCCCTCCCATTGGCTAACGTAGCCTACTGACATTACAAGTGTGTTTCAGAAATTAGGAGAGAGATTTATTAGAGAAGAATGGATTAACTTTTTCAATGCTAGTTAAGGATACTACAGTTATCACATTTAACATTGGATTTATTAACTACAAAAAGGTAAGACGTTTTTATTTTAATTCTGGTGCCGCTCTGCACACACAAGCTCATTGGTCCAGCAATAAACCAACTCTCTGAAGTTCAAAGACATTCAAAGTTCTTTCATAGAAGCCGCTCCTTCGTAGGTATAATTCTGTGGGCCTAATTTAGATAATGCATGACATAACAAGATGCCCAGCGCTTCAAGCCAAGCCTCCTCCTCCACCCTCTCTCGCTCTCTCCACACCTGCAAAATTTAATTCGCATTTCGCACCCTACACTTGTCTGACATCTGTCCAATGCATGTGTAAACAACGATCTCTTGCACACTCCATAGCAAGCTGCTCTATCTGCACTGATTGGTGAAGTAATATAATGTTGAAATAAATGTAAAAAATAAATACAAATCTGAGGTTTGAAAAGGAACAGAAAGGAACGTTATAAACTGTTACTTTTTTTGTTTGAACCGGTTCAAAACTTTATTTTGCTAGTCGGAACAGTGGAACAGAACAAAAATATATTTATATCTGTTCAGAACGAAACGATTGGAAAATTATTTTGGTTCCAACCCCGGATTATGATTAAATCCACTCTGCCTAAATATCACCTACATCGCAAGTGTGCAAGTAATCAAGTGAGAACAAGTGTATGTGTGTATGAATATAGAAGGTGATGGTAAATGTGTGAGAAAACAAGTGAGTGAGTGATGGACAGGTTAGTGTAGTTAGTGTGAGTCAAGAGTGTCTGTACTAGTTTGCAGAAGCACGCCCGCTGTAGAACCGTGTAAAAGGCTGGAGGGTTTTCTATTAATTATTATTTAATATATTCTCACCCACCAAACTCATAGCTATTAGAGAGAAGAAGAGACTGACAATAAAGAGAACAAGCGAGAGAACCTGTTTGCCTTTGAGACATTGTAAGACGTTGTGCTGATACTGAGTCACATACTGGAGATACAAACATGATTAGAATAGAATCCACTGTCAACAAGTTGTTAAAAATCACTGTTGAGGAGAGACAGACAGTGAGGCAGTTGCACTCCATGTAGCTCAGTCGGTATAGCATGGTGCTTGAAATGCCAAGGTTGTGGGTTCGATTCCCACAGGGTACCAGTATGAAAATGTATGCACTCACTACTGTAAGTTGCTCTGGATAAGAGTGTCTGCTAAAATGTAAATGCACATTACACTGCACAGAGAAAGCCTGATATCCCCATTCAGGAGCATATTGTCAGAATTTGACAAACACACTACTATGGTGCATACTAGATTGTTAAAGATTCTGACCTGTAGTGAACAACAATAGTAAAACATTGAAAAAGTAATCATTAGTGTCATTAACACTATTTAAACATTTTCCATAAACGCAGTTACTATGTTTGCTCTGTGTGAGAGAGAAGTGCATGGAGACACATTGTTTTTTTTACACTAGCTAATAATTGTCTTTAAATGACATCATGCAGTCCTAAAAAAGGGAAACTACAACCACTATTAGCTTTCATTTCGCAACAACTGAATTCCTGTTGAATCCCTAACACATTGAGTGCTCGTTGAACTTTGGGAGAATTCATGGACCCATTGTAAATTGTATATTTGTAAAAACATCTGTGTTGCCAGGACAGACAATGTGTGTTCGAAGTATTGTCCTCGATATTATTTTAATAAGAAAGACACTTTGACAGTGTATAATTGACAGACGTTCAGTTGGTTTTAATGTGCTACACTGATGATGATGATTATTATTATTTTAATAAACGAATAATCCCTCGTGTAGGCTGATAATGATAAAACATGTATAATTTATTATCAAGTGTCAATCATTGTTTACAATGGCCTATGTTGTCTATTCACTTATGGTGAGTTCATTGGCAGTGGGCTTAAGAAGCCATATGGTTTATCGCTACTAATACCATGTTTCATTCATAATTAATCAGCCAGGCCCGATGTTCTAATTAACCGCGTACAACTACGCTCTATTCTGCACCATAGCAGCGCGCTACAATGCATCAAAGAAATGACAAAAGCAACGGATAGTGCACTTTCAGAGCCTAGAACGACAAAACTGTCATTGCCTCCTAGGCTACTACATATTGAAATACAGGCAAATACAAGCTGCTCGCGCTCAGAACGTCGTGGCGACAAGGGCACCAACATTAGTGTTTCCCGTTTGGATTATGATTAGTTACGTGGATGATTCAAGAGCGGATAGCGCAATACGGACAGATCCAATTTATACGGCTTGATTTGGTTTAGTTCTGAGTACCGCAGGTGTTATCCATGCGCGTGCCTGATACCGTAGCCTATCAGCAAATAAACTGCGGTCCACGGGTTTCACGGTAACCGCATTGTGAATGTGAAATTAATAAAGCAGCCACTTACTTTGCTCTTGACCTCGACCACAGTGTCGTTGTTTTTCAAGGGGGTCCTCTGGTACCTTGACATGTTAGCGCGTTGAACACCAGCGGATAGGACCATCCACAGGCTTTCCTCGAAACAGGTTTAAGCAGGCAGTCAGTCAATTCGTCGTAAGCGCATTTGCTCGCAGCACCACGGGGGCTGATAGACGCACAGGCACAGTCCTGGTTCTGTAGTAGGAATCAGATCTGTATGGGAAATGTTGTCCTCCGATGGTCAGAACTTCACTGCCTCAATAACAATGACGTCAGCTAGACACGCCGCTTGAAGGCGGGGATGGGGTTGTGCGTGGGGTCAGCTGAAATGTTTCAGTCGGTGTTGTCCACTGGTGTTGCCCAGGAGACCAAGGCATAGAGCAGGTGAGACAAGGCTCACTGACTCACAATCTCCAATGAGTGTCAAAAGTTATTTTTAGGAAGTGACTCAGAAGCAGTATCCCTATCTTCAACTCAATTCATGTTATAATGTGATGATGAGATTTTCATTTGAGGTCATTCAATGACAAAATGGTCATGGACAGGATTTTTACAAAATAAATAGATAACAACAGAAAAAGTGGTAATGTGGTACTTTCACTATATAGGCCTACCCTTGAATAGGCAAATATGAATAATCACACTATACTTCTCACTGGCTGTCCTTCAGGTTGTGGCAGGTGGCCACAAATTTGGCTGCTAAAACACAGCATTTTGTATGTATTTAAGTTTGTCTTCATCATCTAGGTATTCAAAATGTTCATAATGTTTTATAGTTTTGGGAAGAATGTATTTCTTTCACAGTTTGACAGAAAATGCAGCTCTGTTTTTTTCTCTTCCTGGAGGCAGAATAAGCACTGCCTGTCCTCTCTGAGCAGCCAGGTTTGCCTGTGACGATGACGACCGGTCATCGTCACAGGCTGTGATCACTGAGTCTGTATATAGTTAGTGTTTTCCCCAGTTTTCTCGGTTTCAGTGGTCAGATAGTCTGCCACCATGTACTGTCTGTTTAGCGACAAATAGCTTAGATTTTTTTGTGGTTTCTTTCCAATAGGTGATTTATACAGCGGGTGAAATAAGTATTGAACACGACACCATTTTTTTCAGTAAATATATTTTCAAAGGTGCTATTGTCATGATTTGTGATCATTTGGTGAGGCTTTGTTGGGTTGGTAGTGGTAGTGAATTGAGCCTTTTTATTGCCAATTCTTCACAGTGTGGTTTGTTTAAGCAGCAGTAGCAGTGTATGGTTAAAATCACTGGGGAAGCCAAGCCAGGGGAAAAAGCCATATTACAGCCTACAGTACCAGTCAAAAGTTTGGAGACACCTACTAATTCAATGTTATATATATATATATATATTACATATATGTCTGTGTGTGTGTGTTCTACATTGTAGAATAATAGTGAAGTTGAAATAATGAAATAACACATATGGAATCATGTAGTAACCAAAAAAGTGTCTTATATTTTAGATTCTTCAAAGTAGCCACCCTTTGCCTTGATGAAAGCTTTGCACACTCTTGGCATTCTCTCAACAAGCTTCATGAGGTAGTCACCTGGAAAGCTTTTTCAACAGTCTTGAAGGAGTTCCTACATATGCTGAGCACTTGTTGGCTGCTTTTGCTTCACTCTGCAGTCCAACTCATCTGATGCAGCCCTCCATCATTCTCCTTCTTGGTAAAATAGCTCTTACACAGCCTGGAGGTGTGTTGGGTCATTGTCCTGTTGAAAAACAAATGATAGTCCCACTAAGCGCAAACCAGATGGGATGGCGTATCGCTGCAGAATGCTGTGTGCCTTGAATTCTGAATACATTTTTTTTTTTTTTACCTTTATTTTACTAGGCAAGTCAGTTAAGAACAAATTCTTATTTACAACAACAGCCTAGGAACAGTGGGTTACTGCCTTGTTCAGGGGCAGAACAACACATTTTTACCTTGTCAGCTCAGGGATTCTATTCAACCTGTCAGTTACAGGCCCAACACTCTAACCACTAGGCTACCTGCCGTTACTGAGCGTGTCACCAGCAATGCACCCCCACACCATCACACCTCTTCCTCCATGCTTCATGGTGGGAACCACACATGCAGAGATCATCCGTTCACCTACTCTGCGTCTCACAAATACACGGTTGATGGAAACAAAAATCTCAAATTCGGACTCATCAGACCAAAGGACAGATTTCCACCTGTCTAATGTCTATTGCTCGTGTTACTTCTTCTTATTGAGTAGTGGTTTCTTTGCAGCAATTTGACCATGAAGGACTGATTCACGCAGACACCTCTGAAAAGTTGATGTTGTGTCTGTTACTTGAACTCTGTGAAGCATTTATTTGGGCTTCAATTTCTGAGGCTGGTAACTCTAATGAACTTATCCAATGCAGCAGAAAAAAAAACATGTTGACTCACCCTGCAGTACTTGTAGAGAAATGCCAATTCCACCCTCCTCTTTTATGTTGCCTAAATGTTCTATGACTCTGTCACACAGTACACACTTTAAGTTTTGGTTGTCCTAGGCTACCTGGCTAAAATGCTTGCTCACTAGCCTAACTTCCTTTCATGGGCAGCGATGCACCAGGCCATTAGCCTCCTACATCTACAGTAGCTACATGTTGAACTTCCATACTCTCAGGCCGGGGGCACAATGTATGAATTTATGGTTTGATTAGAATCTCTGTTATATTCATTGACCAGTACGAAGAAATTAAGTAAAAAAGACATTTGGCTTCAGATGTGATGTGATTGGTGTGAAATCGCCAGGACCATTCACAGCTGAGCTCACTCAGTTTAGCTCAAAATTGATTGGCTATTATTTTATACTTTTTTTTATCAAGGGAGAACAAATTCTCGCTGTCTTCCTTTGCATTCAATGCTACTGTTGACAACAGTGTCAGACTCTTTTTGACCAGACAGCATCAGATAGATGGGCTACACATACTGAGACAGAGGGGTTTTTTGTTCGGAAGCTTTCTCCTGTGAGATACATTCAGCCTCTTGCGAATTGAAGGACATTTATGAAACACAGAGAGACAAAATACATTATTTTGTATGTTTTTTATTTATTTTTTGGTACATTTTGGGGGTAAGCCTGGCTTCCAGTGGCATCCATGAATACACGCCACTGTTAGGCAGTTCCAATTTTTCCCCAACGTGTTTTTAATCAATTGATTCCTCAATTTCATTAAGTTGGTGTCTAATGAGTCTGTTTGTATTTTTTTAGAGTTTCCCAATACTGAAGGCGCAGATACTGGTTGTCTGGTTGTCTATGTTTTTGGTTGGACAGATTCTTATGTTTTTTTACTTATGCATTTGCAATCACAATAAAACAATTTTTCATAGTTTGTCTTTTTTGGAGTGGATAACGATGCCAATTTGTCGAACATTTTGTTTATGTTTTGTACAGCCAAATTTACGCCTTACTTATTGTGATGATATGTGTGCGTCAGAAAGTTGTTTAGGAGAGATGTAATTTTTGACCGTGGGCTGACTGTGAATGCTCTGAAAGACACTGGATCTAAGTCTGTGATGACATCATCTACAGTACTACTGCCAAGAGGTGAACTGTATGTATATCTCCCAAAAGAGTCCCCTCGTAGCCTTTCATTGACTATGTAGAGACCCAGCGTTCGACAGAGCTGCAGTAGTTGGTTCCCATTTCTGTTGTTTTTATCAAAGTTCTTCCTGGGGGGATATGAAAGCAGAGGAATGCTGATGTTTGTAGGTATGTGTTTGTCTCCCTGTGTGCTAATGGTATCTGGTTCTTCTCCAGTCCTAGCATTAAGATCCCTACAGATCAGAATATTTCCTTGGGCCTGGAAATTATTGATCTTCTCTTCTAGAACAGAAAAGCTCTCTTCCTTGTACTAAGGGGATTCTGATGGTGGTGTAAATATATATTACAACACACAAAAACATTCCTCCCCTGGGTGACTCCTCTCAATTTGGTGGATGGGAACATCATCTCCTTGTACCCTAGTGGACAGCCAGTGAACCCATCTCCTCTACTCAATGTCTCCTGCAAAACAATACTATTTGAATTTCCAACTTCTCTAATAAAATCTGGGATCCTGCTCTTAAGACCATAGACAGACCTATTTCAGGATTGACAGATTTAAAAATGAGATAAACATTCATAATATTCTAAATGGAAAGCTAATATTGGTGGTATTAGAACCTTTGAACTAAGTTACTAAAAAAGGCTTACAATAACTATTTAAACTGTGTATGGGTTATTTTCTCTCTCTCTCTCTCGTCTGAGCGCTGACACTCCAGCTCTGTCCTCCACTCAATAATAAAATTTAGTACCGTGTCCTAGTGTAATCAGCACCACTCTGTGTGTGTCTCTGACGAAGGAACATGAGTTTGGTATGGCATGGCCTCTATTTAGGGAACTGAGTGGCGTAGCGGTCTAAGGCTGTATCACAACCGGCCGTGATCGGGAGCCCCATAGGGCGGCGCACAATTGTCCGGGTTAGGGGAGGGTTTGGCCGGGGTAGGCCGTCATTGTAAATAAGAATTTGTTCTTAACTGACTTGCCTAGTTAAATAAAGGTAAATGTTTTACGAAATTATGTAAATCCCTCAAAACCTTCCAGATTAGGACACTAAGGATTAGATCTTTCATTTTGTGCATAGCTAATGCAATAATTAATTAAGGAGATGTTTGTGATCGAACCTTCTTTGTTTCACCCCTGTATTTTGTACCATATGTCTCTTCATTCACAGTTCAAATTGTTCAGACTGGGACAATGACAACATCCTGACTAAAAGCTGACAGGGTAACCATCAATGTGATTCACCCGACCCAGTCTGCTGAAGTACACAAATTTAGTGTGGAGCTCTGCCCCACTTCACCCCCTCCACTGGCCTCACAGTGTCTAAGATGATAGAGAGCAGGAATGCAGGAACGAAGACAGATGATAATCCTGCAACCTCAGTGGATGCTGCTCAACGCCCACCAGTGCTTTGATCTTCACACCGCTGCCAAGGGGGCCAAGCAATTTCCTGAGCTCTTCTCAGAGGAAGCTTCCTGTAAATGAATGCTAGCCTACCTACCCACCTGAACACAAATACTATATTTAATATGGTACAGATTCTTCTCATGAAAAGCCTCCATCACCCAAGAGGAAAGGGTGCATGTCAGAGAAATTATATAAGTTTGCAGTTTCACCTTCATAGCCACACCCTTGAGAGAGTCACTGAGATTTGTATACATTTAGCATAATATCCAGGAAAACTCCCATCAGAATTTCCTCTGATTGTTGCCTAAGTATGTGAGTCAGCCATGTCAGGCTGCTGAGCAGAAATGTTGATAAGATATGTAATACTCCCACCCCCGTCTCCCTGTCCTTCTGGTGACTGCCATGGAAAAACATTCTCATCTAACAGGGATGTTATTCACTCCTTAGTGACTGAAATTAACTGGTATCCTGAAATGCAATATTCTTCCGAAGTGATATGATATCAGCTTACGTGTGATGTCTGACATCTCTAATTTGAGCAAGCTACAGTAAACTACTGGGCAAATTCAGTAGCTGCCACTGTTGTGGTTTCTACCTGTTCACTGCCACCTCTCTGGTTATTCACATTTTCACATCCTCCTCAAAGATAATATTTATAAATTTGATTATTAACTTTAACTTTAAGATTTTATAGGGAACAGTATCTGAATATGCTGTACCTTTCCTGTAATACTGTTACCACCACCACTACCTGAGCAAAAGTGAGTTTAGAATACATATTCAAACTTGTACCAATAGGGCTGAAGACTCGTCAGGGTTAAAGGATTTCAGAGATACCAACGATAGTGCGGCAGAGCAAGCAGCAGATGCTTAAATTATTCATGAGATATAACTTTTTTTAATTGAATGAAAGTGTTTATTAGTACTGTAAATAGACATAGCCAAGCCATCCCCCAGTTAACATAAGACAGTGTACGCAAGGTGGATGATGCAGGTGGAACCTGTACAGGGCTCGGAGTTCTGAAGGAAGTCATGTGGAATGCGGGTTTTTGGTTTATCCATTCAATTAAGACCTAGACAACCAGGTGAGGGGAGTTCCTTACTAATTGGTGACCCTAAGTCATCAATCAAGTACAAGGCAGAAGTGAAAACTTGTAGACACTTGGAATGAGTTTGACACGTTCTGGAGGGGGGGAGTAATGTTGTCAGACCAGCCTGTCCGCTCTGGGCCCTGCATTCCCTCAGCTCTCTGACTCCCACACCTCTCAGCCTGTTACCAGGTCCGACCTGCTGACTCAGAGCAGCCTGGCTACGTACCTAGAATTCCTCTAGGCTTTACTTAAATGATTCCTGCATGGAATGTCATTGTATCTAGTGCAAGGCAAGTTGCTGTAGAGGTCCCACATGTCTTACTGAAGGATTCAGATGTTTCTGAGTCAAGCATAAAAATAAAAAGAGACTTAACTCTGTGAGTAATGTTTCACTGTGATGAGCAACTCTACTATATATTGTAGGAGGCACACTAGACCAGTGAGAGAGAGAACTGCTTACAGATGGCCTACAATCAGTCAGGTGCATTCATTGCCCAAAGGAGAAAAACAGGCTTGTACGCACTCCTTGTAATGTTTTTTTGTCTGGTTGAAATGCCAAGCATGCCACATCTTACATAAGCTTGTTTAGCTGTTTGTGTCCCTTGAAGATACAAAGTAGTTAGCTTATCTGATTGCTACTTTGCTTGTTTTTTTACTCATCCATAAATCTGTAACTTTTCAGTGTGACTGTGTGAGGATTCAAGATTAATTGACATAACTTAAATCTTCTCCCGGGATGCCCCACTGTATGCTCCACAGGTGGAGAGTCAGAGTCCCTTTCATTCTGTCACAGAACTTACATTTATTCTTCATTTTCACTGGAATATTTCCTTAACCATCGACTTTAAAAAGTGGCAAACATGAATGGTGAAAACAGGTCTTATTCTTGAAATTTGAGTGCTGTAACTGGAATATGAAATGGCACCTGGTCACCATGTTTACCTGACTGAAAAAGCCGTTCTTTGTTCTCCAGTTGAGAGGTGTGTGTGTGTGTGTGTGTGTGTGTGTGTGTGTGTGTGTGTGTGTGTGTGTGTGTGTGTGTGTGTGTGTGTGTGTGTGTGTGTGTGCCAAGGATATTATAGTAAACGACAACTGAAACTAAAATAAAAACAAAAATGTGAAGAAAAAAAAACTATTTTGTAAACTGAAGTAACCGTCTGATGTGGTGCCTTGCCTTCTCAACCTTGAGGCACACTTGTAGTCAACTACTGTTGCAAAACAGTTGGCACAGGTCCTCCTGAAGTCACTGTGGGAGTGCTTCGCATGCATACTGAATCCTCAGGCAGCCAACTTCGATCCAACCCCTGCAGCAGCTTGCCTGATGGACCCAAGTGTGTCTCTGGCACATAGCTCAACAGAGATGGTGCCACTGATGAGGGAGGCAAGAGTATTTTGTACTAGAGCAAATCAGAAAGTACACCTGTGGAGCAGCAGGACCCCAGGAAGATGCCAGCACGATGAATCCAGCAAGCATCTCGACCATGGTACTTCAGAAATATAGCTTCCTTGCATCGAAGATTGTGTCTGAGGTCACTGCCCAGCCGGAGGGTCAACCTGGCAGGGCATTCATTGCCCCGTGTGAGCTGCGGAAATACCTGGAAGAGGTAAAGGGGGGCATGTTTACAGAGTCACCTCCAGTTCTGGCAGGCAAGGACGGCTGTTTCTTCCCCTGCGTTCATGGAGACAATATTCTCTGTCTGTGGACAACAGTTATCAGGCTTGAGAAACCAGAACATGTTGTTTAGTTGAACAGAAACACACACACACACACAAGCAAACTAGCTGGCTGTGAACTGATGGATTTGTGAAGACATTTTGTATTGCTTATGTGTTTGCTGTTGTTTTTATTAACCCTATTTGAAGGGGTTAGTCAGTTATACATGTTTAATGTTACATAAACATAACAATAATAACATAATAATGTGCCATGAATTAATGTGTTGTTTTTTCCTCTCTGTTTCAGTCAGATAAAGGTAAATGTTATGGATACAGGTCTCCTGTGTGTGTATTTGTGTTCTCTCTCCTTCTGCCCTAATCACAGGTGTCAGTCATTTTGTTTGTTCCCTTGCTGAGGTGGACCAATCAGAAGACACTCCTCCTGATTTCACCACCTGCTCCTGTTTTCCAGTACCCAATCATATCCCTTTTCCCTTGGTTTAAAACCCAGTCAGTTGTTTCTCCTCAGACTATTTTTTTACACAAACCTTTTGATACAGACATAGATAGACCACATATTATGTAATACACCACATAGTTATTGTGCATACATCTCACTTTGTCCTGTTTCATGTGAGTATGTATTGCTGTGGTGTTTAGTCTATTCTATTCTGTTTGTTTGTACGTGGGAAAAGGGGATACCTAGCCAAGTCGCCCTTGGGCATGCACTACCCGTAGGAAAACGTTGTTTAAATACTCTAGTTAGAACTGGGTGGACCACCCCCTGTATTTTTGGTTAGTTAGATCATCTGTTCTTGAGGAAGGCAAGACTAGCTTAAGGGTTTTTTATATCTATTATTTATTTTCTTGGGTCCAGCTCAGCCCCTTTTCCCTGAACCGTTTTAGTCTTTTTAATAAACCTAATGTGTTTGACGGTAGTTTTGGTTGTCTGTGTTTTGTTCTCACTGTTATTTAGTATCCTGCCAGTTGCACCTTTTCTCATTGCTTTTAGTATATCGAATGTGCAATAAGTGCAGTTGTCTGTAATTAAACCCTGCGCACTAAGGACTGTATTTTAAGGGAATTACTATTACCCCAAATGATATCATACACACTTTTAGCTATTAAAGTATCTCTTCCTGTCATTTACCTGTACAGTTTGTGTAAACATGCAAGTATTCACTTATCTGTAAATATAACTGTATACCTAACTGTACAGCTAATTTAACCATGCAAAATTTTCACTTACCTGTTCATTTAGCCAGTCTGTCTATTAAGTAAACTATTATTACCCTCGATCATATCATACGCATTTTTAGCTACTGAAGTATTTCTCTGCCATCGACCTGTATAGTATAGTTAACCATCCAACATCCACCAATGTATAGTGTACATATTCAGCCAACCACTCATACCATGCAATGTCCTTTTATAGCTTTTTTTTTGCACTCCAGATATCTTGTATTTCTATACTTTTTCATACTGCCGCTCTATGTATCATGTACCGTGTATCTGTCTTTTGTGTACTTTCGTTGTGGCATTTTGCACCTGCCCTGTGTTTTTGTTGTAGCTGCTTGACAATGAAATTTCCCCCCCGGGGGAGCAATAAAGTATCTATCTGAATGAGTAATGTTACCATCCACCCTAGACTGTAAAGCCAAAGGGGTTTGTGATTGTAAAGCCAAAGGGGTTTGTAACAGCAAAGGTACTTGATTCTTCATACATGTACTACTAAAGTTAAAAAATAAAAATAAAAAGCATTAGATTGGTGTAAACAGGCAAGTTTTTCCCCCACCATATTTCTTGCACCAGTCTACGCGCTTAACCTTTAAATCCAAGTCACATTAGGATTGATTTATAATGTAAACTCAACCAAGTCCTGGCCATGGAGTTCTCTATTGGACAAATTACTTTGTTAGCATGGGCAGCTCCATTGAGGACTTTCACCATTTCTATTTAGTCAACTGGGCAGGACAACTTTATTGGCTGATCCCTCCTGATGACCTGGTTGGTATGACCTGATGACCCAGTTGAAGTTGTGATAGCCAGTCCAGGAGGGATCAGCCAATGAATTTTACTTTGGAAAAATAACTTTTACTATTTCAAGTTAGATATGTCCTTAATGGTTCTGCCCATCCACAGACACCCTCATGATACAGAGATGTCATGTCTAGCCAAGTCTATGGTCCTGGTCCATCACCTTATGTTTTACTGCCTCCCAGTGGCAAGAAATGATCCTATAGGTATACAACACATAAATAGCTCCTAGCTCCCCATGCATAGGCTTCTTTATGTCCCTGAAACTAAATAATATATATAAACTAAATAGAAATGTTATCAAACTAAATATATAAACTAAATAGAAATGTTATCAAACTAAATATATAAACTAAATAGAAATGTTTATCAAACAAAAATGTAAATCAAGTCCGAAAACAAAATATAAAATCACAACTATAATAACCTTGGTGTGCACACGTGTGTATACGATGGCAGTGTTATTTTCAATGAAGTCATGTGAAAGTTACTTATCTGATATCAGCACTCACAATCCCTCACAGAGAGAGAGATTGTGAAAGGGAAAAGGCATCTAATTACGACTGCAACATCTCTTGCAGATATTACTGCCCCGTCTTCTTACCAATTGCATTTATCAGGTGTCATTCTTCCCATAGTTCTGCTATGTTTAAAGTCCCAGAAGCCACTGGTCAAAATAGATGCAATTCCAGATCCATTTATTTACTGTATCTCGGTATTCATCATTTAAATACAAGGTGATTGATGAATGTAGATTTCAGATTACTTTTAATAATAATACCACATTTCCTATCCACCACATCCAATGTATTAGTGATATACTATAAATTATGTTGCAAGTGGTAGCATTATTGTAGTATACCTTTGCTCTGAACTATGGGTAACTCACACCACCTTGTGGAGATAATGGAATAAACAAAAATATAAAACGCAACAATTAACGATTTTACTGAGTTACAGTTCATATAAGGAAATCAGTCAATTGAAAAAAAATGAATTAGGCCCTGATCTATGGATTTCACATGCCTGGGCAGGGGTGCAACCATGGGAGGGCACAGGCCCACCCACTTGGCAGCCAGGCTCAGCCAATCATGAGTTTTTACCCACCAAAGGGCTTTATTACAGACAGAAATAGTCCTCAGTTTCATCAGCTGTCTGGTCTCGGACTATCCTGCAGGTGAAGAAGCCGTATGTAGAGGTCCTGGGCTGCCATGGTTACACGAAGTCTACTGTTTTGAGGCTGGTTGGACTTACTGCCAAATTCTCTAAAATGGCGTTGGAGGCGACTTATGGTAGAGAAAGGAACATTTAATTCTCTGGCAACAAATCTGTTGGACATTCCTGCAGTCAGCATGCCAATTGCAGGCTCCCTCAAAACTTCAGAAATCTGTGGCGTTGTGCGAAAAAACGGCACATTTTAGAGTGGCCTTTTATTGTCCTCAGCACAAGGTGCACCTGTGTAATGATAATGCTGATTAATCAGCTTATTGATATGCCACACTTGTCAGGTGGATGGATTATCTTGGCAAAGGAGAAATGCTCATTAACAGGGATGCAAAAAAATGTGTGCACACAATGAGAGAAATAAGCTTTTTGTGCATATGAAACATTTCTGGGATCTTTTATTTCAGCTCATGAAACATGGGACCAACACATTGGGTTTATATTTTTGTTCAGTATAAAATAAACATTGTCGTCTCCTACTGGTCTTGCCGTAAAGAGTGTACTGTCCAAACGCTGAATAGTGAGTGTGCAGGGCATTATTGGTGAAATGGGATGACGTTGGTATTAAGGTGCAGCCCATGCAGATTAAACATTAACATAGGTAAAGATGAACTATGAACTGTAAATACTGTCCTCCCTCACACATACATTATGCATAATCATAAGGACAGTGTCAATGTGGGATAAGTTAATTCACTGGGCAGACAGCGACTATGGCGGCTAAGATAGGAGGCAGTGTTCTGGTGACAGGGTCTAACCGGGGAATCGGTCTAGAGCTAGTCCGTCAGCTGGCAGAGTGCACCAGTCCTCCAGCCCAGATCTTTGCCGCGTGTCGAGATCTGTATGGAGCTCAGGTAGTCCACAGCCTCTAAGGCCAATTTACAGAGAGTAGCAGAGAGCTCCAGAGCCTAATGCATGGCACATAAGAGTATGTAGAGGTTTGCAACAATAGGAAACTGAGCATGGTTTCTGTTTAATGTAGCAAGATATTTAAGTTAAATATGTTCATATGTAGACGGTCACATTATTAAGTACTGTACATTTGTTATAATTCTCAGTTATTTGTTGTGTATTTGTATTAGAAATATTCATTAGCACGTGTCTTTGTACATCCACTTAATTCTCTCTGGAAATTGCCGGAGTGAATCAGGATCCTAGAATTTAGCCTGCCCTGACCCAACACATTTGCTGTTGCTTCAAGGCACTGAAAGAGCTGGCGCAGAGGCATCCCCAACTGGTCACTATTGTGAGATTGGGTAAGGTTTTCTGCTACTTTGGCTTCATAAAAACACACACATTTTTGTTTACCTTTATTGCAATTAGCATGTTGTAAAAGTCCAAATGTCCCATGGTGAGACTTATATTTAGCATATAGTGACCTGCCATACAAATAAAAAATATATATTTCTTACAGGGTGACAACAAGAGCTAAGTGAGCTATAGTTCCTTCAAAAATGTTGTGTTGACAGACGTTGCAGACCCAGTCAGTATATCCGAGGCCTCCAGGGCAGTTGGTGATAAACTGATTGACGGCAGCCTGAATCTGATCATTAACAACGCTGCCATTAATGGCCCTGTGGTGAACGATGGGAACAGCCACCCTGGCACACTGGCAGTGACGGGCATGAAGGAGATGGTGGATTTGTTTGTCACCAACGCAGTGGGACCCATGCTCATCGCTAAGGTCGATACATGCACTATTACATTAAGTATTTCAGAAGACTAAGCTTTTGTCTTACTGTTTCATTGTTCACTTACTCCCTTCTCGGGAATTTTGTTACGGTGTACTTTGAGTTATTTGCTCTCTATAAATCTCTCAATAAATAAATGCTACAAACAAAAAAGAGGATACAGTTTGAAAAAGTTACAAGATCCAGATCTTTAATATATTGACACAGATTAAAACAATTACTTCTTTATCTGTCCTTTCTTGCAGGAGTTCAGGTCATACCTGCAGAAGGCAGCTGACCAATCAGGACCTGCGACAACAGGGATGTCCTGTAGCAGGGCAGCCATCATCAACATCTCCACTCTCCTGTCCTCAGTTGAGAAGTGTCCTGAGACTTTCTCCATGGCCCCTATGTATCCTTACAGAGCCAGCAAGGTATGCCACCATCAGTAGGCCTACGTCTAATGACTCTTCTGGCTCATAGTAGTAACAGTTTCTATTGATTCCATGCTGAATAACGAAGATATGGATAAAAGGAGATATGTTGTCCTATTCTCCACTAGGCAGCGCTGAACATGCTGACACGCTGCCTGGCAGAGGACTTCCAGAAGGATGGAATTCTGGTCATGGCCATCCACCCTGGCTGGGTGAAAACTGACATGGGAGGCCCACATGTGAGTAACAGGGGTGGGGGGGGGGGGGGGGGGGGGTGCTTTTTGCATGCATCTGTAAAATAAAACTATGAAGCTTAAAAGTCCACAATGCCATTCAGCACAATGCTCTGCACATTACTCTGAAGTAGCAAAACTCATATGATAATTACATATTTGTTTATAAGTGTAGAATAAAGTAGGACTAGAGTCATAGCAGACTGGCACAGATCTATACCTGTTTGTCTGTGATGTGTTTCTGTTCGACAGGCGCCAGTGAAGACTGAGGACAGTGCCAAAGGCATGCTGCATGTGATGTCAACCCTCACAGAGAAGCACAATGGCAGCCTTCTGGACTGGGAAGGGAATGGTATCCCTTGGTGATGTTCCAGGCCAATGGTCCAGTCTCTGGGATCAATAGACTTACTGAGTTCTGTAAAAAATAAAAATAAAAATATATAAAAAACGGACTGCAAGACTCATTTGTCATTCTCTAAAAACAGCTTATCATTATTCAGCACACAAAATGTGCCAACAGCATTTATTGTATTATGTGTTCATACAATAACTAGTCACTTTACTTTGTCAGACTGCTCTAGTTATGACTATATAAGAAAGGTTAAACTAATGGGCAAAATGATGAGCCATCCTAAAGTTGAGCATAATGGAAATAGATGCATCTGTCTCTGTGATTGGCATCATGCTATCACAGCAGAATGAAAAGAAAAACATGGAAGGAACCACTGGTCAATTCAACATCTATTCCACGTTGATTCAACGTCATTTCATTGAAATTACGTGGAAACAACATTGATTCAACCAGTGTGTGCCAAGTGGGGATGTGTGAAAGACAGATGATGGAAACATAAAGAGGTGATGCAGATGGACTAATTTGCATTATTTATTTTTTGACATATATATGCAGCACCCCTACTTCCCACTGCTATGGGCCGGCCATGAGCTCCAGGGGCAAGGCAGATGTGCATGCTGGGGGTCATGACAGGGGAGAAAGCACTACTGTTAGTGTTAGAGCTAACAGGAAGTGTGGACTGGTGAAACTGCTTGACTAAAAAAAATCAAATCAAATCCAAGGGCTGATAACTTATAAGCACTAAGGTTTTACAGGCATTTGCAATGTTGCACTCAACAGCAACATTAAATCAGATTTCCCCCACATCACTGCTGTGCTAATTCAGTAGTCATAAACAAGTTGCCATAACCTAGTTATTTCAGTTGATTACATGTGTCCGTTCCATGAGGTCCAACCAGGTCAGCTTTGGTTAGGTTACCATTCCCTGGTGATACAGAGTCAAATTAATACCTAGTGAAAAAGACATTCTGTGTTGCTTGCCAATATGAAAATGGTGTTCCTCTGAATCTTGTTGGCACAAGTTAGGCATAGCGTAACCCTTGTTTATGTGTGTGTGTGGTGCAGTCACACAAGACATAATGCAAACACAGGGTTTAGTATTGTGTGAACAAATTGGATAGCATTACACAAAGTCTTACCTGTACACCGCATCAGGACAGTAGCAAAGACAAAAAAAAAAAAAACAGTTGCATTTTATCTGGTCAGCTCACTCCTCAGCTGTCCGCAAGAGAGGTAGACCGTTTAATTTACGTGCCACAGCAAAGAAGTGGGAACACAGAGCCAACATTGACATTGAAGGAGAGTGCTGCTGTACTACTTCCAACTTGAAAGACCGAACTTGCCTCGGTGTTTCATGCTCGTCGTTGTTGTCCTTCTGCTTACATTTGGAACTAAAGTAAAGGTAAGAAAGTCATGCTGGCGTTTGATATGTTTCTTTGACGAGCTCCTAACGATGTCAATGTTCACATCGCGTGTCGAGTGCCATACAGTACAGTACCAGCTGTGTTAGTAGACAGCTGGGGATTCATACAGAGGTAAAATGTGTTTTATATTGGATATTTTCTATTGTTTTAGTTTTATATTGAATAAAAGTAAGATAGTCATCGCACGCTTTGTTTAAGTTATTCAAGATTGAAATTCCGAAATGTTAAAATGTGTTTTATATTGGATATTTTCTATTGTTTTAGTTGCATATTGGATAAATGTTTTTCTCCCCTGATTCAGAATATATACTTTTCATGGTGATGGCATGCTTGGTTCAATAGCTATTGACGAGAGAAAACAGAATAGCCACCGAATATCCAATAAAAAACTAATTTTACCTATTCTAGATGCAAGGAATGACATTGTTTGTTTGTTGTTTGTAAACAATTAAGTAATACATCCATAATTGGGGTTATGAGAGGGATAAAATGCTCATGAGGCATTTATAAGTTGTATTCTTCACGAGGGATAAAATGCTCATGATGCATTTATAAGTTGTATTCTTCACAAATGAATGGTTAAATATCAAGAATTGAAAGGGATTCTTTGCTATTCAGACATGACATCAAACTCCACCACCTCAACACAATAGCTGACAGTAGTAGGCTAACTTGGGGGGGAAAAAGCTTTGGTAAGATTTAGATATGTGCATAATGGCTATCCTTAGGCAAACACATTTTGAAGGGAAATAAGTGGGCAGAATTATTGTTTTTCAATAAAAACAGAAACTTTATACTTTTATTTAGGCATTTATTAGTAATTGACTCTTAAAAGCTAGTCTAGGTCATTTATTTTAATTAAAGGTCCTGAACAGTCATTCTGAAAAGTAATTTCTCTCTCATGGCCAACTACCAGGAAGCTTGAAAAGACAGGCTGAATGGGTGGGGAGCTTATATTCATGAGCTCGCCTTGACAGACAGCTCTTTGAAACACCTATGTCAAGCAACTTGGATGCAGTAAGCAGTGTTGCAAGCATACTCAATTTAAATTGTACTACTTTATTCAAAACGGATTTTAAAAAAAATGTATCTAACCAAGTGGAATATTTATCTTAAGGCTCCCCTATTGGTATATATGTAAAAAAACCCAAAGCCTCCCTATACTTTGTTATGGCTTTCCATTTCTGTGTTAACTATGTGGCAACTGAAAAATGTGACTGTTTTTCTGTCCCACGGTTCTGTTGTTTAATCATTAGCTCATTGGTGGGATTCATGGACAGTGGTTCTCAGCCAGCCTGGGACATTCCAGTTGGAGTCGCACAGTGGAAGAAACTGGACTGACAGTGCCCACCTCACACCTCCCCCGACTTTCGGTGGTGCACTCTCGTTGCCCAGACAACCAATAGTTTTTGGGAGGGTTTCTCTATATTAGGAGGGCTTTCATGGAGGAGAAAGGGTGACAGCCTGTCTTCCAACCTCCCACACAGACAGACTAACATTCAGAAAGAAAGCTCTCACCCAGGGAATCTGTGATGTGTCCAAGGGAATCTGTGTTGTATCCATGAAAACTGTACTTGAAGTGAGTATTATGCACCATTACTTGTAGGTTCAGCCTCCCGCCTCTACCTTGTTCAAATACATAATATTTCCTGGATCATTCCGTGGTTCAGCTGTGGAATGTTTGCTGGCTGTAAGTAACCTAAAACAATCAGTCAAGACCTTGAACATGTTCTGTTTTGTAAGCCTATTGATTCCTTGATCAAATGATAGCTGTGTGTACATGTATAAGAGACCAAGAAAGTCAACTATCGCCCCTGGATAGGAAGCTAAATAGTGCACTCCAAGCTCGTCACCAGTGGTGTGGTGCGGGAGCACCAAAAAAATGTTTTAAATCAGTTTGTAATGACAGATGAAGTCTTGAATATTATTATAGAATAAAAATACATAAAATAAAACATCCTCCAATTGCAACGTCTGCATATGCCCACACATATTGTCTCAAGAAAAAATTAGCATACCTAATTTCAAAATAGGCCATCATCACCATCAATAGTGAATGATCATTCTTCACATTTTACAGGTGAATTGTTCAAACAGTGTCTGCATGCCAATCATTTGATCTCAATCAGTTTCATTAGAATATGGATGGATTTAGATCTTCTTGAATTACTGTTTCGTGAGCGAATTAGGGCAGATGGCTTCAGAAATAATTTTCACCAATTGTATTATCAAATTGAAAAAAGAAAACTGATACCTAGCACTCTGCCAGTACTACATCCCTGCTCTTCACTAAGCTCAGGGCCCTAGGTGTGAACTCCTCTATGTGCAACTGGGTACTGGGGCCACATTTATAAAAAAAAATAAAAAAAAGATTTATAATAGAACTTAGTTGTAAGATAATTTCCGACGGCGTGCTTACGTTCAATTCATAAAATATACTGAGCATAAATAACCTTGCATACGCAGGATCTAAGGCCATTTGTAACTTGCTCACCTTTGACCTATACATCTCAAACGTGAACGTGCCTTACAATCAGCGATTTCCCCTTATAGAATGCTAGCACAAATGAGTGTTTAGTCAGGAATAGCCATGGACCGAAAGATAATTATTTATTTGTATTAAATGAAGTTACCTTCTCTGGCTTGTAGAGGAGTTTTCCACCTGATGCATCAAGGCAATGCCACCTGCCCTTCATCAGTCCGATGGTGCGCTCCATAACCAACCTTGTTCTGCCATGCGCCAAATTGTAGCGCATTTCCTCTGCTGTTTGTGTATGGAACGATGATAAGGTCAAAAAGCACGTGGTCAAAACGCAATCTTGTTAATGCTGTGCGTGTAAAGTAGGCAGGTGCAGGCGCTAAATTAACGCCTTCGCGCACTACATTTACACAAATTAACACACGTCAAATAAGCGGTGCAAATGCTTACAATATCGTCAGTGGCGCTGCCCAGGGGTGGCCGTAACTTCATTTTATAAAAATAAATAATTATCTTAAAATCGCTGATACAATCGCTTGCCCCCCCCCCGCCCCCTCGCGAGTCGCATATGCATAATACGCTTCTGAGTATGCATCATATTATTCTATCTGGTATTTTACATGAGGTACTCTTCATTTAAATCAATAATGTATATTTTTCATAGTAGTTTATGTGAACGAAAAGAACAAATGCATAGCCAGCCAGCCACTTTTGACCATCAGTCACTGCATCACACTCCGACCTGTCACCTCTCCCCTGGGCCTGCTGCTGCACAGTGCACTGTCACCTCTCCCCCGGGCCTGCTGCTGCACAGTGCACTGTCACCTCTCCCCCGGGCCTGCTGCTGCACAGTGCACTGTCACCTCTCCACCGGGCCTACTGCTGCACAGTGCACTGTCACCTCTCCCCCCGGGCCTACTGCTGCATAGTGCACTGCCAGATGACAGTCTGCCTCATGGACAGCAGCAGCTGAGCTCAGTCTCGTGTCTCTGGTGGCATCATCGGAAGCTAGCCTAGCTGGCAGCTGCCTGCAGAGTTGAGTTGAGACGACCAGACTGCTAACGGGTAAGTACGTCATACAATACTACTTATAGTAAAAAAAAAAAGGTATGTATTCAGTGTCGAATTTCCAAGCTAGCTAGCTAGTTAAATTAGGTATTGGGGGGCTTAGCTAGCTAGTTTATGCCTTAATGTTTCTCTGCAGCATAGAGAGTGTAATCTAACTATAGTTTGAGTTATCGTAGCTTTCTAGAACGGGTTTTCAAACCACTTTATGAACTTAGGACTGCCAGAGCATCTATGAAGCTACGTTATGGGCTGGCATAGCGTTAGCTTACTAGCTACGATTAGTCACTGTGGCTGTGTCAATTTGCAGACAATGAAGATCAAGTCTACGGATATCTCTTCTTTCTTTGAGAAAAGTAGTACAGGGGAGACGCAGCCGACAGGGGAGCATCAGCAGAGGGTTAACGTTAGTGAGGATGCAGTCGAAGATGATGATAACGTCAAGCCCATGAACAGGCAGAGGCACAGAGAAGAACAACAGACAGCAGCATGAAAGTGTGGAACAGGAAGCAACAACAGTCACAGAGGTTGACAGCCAAGCGAGGCAGGACTCAGCTAGAGCTATTTAACCTGTTCCTTGTGACTGTGGCCCTGATAATTAAATGGATGGCTAGAGAGGAACGTTATCTGGATACATGTATGGTTGTAGCGTGTCTACATTGAGTTATGAGTCATGACATAATCACATACAGTAAAGCCTTCTGATTCATGTTTATTGGTAGTTGAGTTTGAATAGGCTGAATAGAATTGTCTATAGATAGGTAGATAGCTACGAAAAACACAGGGCATGTGCAAAATGCCAGAACGAAAATACACAAAAGACAGATACACGATATATGATACATAGAGCGGCAGTATGAAAAAGTATAAAAATACAAGAAGTCTGCAGTGCAAAAAGCTTTAAAAAGGCATTGCATAGTATGAGTGAATGGCTGAATATGTACACTATACATTGTTAGGTGAAAAAATTATACAAATATTGCAAGTTTATATAAATAAATAAAAAATATTTGCATGGTTAACTATACTATACAGGTCGATGGCAGAGAAAGATACTTAAATAGCTAAATGTGCGTATGATATAAGTGAGGATAATAATAGTTTACATAATATACAGTCTGGTTAAATGTACAGGTAAGTGAATATTTGCGTGGTTAAATTTACTGTACAGGTAAATGACAGGAAGAGATACTTAAATAGCTAAATATGCGAAAGGTCGATTCTTATTCTTATTCTTTTTATTATTTCAAAATCAGAATAACTATTTTTGCCTCTTGTTTCATCCTAGATATATCCCAGTCAAGAGCAGAGGGGACCAAACAGCCACATCTGTTCACAGTCTTCCTTGAGCCATATAGGGAGGTGTTCCACGAGATGTCTAAACTTTGAAAAATTTCAAAGTTTGCATTACCTGTGAGCACTGCAGCATGTGAGCGCAGTTGTTCTGTACTAAAGTTAATCAAGACTGTCTTGAGAAATACAATGGGTGATGAGCGATTGAGCAATTTGGGGGTGTTAAGTGTAGAGTCAATATATATTGAAAATAATGTAGCCTATTAAAGCAGGGATATGAATCGGTTGTAAGTAGATTTAGTAAAATGTATATTGTTGTCCATGATTATGCTTTTTTTGTTTTGTTTTTTATTTTTTGGACAAAAAAAGACACGGCAACAGCCGAATAAAGCTGCATTGAAAATAATTGTATGCCTCTGTGTGGTGTTTTTAAACTTGAGGTGGCTTGTTCCCAGTAAATGTTTTGTTCCTTACAATCAATGTGCTCCCTTCAAATTAAAGCTGTATATTTGTATTTTTAAGGAAAAGGACAACTAGCCTATTTGAAGAACAATGAATCGCCTAACACATGTATATACAGATACATTACACATTAAAACAGGATTGTTGTAGCTCTCAACATGTTAACCGGTATTAGTCTATCAGATAATTAGTAACATTAAATGTAAAATAAGAACCAAACTCTCATATTCCTTAACTCTCATATTGACATCGTTTTCAACTAGCCTATATACTACAACAGCATATCAGAATTCCTGGAATTCAGTTATGGCTTTTGGTTTTGGTGTGCCACCCCAAGATTTTCAGTGGCCCCACCTGGCCACCCCTATGAAACATTTCTGGGGGCGCCACTGACGCCTATTTGTCGCAAACTGCAATACCCCTACATAACCAGCAGGAAAATTACTTGCGTCAAGTCTAGACTTTGCATAAAGATACGATTATTTCCATGTCAAAGTAAGGTTTTATAACAAACTACTTATACAGTGGGGAGAACAAGTATTTGATACACTGCCGATTTTGCAGGTTTTCCTACTTACAAAGCATGTAGAGGTCTGTAATTTTTATCATAGGTACACTTCAACTGTGAGAGACGAAATCTAAAACAAAAATCCAGAAAATAACATTGTATGATTTTTAAATAATGAATTTGTATTTTATTGCATGACATAAGTATTTGATCACCTACCAACCAGTAAGAATTCCGGCTCTCACAGACCTGTTCGTTATTCTTTAAGAAGCCCTCCTGTTCTCCACTCATTACCTGTATTAACTGCACCTGTTTGAACTCGTTACCTGTATTAAAGACACCTGTCCACACACTCAATCAAACAGACTCCAACCTCTCCACAATGGCCAAGGCCAGAGAGCTGTGTAAGGACATCAGGGATAAAATTGTAGACCTGCACAAGGCTGGGATGAGCTACAGGACAATAGGCAAGCAGCTTGGTGAGAAGGCAACAACTGTTGGCGCGATTATTAGAAAATGGAAGAAGTTCAAGATGACGGTCAATCTCCCACGGTCTGGGGCACCATGCAAGATCTCACCTCGTGGGGCATCAATGATCATAAGGAAGGTGAGGGATCAGCCCAGAACTACACGGCAGGACCTGGTCAATGACCTGAAGAGAGGTGGGACCACAGTCTCAAAGAAAACCATTAGTAACACACTACGACGTCATGGATTAAAATCCTGCAGTGCACGCAAGGTCCCCCTGCTCAAGCCAGCGCATGTCCAGGCCCGTCTGAAGTTTGCCAATGACCATCTGGATGATCCAGAGGAGGAATCGGAGAAGGTCATGTGGTCTGATGAGACAAAAATTGAGCTTTTTGTCTAAACTCCACTCACCGTGTTTGGAGGAAGAAGAAGGATGAGTACAACCCCAAGAACACCATCCCAACCGTGAAGCATGGAGGTGGAAACATCATTCTTTGGGGATACTTTTCTGCAAAGGGGACAGGACAACTGCACCGTATTGAGGGGAGGATGGATGGGGCCATGTATTGCGAGATCTTGGCCAACAACCTCCTTCCCTCAGTAAGAGCATTGAAGATGGGTCGTGTCTGGGTCTTCCAGCATGACAATGACCTGAAACACACAGCCAGGGCAACTAAGGAGTGGCTCCGTAAGAAGCATCTCAAGGTCCTGGAGTGGCCTAGCCAGTCTCCAGACCTGAACCCAATAGAAAATCTTTGGAGGGAGCTGAAAGTACGTATTGCCCAGCGACAGCCCCGAAACCTGAAGGATCTGTATGGAGGAGTGGGCCAAAATCCCTGCTGCAGTGTGTGCAAACCTGGTCAAGAACTACAGGAAACGTATGATCTCTGTAATTGCAAACAAAGGTTTCTGTACCAAATATTAAGTTCTGCTTTTCTGATGTATCAAATACTTATGTCATGCAATAAAATGCAAATTAATTACTTAAAAATCATACAATGTGATTTTCTGCATTTTTGTTTTAGATTCCGTCACTCACAGTTGAAGTGTACCTATGATAAAAATTATAGACTTCTACATGCTTTGTATTTGGGAAAACCTGCAAAATCGGCAGTGTATCATACTTGTTCTCCCCACTGTACGTGGTTTTCTGCGTAAGTCATACTTACGATCAAAATTGATTGTAAGTCTGTTTTATAAATGAGGCCCCATGAATTCTTGACGGGCCACCCCAGGTGATGAGGGTAGGCCACACCGATTCTCAAAATGGGGGCGTCCAGGGGTGTGTGTTCAGCCCCCTCCTATGCTCCCTGTTCACCCATGACTGCGTGGCATTGCGACTCCATCACAATCATCAAGTTTGCTAACGATCCGACAGTGGTAGGCCTAATCACCAACAACAATGAGACAGCCTACAGGGAAGAGGTTAGAGCCCCTAGCGGAGTGGTGCCAGGAAAATAACTTCTCCCTCAACGTCAACAAAACCAAGAAGCTGATTGTGGACTACAGAAAACAGAAGGGAGAGCATACAAACATAGTCTCTTTTTTTTGTTTTCTTGAGTAAGGCAGCTCCAAAATGCAGGTGTTTCAGCCTAGCTCAGTGCTTTCTGTGGTGGTGGGGCAGCCAGCGGAAAATTGATTGGTTCAGTGGTCTGTAACTCATGGGGACACTACGACACTACGTGGACTGATCATGTCAACATCATACTTTCAAAATCTTAGCTAGCAGTCAAGCAAATACTTATGTCATGCAATAAAATGCAAATTAATTATTAAAAAATCATACAATGTGATTTTCTGGATTTTTGTATTAGATTCCGTCTCTCACAGTTGAAGTGTACCTATGATAAAAATTACAGACTTCTACATGCTTTGTAAGTGGGAAAACCTGCAAAATCGGCAGTGTATCAAATACTTGTTCTCCCCACTGTATATATATACTCACACACACACACTCTGTCTTCGCTGCTGTCCCATGTATATAGAGACATTAAAAACTGGTCACTTCACATTTATATACTCTATACTGCTTAGATATACTGTATACTCAACGGAATATACTGTATACTCACTCTAATATGTCTATTGTTGTGCATATCATTCAAGGTACAGTACCAGTCAAAAGTTTGGACACGCCTACTCATTATTATTTTTTTACTATATTCTACATTGTACAATAATCGTGAAGACGTTTAAACTATGAAATAACACATATAGAATCATGTAGTAACCAAAAAATATTTTATATTTGAGATTCTTCAAAGTAGCCACCCTTCGCCTTGATGACAGCTTTGCACACTCTTGGCATTCTCTCAACTAGCTTAATGAGGTAGTCACCTGGAATGCATTTCAATTAACAGGTGTGCCTTGATAAAAGTTAATTTGTGGAGTTGCTTTCCTTCCTAATGCGTTTGAGCCAATCAGTTGTGTTGTGACCAGGTAAGGGTGGTCAGAAGATAGCCCTATTTGTTAAAAGACCAAGTTCATATTATGTCAAGAACAGCTCAAATAAGCAAAGAAAAACGACAGTCCATCATTACTTTAAGACAAGAACGAAAATTTCAAGAACAAAAGTTTCTTCAAGTGCAGTCGCAAAAACCATCAAGCGCTATGATGAAACTGAGTTGCCTCTGCTTCAGAGGATAAGTTACCAGCCTCAGAAATTGCAGCGTGAATAAGTCCTTCATAGTCAAATTGCTGCAAAGAAACCACTACAATTTTTTTTATTTAACCTTTATTTAACTTTATTTAACTATTCAAGTCAGTTAAGAACAAATCCTTATTTACAATGACGGCCTACCCCAGCCAAACCTGGATGTTTCTGGGCCAATTGTGCGTCGCCCTATGGGACTCTCAATACTAAAGGACACCAGTAAGAAGAAGAGACTTGCTTGGCCAAGAAACACGAGCAATGGACCGGTGGAAATGTGTCCTTTGGTTTGATGAGTCAACATTTTTAGATTTTTTGTTCCAATCGCTGTGTCTTTGTGAGAAGCAGAGTAGGTGAACGGATGATCTCCGCATGTGTGGTTCCCACCGTGAAGTATGGAGGAGGAGGTGTGATGGTGTGGGGGTGCTTTGCTGGTGACACTGTGTGATTTATTTAGAATTCAAGGCACACCTAACCAGCATGGCTACCACAGCATTCTGCACCGATACACCATCCCATCTGGTTTGTGCTTAGTGGGACTATCATTTGTTTTTCAACAGGACAAGGACCCAACACACCTTCAGGCTGTGTAAGGGCTATTTGACCAAGAAGGAGAGTGTTGGAGTGTTGCATCAGATGACCTGGCACCACAATCACCTGACCTCAACCCAATTGAGATGGTTTGGGATGAGCTGGACTGCAGAGTGAAGGAAAAGCAGCCAACAAGTGCTTAGCATGTGGGAACTCCTTCAAGACTGTTGTAAAAGCATTCCAGGTGAAGCTGGTTGAGAGAATGCCAAGAGTGTGCAAAGCTGTCATCTAGGCAGGGGCTACTTTGAAGAATGTCAAATATAAAATATATTTGGATTTTGTTTTTTTTGGCTACTACATGATTCCATATGTGTTATTTGGACTGTAATTTTGATTAATTCTGATAATTCTTGGATTTATTGTCCTTTTTTCTGACTTTTTGTTTGACATTCTACTGCATTGTTGAGGAGCTGGCTACACAAGCATTTCACTGCACCCGCTATAACATCTGCTTAACTGTGTATACGACCAAGAAGTGATATGTATGGTTGGAGTGTGGAGAGTTGGTGACCAGTGTTTAACACCAGTCAGTTACACACTGTTGGTTGATTGTTTTACTTAGCCTCTGTGTCCTGTGTGCATTGACCCCTGACGACATGCCAACCTCGGGATGGAGGAGTGTTTATTACTTTACACCTCCCCTCTGTAGTGTTTGCCCTGGGCCTCTAGGCTTGAGAACTGCAATGAGAGGACTGTGTAATGGCTGCTTATCTGTCACCTATTGTACACACTCACATCTAGTGTATCTCAAGAGGAGATGTAGTTGTTGGTTTTGTTTTAAAGGCTCCAAATTGAAGTATATATATTTTTTTGTATCTCCAATTAGCTTGAAATAGAGGGAAAAGTTATTCATTCACAATCAGTGCTTTCAAACCCCACACAAACACTGAACTTACAGCATATGGGTCTTAAATTGAAGGCCTTTGTGTATCTGGTACAAAACTAACTTCTAAGAGAACTAGTGGACCGGGACCCAGTGCACCAGTTTAACTATTAAGTACTCTGGTCAGCAGAGTACTTTTTGCTGACAGCGGAGTTGATTATGTAACAAAGTATTCACCCATCCTCTTAAAAATACTGAGCCATTACAGATTTGAACCTGCCATGATCTCTGTGTGGCCTCTGTCTCTCAGTCCCAACCCTTTTCTCTTTTCTCACACAGTTACTCTGCCCTCTTTTTCCCACTTCTAATCTTCACTTCACTAACATCTGGACACAAACACAAAAAATAGTCTCAAGGAAAGTTGGTAGGATAACCTCCATTGTCTGCAACTTAAGAGATGCATAGATGGCTATCAATGGGGGAAGTGTTTATTAGTACAGATGTGCTGGGTGCAGATGTACTGGGTCTGTAATACAACGGTCATAAAAACTACAGAGTGGACACACCATTAAATTGGTCCTTTGTAGTGGTTAGTCTTTACGGGTGGTCCTCTCAACTGTTTCCTGCACAATTCGTATAAAAAAAAGTTCCTGACTGCAAATTCATAACATGTACTGTATCACATGCACTGCAAGCATTTCGCTACACCCGCAATAACATCTGCTAAACACGTACAGTGGGGAGAACAAGTATTTGATACACTGCCGATTTTGCAGGTTTTCCTACTTACAAAGCATGTAGAGGTCTGTAATTTTTATCATAGGTACACTTCAACTGTGAGAGACGGAATCTAAAACAAAAATCCAGAAAATCACATTGTATGATTTTTAAATAATTAATTTGCATTTTATTGCATGACATAAGTATTTGATCACCTACCAACCAGTAAGAATTCCGGCTCTCACAGACCTGTTAGTTTTTCTTTAAGAAGCCCTCCTGTTCTCCACTCATTACCTGTATTAACTGCACCTGTTTGAACTTGTTACCTGTATAAAAGACACCTGTCCACACACTCAATCAAACAGACTCCAACCTCTCCACAATGGCCAAGACCAGAGAGCTGTGTAAGGACATCAGGGATAAAATTGTAGACCTGCACAAGGCTGGGATGGGCTACAGGACAATAGGCAAGCAGCTTGGTGAGAAGGCAACAACTGTTGGCGCAATTATTAGAAATTGGAAGAAGTTCAAGATGACGGTCAATCTCCCTCGGTCTGGGGCACGATGCAAGATCTCACCTCGTGGGGCATCAATGATCATGAGGAAGGTGAGGGATCAGCCCAGAACTACACGGCAGGACCTGGTCAATGACCTGAAGAGAGCTGGGACCACAGTCTCAAAGAAAACCATTAGTAACACACTACGCCGTCATGGATTAAAATCCTGCAGCGCACGCAAGGTCCCCCTGCTCAAGCCAGCGCATGTCCAGGCCCGTCTGAAGTTTGCCAATGACCATCTGGATGATCCAGAGGAGGAATAGAAGAAGGTCATGTGGTCTGATGAGACAAAAATAGAGCTTTTTGGTCTAAACTCCACTCGCCGTGTTTGGAGGAAGAAGAAGGATGAGTACAATCCCAAGAACACCATCCCAACCGTGAAGCATGGAGGTGGAAACATCATTCTTTGGGGATGCTTTTCTGCAAAGGGGACAGGACGACTGCACCGTATTGAGGGGAGGATAGATGGGGCCATGTATCGCGAGATCTTGGCCAACAACCTCCTTCCCTCGGTAAGAGCATTGAAGATGGGTGGTGGCTGGGTCTTCCAGCATGACAACGACCCGAAACACACAGCCAGGGCAACTAAGGAGTGGCTCCGTAAGAAGCATCTCAAGGTCCTGGAGTGGCCTAGCCAGTCTCCAGACCTGAACCCAATAGAAAATCTTTGGAGGGAGTTGAAAGTCTGTATTTCCCAGCGACAGCCCCGAAACCTGAAGGATCTGGAGAAGGTCTGTATGGAGGAGTGGGCCAAAATCCCTGCTGCAGTGTGTGCAAACCTGGTCAAGAACTACAGGAAACGTATGATCTCTGTAATTGCAAACACAGGTTTCTGTACCAAATATTAAGTTCTGCTTTTCTGATGTATCAAATACTTCTGTCATGCAATAAAATGCAAATGAATTACTTAAAAATCATACAATGTGATTTTCTTGATTTTTGTTTTAGATTCCGTCACTAACAGTTGAAGAGTACCTATGATAAAAATTACAGACTTCTACATGCTTTGTAAGTGGGAAACACTGCCGATTTTGCAGGTTATCAAATACTCCCCACTGTATTTCTATGGTCAGAGTCTGGCAGATCTATTCTTTCTACATCTGTGTGGTGTTGTGTGTGGGATCCCTAATTAGAGGCAGCTGCTATGCATTACCTCTAATTAGGGATCCTACTTATATGTCTGTGTTCCACTCCCTTGGCGTGGTTCATTGTTATATGTTGTCCCGTGTTCGTGCTACGTGTGTTTCGTATTGAATTGCATATTTGTTATTTTGTATAGTCGATGTCCAGTCTAGTTTATTAGTTTAATAAACGATGTCGAACTATCGCTACGCTGCTTCTTGGTCTCTCTACACACCCGAACGTGACAAGTCAATTTTGACACTAGTATAAATGTTTCTGACTCATATCGATGCCACATAGGCTGTTTTCAAAAGTATTAGTGTTCTTTTAGGGGCAGTCACTCTTTAAAAATATGACATTTAAAATGTTAACCTATTGACTTGACTGTGAGAATTAGAAGCTGTTGTATTGTTATCTGTTAGTACTCTACTTATCTCAGCCCTCTTTTAGGATTGGGCATTGGGTTACAGCATGACCTCACAATCGCAGGAAAGGAATGGTCACATGTTACTGTACATGTGAACAAATGTTGCCCTTTAAATTCATATTCACATTCTTAATATTTTTTAGAAAGGTAAATATAACCATGTTATTGATGCTCTGGAAAAACAAACAGGCATTTTGGGGTGAATTTACCTACACATGTTGTATTTGATAATCTAGCAATACATGATGTATGATGTTAATAAAGTGTATGTTCTGAGTGAGGGCTGTGATGACAGTGCAATCACAGGAAAATACTGGCCAGTGTTTCCGCTCACTGAACTGCTATTGAATGGCTGTGGGTCTGACTGACTAGTGCTTCCTGGTGAAAGGGCACTGGTGCCAAAGAGGGAGGTATAGCACACACACCCTTTACACTTCCTCTGTTTGTCTTACTGTTTTTCATTTGAGTGTTTGATTGACATGTGTGAGTCTCTGTGTGGGATGGGTGAAGTTCAGATGTCCGTTCAGAGCTGGTGTCCCAGACACCGCTCGCAACTCCCCCCGCTTCTTACTCAAGCGATGCTTGGTTAAGATGGATCCTTGAACAGACTGCGCTCGAAGAAATAGGATACAATTCTATCCCTGGGTAAGATTTTTGGTTTGGGAGACCTTTCTTTTTTTTCTTTGAAGTCTACCCAGAGAGAGACTTATTCATTTACAAGGCAGATGCCCTCGTCCAGTGTCAGTTGATCTAAGGGATGTACAGTATTTTGCCCAGTAACAGGGTGTAGAAAGCTAGTTTATTATACAAACCAATCATTGCAAATCATAACAGCTGCCTCACTCAGACCACTGTTCCTGCTCAGGAACTGATTTATGTGTGTCAATGCTTAACACAATATACAAACAATGACAAAGAATATTAACATATTTTGATTTATTATCAACATGATTTCAGTAGTTCTTTTAAATCAGGGTTGCATAAGGACTAACTCAACTAACCTCACTAAAAGTGTCTAATGCCAGAGTTTAATCTTGTGCATCCACCTACAGTAAACATAGATGAATATGTAACTAGTGATTGGCATTGTTGTGGAAATGGGTTAGTGAACAACCTATGGGAATCTGGTTTAGTTGCCTGTGTGTCTCTGTTACCCTCAGTTTTCATTCTTGTATTATTTTATCTCCCCTGTTTTTGTCGACATGACATGCAGTGACGTAGTTCTACTCTGGGAATGAGCAGGGAGGGAGTGGGTTAGAAGACAGCCACATGTCCTCCTCTTCTTAGTTACTGTCAGAACAGAGTGTATGACGCTCACTGACATGACAATCATATAAACTTAGATCAATGATAAAAGGTCAGCAAAAGTTGGAAAAAATACAAGGTTTGTGGCTTCCACATGTTCTGTGCCCAAAGAGAGTGTAACTCCAGTGAAACCACACTATCGCCGTCACGGCATCCTCATTCTCTATCCATAGGAGGGCAGTGTTTGACAAGGATAGAGTTTCAGTTAACCGTTGACCTGTCTTTCTTCGATTTTTGGTCAGAATGATTAACAGATACATTCATTTTCTGGGAACAATCAAGATGATGTTGACTACATGTTTTTTCTCGATAAATATAGAAATGTGATAAAATAGCATGTTTAGATACTTTATGCTCAATCATGTATACCCGTTCAACCAATTATCAATGAATCGGTAGCCTAGCCTAAATCACATCGCAACAAATATTAAAGTACATTCATTTGAATGTCTGAGCTCCAGCTGTGGTTCATGTTTGTTTGCTGTCTCTACTCCTCTCTGTCCTCTTTTCCCCGTCCTCCTTTAGTCCTGCGTCAGAGAGTATGGAGATAATTATCAGGTCTCATCATCAGCGCGTTGTGTGGGCGCCACTCCAACCCCTCTCAGCAGAGCAAAGATCACTCACATTGTTTATATGTTTAAGAGGTGAGAGAGGAAAGAGATGAGATGGTCGTTCTGTTTGTACCTAGAACAAATACACATGAGTCAGATTAAGAAACACATTAACAATAACAAATTAGACACAAACAGATGGTTGGAGGAAGGCTAACCATACAGTGCCTTGCAAAAGTATCCAGGCCCCTTGGATTTCTTCAAATTTTATTGTTTTACAAAAAGTGGTATTAAAATGGATTTTAATTTCATTTTTTGTTAACAATATACACAAAATAGTCTGCAATGTCAAATGTAAAGAAAAATTATAGAGAAGAAAATGAATAAAAAAATCATACGCACAACATATGTAAGTAAGTATTGAATATCAAGCACAGATTTAACTACAAAGACCAGGGAGCTTTCGAAAGCCTAGTAAAAAAGGTCAGTGATTGGTAGATTTGTAACAATAATCCATCAGACATTGAATATCTCTTTAAGCATGGTCTAGTTAAATATGCAGTGCATTCTGTATTAAACTACCCGGTCACCCCAAAGATACAGTTGTTCTTCTGAACTGAGCAGCAGGACAGGAATTAAACACCTCAGGGATGTTGTTGAATGGCGCTGTATCTATAACTTGCTTGGACAGTTTCTTTAAATGGCTGCTGTTTTCTAGATTGTTTAAAATGAGCAGGAAGCGTAAGCACTCCAAGTCAGCTCCAGGACACAAAAGCCCCTTTGTGTTGCCTTCCTTATGTACAATTGTTTACTGGCCACAACTACATTATCAGCGTATATTTCTGACCCTGTCACTGCTGCATAGGGATTCCAAACATAGAGAATACATAGAAATCACAGCCTCTCTGTGGAAATGAACTAGCCAGGCAGGCATGGGATGAGTCTTTCAAGAGAGGTTGTCTTTGTCTCCACTGAATGGTTTGTGTTTTGATTAAATGGTCAGCTGAAGTACAAGAAACACTGAGCAATGATCTCATCACTGGTGGTTTTTTCTGGAATGGAAACCAGGAGCATGTTTAGCTTATATCTCTGTCTACTTCTCTCTTCTTTCTCTCTTTCCCCTCAGTGTAATGGACACTCAGCACTTTTCAGTGGCTTGAATGGGATCTTTAATGGGAACTCCAGTCCTTAGCTGGCATTTAATTACCGCAGGGCTCTGGAACGGCTCCATACTTCTCTTCTCAGGCCCATTATGCGGCGCTTAGCTGAGCTGAGTGAGGTCAGACCGGATTGAACCCAGGCCCAGCATCACTGACCAGGCCCACTAAGGTGGAACACTGACAAAACCTCACTCAGAA
Source organism: Thymallus thymallus (assembly GCA_023634145.1). Lineage (NCBI taxonomy): Eukaryota > Metazoa > Chordata > Actinopteri > Salmoniformes > Salmonidae > Thymallus > Thymallus thymallus. Next base: position 19,319,624 of record CM042413.1, read on the forward strand.
AGGCAAGGTCCACACAGGAATACATCATTAGCATTTTACCCACAAATACATAGGAGGTAAACATCCACAAGGACAGAGAGACATACAGTGCTGCTCGAAGGTTTGTGAACCCTTTAGAATTTTCTGTATTTCTTCATAAATATGACCTAAAACATCATCAGATTTTCACACAAGTCCTAAAAGAGAACCCAATTAAACAAATGAGACATATTATACTTGGTCATTTATTTATTGAGGAAAATTATCCAATATTACATATCTGTGAGAGGCAAAAGTATGTGAACCTTTGCTTTCAGTATCTAGTGTGACCCCCTTGTGCAGCAATAACTGCAACTAAACGTTTCCGGTAACTGTTGATCAGTCCTGCACATCGGCTTGGAGGAACTTTAGCCCATTCCTCCGTACAGAACAGCTTCAACTCTGGGATGTTGGTGGGTTTCCTCACATGAACTGCTCGCTTCAGGTCCTTCCACAAAATTTCGAGGGTCGTTGTCTTGCTGCATGACCCACGCTCTCTTGAGATTCAGTTCATGGACAGATGTCCTGACATTTTCCTTTAGAATTCGCTGGTATAATTCAGAATTCATTGTTCCATCAATGATGGCAAGCCGCCCTGGCCCAGATGCAGCAAAACAGGCCCAAACCATGATACTACCACCACCATGTTTCACAGATGGAATAAGGTTCTTATGCTGGAATGCAGTGTTTTCCTTTCGCCAAACATAACGCTTCTCGTTTAAACAAAAAAGTTATATTTTGGTCTCTTCCGCCCACAAAACATTTTTCCAATGGACTTCTGGCTTGTCCAGGTGATCTTGAGCAAACTGCAGACGGGCAGTAATGTTATTTTTGGAGAGGAGTGGCTTTCTCCTTGCAACCTTGCCATGCACACCATGGCTGTTCAGTGTTCTCCTGATGGTAGACTCATGAACATTGACATTAGCCAATGTGAGAGAGGCCTTTAGTTGCTTAGAAGTTACCCTGGGTTCCTTTGTGACCTCGCAGCCTATTACACGCCTTGCTCTTGGAGTGATCTTTGTTGGTCGACCACTCCTGGGGAGGGTAACAATGGTTTTCAATTTCCTCCATTTTGTACACAATCTGTCTGACTGTGGATTGGTGGAGTCCAAACTCTTTAGAGATGGTTTTGTAACCTTTTCCAGCCTGATGAGCATCAACAACTCGTTTTCTGAGATCCTCAAAAATCTCATTTGTTCGTGCCATGGAACACATGTGTTATGAAGATCAGACTTTGAGAGATCCCTGTTCTTTAGAGAGAGATCCCATTGATTGAAAACACCTGACTCTAATTTTACCTTCAAATTAACTGTTTATCCTAGGTTCTCTTTATCTACTTTTTGGACTGATGATGTTTTAGGTCGTATTTATGCAGAAATATAGAAAATTCTAAAGGGTTCACAAACTTTCAAGCACGACTGTGCAGTACATACATTAATGGACTGACTTGACCATAATGCTCAGAGAGTGAATACATTCACCTCCCCCTCCATCAAGGCCAGCTTAGATGAGATGCCATCCCTTCCACTTCCTCCCACAGAGCTGTGGTGCAGGGGGTTAGGGGTAATCAGGAGATCAGGCCTGAGCCGACAGGGTCCCACCCAGCTCTAATGGGTTCACAAGAGGGTAGGAATTTGGGGAGGGTAGAGAGATTATGCAGGACTGAGGGGCAGGCAGGGCGATTCTCTCCCTCAGGCCCTCATCTAGCAATGTCCGGAAGTGCAAAGGGCGACTAGTGTCTTCACGTGGAGGTCCTCCAGACTACGACTAGCTACTGTCAGCCAGCCGCCCTGGAGCAACTGTCAAATCAGGGACAAAGCCCCAAACCCCATGTTTCCCCTGCTGTGTATCAATGTAAAGTGACAGATTGTTACAATATTACAAAACATTCAGTCATTTGTAACAAAGTGGTTCTCCGTTATTCAACAGGCCCAGGTACTGTATATACAGCATTCTGTTACGTTACAGCCTTATTCTAACATTTATACAATAAATAAACAATCCTCAACAATCTACACACAATATCCCATAATGACAAAGCAAAAAAAAACTAGTTTAGACATTTTTGCAAAAAATAAAAAAAAGAATTCCTCTCAGGTGCGTCTTGTTTCCATTGATTATCCTTGATACATTTTTCTACAACTTGATTTGAGTCCACCTGTGGTAAATTCAAATTCAAATTCAATTTGAAAGGCACACTCCTGTCTGCATAAGGTCCCATAGTTAACAGTGCATGTCAGAGCAAAAACCAAGCCATGAGGTCGAAGGAATTGTCCGTAGAGCTCAGACACAGGATTATGTCGAGGCACAGATCTGGGGAAGGGTACCAAAACATTTCTGCAGCATTGAAGGTCCCCAAGAACACAGTGGCCTCCATAATTCTTAAATGGAAGACGTTTGGAACCATCAATACTTTTCCTACAGCTGGCTGCCCAGCCAAACTGAGCAATCGTGGGAGAAGGGCCTTGGTCAGGGAGGTGACCAAGAACCCGATGGTCGTTCTGACAGAGCTCTAGAGTTCCTCTGTGGAGATGGGAGAACCTTCCAGAAGGACAACCATCTCTGCAGCACTCCACCAACCAGGCCTTTAAGGTAGAGTGGCCAGACGGAAGCCATGACAGCCCGCTTGGAGTTTGCCAAAAGGCACCTAAAGACTCTCAGACCATGAGAAACAAGATTCTCTGGTCTAGATTGAACTCTTTGGCCTGAATGCCAAGCGTCACGTCTAGAGGAAACCTGGCACCATCCCTACAGTGAAGCATGGTGGTGGCAGCATCATGCTGTGGGGATGTTTTTCAGCAGCAGGGACTGGGAGACTAGTCAGGATCGAGGCAAAGATGAACGTAGCAAAGAACAGAGAGATCCTTGATGAAAACCTGCTCCAGAGCGCTCAGGACCTCAGACTGGGGTGAAGGTTCACCTTCCAACAGGACAACGACCCTAAGCACACCGCCAAGAAAACGCAGGAGTGGCTTCGGGACAAGTCTCTGAATGACTTTGAGTGGCCCAGTCAGAGCCCGTACTTGAACCTGATCGAACATTGCTGGAGAGACCTGAAAATAGCTGTGCCGCAACACTCCCCATCCAACTTTATTTTTTTATTTATTTTTTATTTCACCTTTATTTAACCAGGTAGGTCAGTTGAGAACAAGTTCTCATTTGCAACTGCGACCTGGCCAAGACAAAGCAAAGCCGTGCGACAAAAACAACACAGAGTTACACAGTAAACAAACATAGTCAAAAACACAATAGAAAAATCTATATACAGAGTGCAAAATGTAGTGCAAAATGCAGTAAGGTTAGGAGGTAGGACAATAAATAGACCATAGTGGTGAAATAAATTACAGATTATCATCATTAACACAGGAATGAAGAATGTGCAAATCATGATGTGCAAATAGATATACTGGAGTGCAAGATTTGTGAAAATAACAAAAATAAATATGGGGATGAGGTAGTAGTGTGGGCTATTTACAAAAGGGCTATATACAGGTGCAGTGATCGATAAGCAGCTTTGACAACTGATGCTTAAAGTTATTGAGGGAGATAGGAACCTCTAGCTTCAATGATTTCTGCAATTCGTTCCAGTCATTGGCATCAGCGAACTGGAAGGAATGGCGGCCAAAGGAGGTGTTGGCTTTGGGGGTGACCAGTGAGATATACCTGCTGGAGCGCATGCTACTGGTGGGTGTTGCTATAGTGACCAGTGAGCTGAGATAGGGCGGGGATTTACCTAATAAAGACTTATAGATGACCTGGAGCCAGTGGGTTTGGCGACGAATATGTAATGAAGGCCAGCCAACGAGAGCATACAGGTCGCAGTGATGGGTAGTGTATGGGGCTTTGGTGACAAAACGGATGGCACTGTGATAGACTACATCCAATTTGCTAAGTAGAGTGTTGGAGGCTAGTTTGTAAATGACATCGCCGAAATCAAGGATCGGTAGGATAGTCAGTTTTACAAGGGCATGTTTGGCAGCATGAGTGAAGGAGGCTTTGTTGCGAAATAGGAAGCCAATTCTGGATTTAATTTTGGATTGGAGATGGTTGATGTGAGTCTGGAAGTTGAGTTTACAGTCTAACCAGATGCCTAGGTATTTGTAGGTGTCCACGTATTCTAATTCGGACCCGTCGAGAGTAGTGATGATAGTCCGGTGGGCGGGTGCTGGCAGCGTTCGATAGAAAAGCATGCAATTAGTTTTACTAGCGTTTAAGAGCAGTTGGAGGCCACGGAAGGAGTGTTGTATGGCATTGAAGCTTGTTTGAAGGTTAGTAAACACAGTGTCCAAAGAGGGGCCAGATGTATACAGAATGGTGTCATCTGCGTAGAGATGGATCAGAGAGTCACCAGCAGCGAGAGCGACATCGTTGATGTATATAGAGAAAAGGGTTGGCCCAAGAATTGAACCCTGTGGCACCCCCATAGAGACTGCCAGAGGATCGGACAATAGGCCCTCCGATTTGACACACTGAACTCTGTCTGCAAAGTAGTTAGAGAACCAGGCAAGGCAGTCACTTGAGAAACCAAGGCTGTTGAGTCTGCCAATAAGAATGCGGTGATTGACAGAGTCGAAAGCCTTGGCCAGGTCGATGAAGACGGCTGCACAGTACTGTCTTTTATCGATGGCGGTTATGATATCGTTCAGTACCTTGAGCGTAGCTGAGGTGCACCCATGACCAGCTCGGAAACCAGATTGCATAGCAGAGAAGGTGCGGTGGGATTCGAAGTGGTCAGTTATCTGTTTGTTAACTTGGCTTTCGAAAACTTTAGAAAGGCAGGGCAGGATGGATATTGGTCTATAACAGTTTGGGTCTAGAGTGTCTCCTCCTTTGAAGAGGGGGATGACCGCGGCAGCTTTCCAATCTCTAGGGATCTCAGACGATACGAAAGAGAGGTTGAACAGGCTAGTGATAGGTGTTGCAACAATTTTGTCTGATAATTTCAGAAAGAGAGGGTCCAGATTATCTAGCCCAGCAGATTTGTAGGGGTCCAGACTTAGCAGCTCTTTCAGAACATCAGCCGTCTGGATTTGGGTGAAGGAGAAGCGGGGGGGGCTTGGGCAAGTAGCTGCCGGGGGTACAGAGCTGTTGGCCGGGGTAGGGGTAGCCAGGTGGAAAGCATGGCCAGCCGTAGCAAAATGCTTATTTTCGATAATCGTGGATTTATCGGTGGTAACAGTGTTTCCGAGCCTCAATGCAGTGGGCAACTGGGAGGAGGTGCTCTTATTCTCCATGGACTTTACAGTGTCCCAGAACTTTTTGGAGTTAGTACTACAGGAAGCAAATTTCTGCTTGAAAAAGCTGGCCTTTGCTTTTCTAACTGACTGTGTGTACTTGTTCCTGACTTCCCTGAATAGCTGCATATCGCGGGGGCTATTCGATGCTAATGCAGTGCGCCACAGGATGTTTTTGTGTTGGTCTAGTGCAGTCAAGTCTGGGGTGAACCAAGGGCCATATCTATTCTTAGTTCTACGTTTTTTGAAAGGGGCATGCTTATTTAGGATGGTGAGGAAAGCACTTTTAAAGAACAACCAGGCGTCCTCTACTGACGGGATGAGGTCAATATTCTTCGAGGATACCTGGGCCAGATCGAATAGAAAGGCCTGCTCGCAAAAGTGTTTTAGGGAGCGTTTGACAGTGATAAGGGGTGGTCGTTTGACCGCTGACCCATTGCGAACGCAGGCGATGAGGCAGTGATCGCTGAGATCCTGGTTGAAAACAGAGGAGGTGTATTTGGAGGGCAAGTTAGTCAGGATGATATCAATAATGGTACCCATGTTTACGGATTTTGGGTTGTACCTGGTGGGTTCCTTGATAATTTGTGTGAGATTGAGGGCATCTATCTTAGATTGAAGGACAGCCGGGGTGTTAAGCATATCCCAGTTTAAGTCACCTAACAGTACAAACTCTGAAGATAGATGGGGGGCAATCAATTCACATATGGAGTCCAGGGCACAGCTGGGGGCTGAGGGGGGTCTGTAACAGGCTGCAACAGTGAGAGACTTATTTCTGGAAAGGTGGATTTTTAAGAGTAGAAGCTCAAACTGTTTGGGCACAGACCTGGACAGTATGACAGAACTCTGCAGGTTATCTCTGCAGTAGATTGCAACTCCGCCACCTTTGGCAGTTCTATCTTGACGGGAAATGTTGTAGTTGGGGATGGAAATTTCTGAATTTTTGGTGGCCTTCCTAAGCCAGGATGCAGACACAGCTAGGACATCCGGGTTGGCGGAGTGTGCTAAAGCAGTGAATAAATCAAACTTAGGGAGGAGGCTTCTAATGTTAACATGCATGAAACCAAGGCTTTTACGGTTACAGAAATCAACAAATGAGAGCGCCTGGGGAATAGGTGTAGTACTGGGGGTTACAGGACCTGGGTTTACCTCTACATCACCAGAGGAACAGAGGAGTAATAGAATCAGTATTCGGCTAAGGGCTTTAAGAACAGGATGTCTAGTACGTTGGGTACATAGAATAAAAGGAGCAGATTTCTGGGCGTGGTGGAATAGGTTGAGGGCATAATGTATAGACAAGGGTATAGTAGGATGTGAGTTCAGTGGAGGTAAACCTAGGTGTTGGGTAATGAAGAGAGAGGTTGCATCTCTGGAGACACCAGTTAAGCCAGGTGAGGTCTCCGCATGTGTGGGGGGAGGGACAAAGGAGCTATCAGAGGCCAGTTGAGCAGGACTGGGGGCTCTACAGTGAAATAAAACAATAATAGCTAGCCTGAACAGCAAAAGACAAGGCATATTGAAATAAGAAAGGGGCAAAAAATAAAATAAAAAAATAACAGTTAATTAAGAGGGCTAAGACAATGACGGGTAATGGCGATGAATGGACAAAGAGGGTCAGTTAGAAAAAGTGATGTACTACACACAGGACCTGAGGCCTGGTAGTTAAACAGAAAGAAATGCCATATAACCAAACAGTCCTGCAGGCATCAGCTGTGAAGCTGAGCAATCATAGGATCCGATGAGCAGCAAAGTGGTGTGCCGGGGAGCAGTTCAATGGGCGCTGGACTATGTGAGCGAGGAGGCACAGCGTTCAGAGTGTTAGCAGGCCGGGCTAGCAGGCCGGGGCTAGCAGATGGATCTTCGGCGACGTCGCAGAGGAGAACCCTGTTGAGACCACGTCGGACAATTACGTCGGCAGACCAGTCACGGTGGCTCGGTGGGGCTCCGTGTCGACAGTAGAAGGTCCAGGTAGGTTGACACGGTACTGGAGCCCGGGAGAGTAGCTAGCACACGTCGGCTGTCCGGGAGATGAGCCTAGCTTACGCTAGCATAGGTAGCATGTAAACAATGGAGGTTAGCTATAAACGTCGGTCACTCGAATGCAGCTAGCTAGCTGTGATGATCCGGTGTGGTGGTCCTGTAATTTCAGTGGAAATCCGGTGAAGTGGAAGGGAACGCAGTCCGATAAGCGCTGGGTTGGTAGCGCGCTGAGCAGACTGGCCAATATTGTCCGAACTGAAAGCTGGCTGAGCAGGCAGAGCGGTGGTGAGGACCGCTAGCAGTGGTTAGCGATGGCTAGTTAGCAAGCTAGCTAGCAGGCTAACTTTTGACTGCGGTTCAGTTAAATAATGGAAAAGCACGGATATTTGATCCGATATTTGATCCGTTTCACGTTGGGTAAGGTGGCTTGCAGGAGGGGTAAATCGGGAACAAATAAAAATGTATGGAAAGACAAATTACAAACTATTACAAACTATTTACACAGGACACGAGACGGGACGAACAAAAACACGTCTGCACTGTTACGCCATCTTGGAACTTGACAGTGCTTGAAAGGCTCTGCAGAGAAGAATAGGGGAAATTCCAAAAATGTGTGCCAAGCTTCATACCAAAGGAAACTCGAGGCTGTAATCTCTGTCAAAGGTGCTTGAACAAAGTACTGAGTAAATATGATATTTCAGTTTTTTATGTTAAATAAATTAGCAAAAATAAAAAATAAACCTGTTTTTGCTTTGCCATTATGGGGTATTGTGTGTAGATTGATTTAATCAATTTTAGAATAACGCTGTAACCTAACAGGCACTGTACGTTGAGCAGTTGGCCTCAGGAGGATCAAGATGGAAAATAAAAGGGTGGGGGGGTTTGATGTTCTGGGTTGGCAGATTAACCATTCCTTCCTCTCTACCAATCACACTCCTTTCCCTTTGCCGTAGTGTTTCTCAAATTCAGTGTAGTAAAAATAAATGGAGTTTAAGTCTTTGACGTTTTAGATGGCTAATGGCGAGAAGTGATCTCCCAGGAACTTGAGCCGGCAACTTAGTGAGGGCTTTCTGAGATAAAATATGGCCCTCCTGAAGAGAAAACAAAACTACACTGTAAACAAATATGTAAACACGGTCTCTGTGTTAATTTAAATGTTTCCTGCATTTCACCCCCGTTCTATAAAGTGTCATACAGAGCCTTCGATTTTATGTTATTGTCAGTTGATAAACATGTCTTTAGGCTCTACAGCTCAGTGACAGCTAATTCTCATCATATGCATGTTTGTCTGTGTTTGTGTGCTGCATTAAGAGATGTTAAACCCATTGGCTCATATACTCCTAAATGATTATCATGAAAAAACTGCTTATTGGATCAACTTTCAGTCATTTTAATAAGGTTGTTTATTAATGTATGTAATTTGCCTATTAATGATATTACTGTAGTGATTAATAATTGAGAGAGAGCCTACCTCAGCATAAAAAAATAACAGGCCTTGCAGGATGTTAAGTTAAGGGAGACTCCGTTATTCATTAGACATCCTGAATTATTCACAGAGGAGAGAGGAAAATAGTGATGAAGCCCAATCCTCCTCCTCTTCTTTATTGTTGTTGTCTTCATCTTCCTCTTGGTTTCCCCCTCCTCCTCCTCTTCCTCTATCTGCAAGCCCAGTCCAGTCTAGACTCCCAGGTTCAGGACGTTGCCATTGGCAGAGCAGAATCTCATAGGATGCTTAATGCTCCACAGGTCTATTTTCCTTGATATGATGATGGTACACTTATGTAACATGTGCCCTAAAGAATAATGCACAACCAGAGCCAAACAGCAGCAGATGAGGCTCGCAGATTTTCCAGACAGTCAAATGTTGGTTCCTACTGAGGATATGACAACTTGGGGGTAAAGTGTGCGTTCCTATTCCTTCAGACACATGACCTCTCCTGTGCTCTCATATGCACATTTTCCTTCAGTCCAGGAATGAAGGCCCTAGGACTGCCTGACCTAAATAGGAAGCCCCATGCCTCATGGAGAATCCCTAACACATAGCTCCCAATTTAGGTGTGTGTGTGTGTGTGTGTGTGTGTGTGTGTGTGTGTGTGTGTGTGTGTGTGTGTGTGTGTGTGTGTGATTACGAACAGTTGGAAAAAACAGGTGCGGCAAATAGCAAATTATGCCTGTTTGCTCATGTGTATCAGTATGTTTTGGTGGGTGTTTGCATGGACATTCTGTTAGTATGAATAGCCATTATTTCAAAGGTCTCTGCATAGCAAACAGTTGGCTTACATAATAACTGTGAGCTCTCATTCTCAGAGCACTTCAGGGATTTCTCTTTCTGCTTGTTCTCCTCCGTTTAGTTTTTATGAAGCATATTTACAGAGTTCTTGAGTTGCTGTGGAAGAAAACTTAACTGTCTCTCTCTCTGCCACCCCATATGCTTATTCCTCTCTTTTTCTCCAGGCAGGAAATAAATCAAATAGAAAGGTGGAGATGTGGAGAGGGAGAGAGAGGGAGAGAGGGACAGGGAGAGACAGAAAATGTGAAAGTTGGAGAGTAGGAGAGAGAGATCACCTTGCATGTTTATAAATACATTCAGAGTCATGGCTTTTTCTGACACACCCTGCCTGCCAGATTAGAAAAAGGCATGTGGCCCTGTGGGATGGAGACTAGAGCATGGTTATCCCTCAGCGGCATGGGAGCAGACAACTTAAAATGAGATCCCAGAGAGAGAGAATTGGGGTGGGAGGGAGGAGGGAGCCAGAGATGAGCAGATATATGACCCTCTACTCAGAATAACCCCCCAAAAAAGAACCCAGAGTTGGCTATGCCTCCCCGGGACCCAGAGACAGGGTTGCACACTTGGGTTCAGTGAACATGGGGGTTGATTAGTAAGGGAGCCTGGAAGACCTGTCAACATGATGCCCAGACAGACACAGAGTCTATCCCCTCTTTACAGACTGTTTTTTACAATGAGTGACCCACATTTGTGGGTGCTCCCCTGTTGATGACACAGAACACATCAGTGTCGTTTCCACTCAAAGAGACGGAGGAAGAGAGAGACAAAGAGATTAGTTATTTATTTACATTTTTCCCCATGTTCTTTTACTTTAATTGTTCATTCAGAAACCCATCTATTCAGTTACACATTGTGTTAACTATAAGTATTATGTACTTTTATAATGTCTAAAACTAAATTATATTAAATTCAGCCATATATTTTGACTAAAAATAATATTCTAGGACTGGACGCAAAATACATAATATCATACTATATCAAACATAAAATAATTTGTAACATGTTAATCGAAAGCAAACCACACAGGGGGTGGACTACTAAAACCGTATTAGCTCATTACATTGCCTGAATAATTGTCACAGGGGCGCAACTTTTAGAAGTGGGGGGGACATAACCTGACAGTGGGTCTGGGGTTCCTCCCTCAGACTTTTTTGGGGCATCTAAAGCTCATTTCCTGTATTTCTACTATGGCTGTCCACGAAAAGAAATAAACCTGGACAACCAAGAGTAGTGTTTTCCAATCAATTGGTCAAAAAACATGTATTTTTCCACATATAGACACCCCGTATGTGTTTTAATAAAATCAACTAGACTATATGTACTGAACAAATGACTCAAGAGGGAGCCAGAGATCAAAAAAGAAAAAAGAGAGAACAAAACTGTTCAAAACCCTCCTCCCGCTGCTGCTGGCCTTCAAAGATTCTGCCTTACCTTTATGCTCCTGAAGTTGCCGGTAATAGGCTACACCAGTGGTCGGCAACCTTTTCCATTTGGAATGCCAATTTATCTTACCATTTCTACCAATCTGCATGGCAGTTATGATTTTCATATGCGTTCTCGTGGAACAGTTTCATTTCATTTATAATAGTCGTTGTATCTCAAAATCATTGTCTGTGGTTAATCTAAATAAAAATTATTAAATATTATACTTGGTTATTTATTTATTGAGGAAAATGATCCAATATTACATATCTGTGAGTGGCAAAAGTATGAGAACCTCTAGGATAAGCAGTTAATTTGAAGGTACAATTAGAGTCAGGTGTTTTCAATCAATGGGATGACAATCAGGTGTATCAAATACTTGTTCTCCCCACTGTATGCGCAGGCCAGGTAGACTAGTCCTACTTCTATATGCGTAATCAGGTGCGCGTCCTTACTCAACATTGACAGAAGCATTTCAAACAAAAGACGATCAATAAATTGACAAAACTCATGAATGGAATGAAATAAACAAAAACAAGTGTAGCTTGGTTGTGTCCAATCGGACAATGAAAACTGTAAATATCTAATAATAATATATTGAATGCATTAAAAGAAATGACCGTAACCAAACAAACTTTGCAGATTAAAAATAATGGGAATTAACGGTAAATGTATGCTACTACTGGTGATATATGTAATGTGGAATTGATAGACACAAGTTATGAAACAATGAATACCCACGAAATAGCGGGAGAGAACACATTCTGGAGAGAGGCGTGCCTTGTGCATCTGAGCCACAATTCCCATATTCTTGGACCGTGTCATCCCTGTGGCCTCCTCAATGGATTAGTCCACTGAGACAGGGGCAAATCAGACAGGTGTCTTGTGTGCCATGAAATGTCATGTTTTCAATACAGCATTCCATATAAGGCACCCAGACCTTATGAAGTTTGCACAGTATACCCAAAAATGAAATTTGTGTGTGTGTGTGTGTGCGCGCCCCTGAATTGTCAGCATAGCCCTGCATTATGTCCTTCTGTCTAATCCCTTAGACATGAAATAGGCTTGCTGGGATTGCACTAAGGTGGCGTGAATGGGAGGGGGGTGATATGGGTTGGAGGGGTCGTAGTGGTGATTGAGAGTGACAGAAGAATTCAGATAACTGGATAATAGGCTGGTGGGTTTCAATAGAGGGTGCAGGTAGTGTGGAGGGGTGGCGGGCATTGCGGTGAATGGCAGACCTCTATTGATCTCTCTTTCCAGTCTTGGCCTATCTCACACAGGCAGGCAGGCAGCTGTGCAGTCTTCCCTTCCAAATGCATGACATCACCCAGGGTTGCCAGGGTAACAACTGCCCAGGGCCTGAGAGAGTGCGCAGTCTGGGAGGGGTCAGGGCTTTTGTCACTGTCATACATTTTACTCTGTTTGTGTGTGTGCAGAGGAGGAGGAGATGCAGGGCCTGAGAAATCTCTTCCCTCCCTTGACGGACTTCTCTCCCACTCAAACATTTTCACTGAGTGTGTTGTTAGGGTCTTGGTTCAACTATTGCTCTGCAATCAGTTTATTGATGCTCTCTAATGACTTGTGTAAGGATGTGTGTATCTTTCTGCTGTGCACACGGCTATACTGGAAACCAGGCTATCCTGTGTGCAGTGCAGTATATCAAAAGGCACATGGAGCTAGTCTTCTTTGAAGCCTAGATTTGAAATAAAGTGCATCCCTCACTTTACACACACACACACACCCTCAAAGCCTTCACAACACTTTTCAGATGATGGAGTGTTTGAAGAGAAATACAGTCAGCATCAGAGCAACGTGATGTTCTTTAGACCGAAGCATCAGACTCTTAGGGCAAAATCATCTTCAGATTGATGGAGATCATTGAACAAAATAATGTGGATTGTATTCATGGTATCTGTTAGCATAGTGTATGCTTGTGGATAGCGGCAGACTTACCATTAGGCAGAAGAGGCAATTGCCTCAGGCCTCACGTCATCAAGGGGCCTCATGAGCTGGGCATAAAAAAAAAAAAAAAAGACTAGTAATCATTTTAAAATATATAATTGATCCGCTTGAGGCCCCCCCATGCTTTGCTCGAGGCTCGATTTAAGATTTAATTTTAACAGGAAAATTATTTAAGTTTAGTAAAAAGACAGGTACTGCTGATAATGCTCCCTTCGTAGTTGTGGCAGAGAGGACATGTACTTGCCTTCAGAAAGTATTCATACCCCTTGACTTACTACACCATGAAAAACAGCCCCAGACCATTATTCCTCCTCCACCAAACTTTAAAGTTGGCACTATGCATTGGGGCAGGTAGCGTTCTCCTGGCATCCGCCAAACACAGATTTGTCCGTTGGTTTGCCAGATTGTGAAGCGTGACTCATCACTCCAGCATTTCCACTGCTCCAGAGTCCAATGGTGGCGAGCTTTACACCACTCCAGCCAACACTTGCCATTGCACCTGTTGATCTTAGGCTTGTGTGCGGCTGCTCGGCCATGGAAATTAATTTCATGAAGCTCCCGACAAACAGTTCTTGTGCGGATGATGCATCCAGAGGCAGTTTGGAATTCTGTAGTGAGCAATTGAGGACAGATGACTTTTACACACTACGCGCTTCAGCACCCGGCGGTCCCGTTCTGTGAGTTTATGTGGTCCACCACTTAGTGGCTGAGCCTTTGTTTCTCCTAGACGTTTCCAGCTCTAGCAGGGCAGAGGTTTTACGAACTGACATGTTGGAAAGGTGGCATCCTATGACAGTGCCACGTTGACAGTCACTAAGCTCTACAGTAAGGCCATTCTACTGCCAATGTCTGTCTATGGAGATTACATGGCTGTGTGCTCGATTTTATACACCTGTCAGCAACGGGTGTTACTGAAATAGCCGAATCCACTAATTTGAAGGGGTGTCCAAATACTTTTGTATATATAGTGTATCATATAACCCAGTCCATAGGAAGGATCACCCTAGTAAAGTTATCCTGTGGATGTCACATGTCTCCCTGCTAACTTCAACTCAGAGGACTGTGCAGCCTCATCACAATTATTAAACCTGCTTTTGTGCCAATAATTGTGAGAAATAAACTAACAAGAAAATGTGGGCAATACATCTACCTACCTTACCTCATGTGTCCTGAGGCATCGGTTTCTATTCTGGCATCTATGCTTGACCTTAGTTTGAGCATAGGACTACACATTCCCTGTCAATAACTTTAAATTAACTGTTTGTACTTCCAAGTGCAGTTTGCTTTGTGCATGCCAAAGCCCATTTGGGTATTGAGGAGGGGCTTGAAAGGGAAACATTTATATTCCAACTCCCAAGACGTGAAATCCCCCTTAGTCCTCCAGTCCCGTTGCTCTTTGAAGCCCAACCAGCACATTTCTGCCTGCTGCCATAGCACCTCCTAGTTGAGTGTGTGTCGGTCTGTGTTTGCACCCGCGGATAAACTCTCGAAGAGTGTTCAACGGGAGTTGGTAGGCATCAAGGCACAAAGCTGTGGTGTATGGTATTGTTGCCTGTTTTCACCCTATTCTCCAAAAATCCCTTAAGAAGTCACGGCCCCGGGTCGGGTGGAAGTCTTCTTCATCCTCGTTGGTTTTGTCCACACCCCTTAGGAGATAAGGACGGGCGCAAGCCTTCCGCTTTGCTCGCAGCAGAGGGAGAAAGTCACATTCGTGAAACTGGAGGGCAAATGACAAGGGAGCTTCACTGCATTGCGTGAATAAGTCTCATGGATCTTATTTGTGTCATTTGCCTATTTCTGATGAAGGAATTCGCAGAATTAATTTCTGTTTTATTGATTTGACATTTTCATTTGGATTCAAAGATTTGGAGTGACTTCGGCTACATACCCTGGCGGCAGACATGTATGTTGATTTTTTGTTTATTTTGTGGTTTGTCCTAAGTAGCCTATGTCATTTAGGGGTGAATTTAAGAAGGGTGTATATTTATTTTCACAAGTTGTTATATTGTCTTCTGCATAGCCCGGCTACTGCAATACAATAAATCATGTGAAGCACAATTTTGCGACCATTCAATCACACAACTGTAGGTAGCCTAGACTAGAGACAAGAGGCCTGACTATTTACAGTCAAATGTTTCATTTTATAAGAAATGGTAGTCTACTTTGTGTTGTGTGTTGGTGAAATCCTCCAGCAGATTGTCATGGGTGACGAGGCAGTGACCCATGATGAGTACAGGGAAAACTGAGAGAGCTTATCGTTGCACAGCGTTATGATGACAAAGATAGACTTGTATGTTAACTGGGATTTGTTTGATATTTGAATTTTAAATGAATGCGATAGAAATGCCTGTTAGTCACGGGTAATAATAACACAAGCCTCGGGTAAGAATCCTTGGCTTTTCATGAAATAGAGGTCGACATACACTATTCAGCATGTCAGTGCACCATATGCTCTGTTTATATAAACTAATGTATTTTAAATGCTAGTGTATCAGCTGTATTTCAGAATCACTTCTGACGCTACACTAACATTTTGTTTCGCGAATAATGTCCTTGCCTTAACCTCGTTGCTGTTGCTTGCCGATTTCCCTTTGCTAATCTCCTACAATCTAATCCTTCTGTTGGCTTTTTCTGCTATATCGATTCAAGGGAATGTCTCCATCTGCAAATCATGAAACCTTGTTTACATTGGCCGCAGATTTTAAGTTTTAATAGCCAGAATAAGCGTCTGGATAAAATTGACAAGCACATCACGTTAGGAGGAAAGCCATTTAAGCCTAAACACGGTTACAATTTACCAGAAAACATCTTATATTCAGTGTAATAGAATTCTAACACTAATAATCATGATGTCATTGAGGCTGCTGACTAACTACATGTAACTGCCAAAATAAAGGAAACCCCAACATAAAGCGTTTTAGAAGGCCGTTGAGTCGCTGGAACTCTATTGGAGGGATGTGACACCATTCTTCCACGAGAAATTCAATTTGGTGTTTTGTTGGTGGTCAAAAACGCAGTCTCAGGCATTGCTCCAGAATCTACCATAAGTGTTATATTGGGTTGAGATCTGGTGACTGACTGACACACACACACACACACACACCCTATGCTCATTTGAGACCCCTCTTTCAAAGTTCTCTTCTAGCCATGGTAGCCAAAATAATGGGCAACTGGGCATTTTGTTTATACATGAGGATGTTAATTGCTTAATTAACTCAGGAACCACACATGCGTGTCAGCACCTCTTTCCAATATACTTTATATCCCTCATTTACTAAAGTGTTTCCTTTATTTTGGCAGTTACCTGTATGTTAGTAGGTTTGAGAGGGTTACAGGCATAATGTTACAGTTATGGCCTATAAACGTAAAGTCCAAACTGTCCTTCTCCCTTGATATGATATTGTTGGCTATGACAATGCTTTATCCAATGGCCAGCTCAGCCCCACACCTCTTCTGGAAGTAGTAGACCCAGTCAGAACAGAGTGTGGGAAACTCTGCCTTGTGGGTAGTACCCAGCCAGGGCCACACAATCTGCCCTTTGTGCAAGGGCTCGACCGCCGTCAGGGGGCCTAATTTAGCTAATGATTCGATCAACAAAAACAATTATGATAAAAGGGATATAGAGAGGGAAGTAGGATAGGATTTTTCTTCTCTGTGGTCTGTATACACACACACACGAGGCTGGCCAGGCTGTCATGGCAGTGAAAAACCCCTCCTCCTTCAGAAAAAGGTTTGTTGTTAACGTGATAGCATATAGTGGTTTTGTAGAGACTGGTCGGGGGAGGAATGAGTAGTGTTATGTTGGGGATATGAGGAATGTGTGTCTCTGTCCATCGTGTCGGTCTCTTCAGTCTTGTCTGCATGCATGTATGTGTACCCCATGTGCAAGACCAACACTGACCTACGCACTTCCCCCTGTGCCCACAGTAAAGCTGGGTGATATGGACAAAAATCCATAGCATGATAAATTGACATTTCGCTTTCATATATGCGGCACCGTAAGCGATAGTTTAGTGCACGCTGGAACATTGTATAATCACCTAAAATTACTGACATGAGCGAAATTGCTTAGGTTTACCGTCCCAGCTCTACCCCACAGCCACTTAGGCACGAAGACAGCCTGCTACTCACAGGCGCGGACACATGCGCAGACACACGTACACATACATGCACGGGCACAGACACGTACGCAAACACTTTCTGCACAGCTAGGCTATTGTCCTCCGCCAGAAGAAAGCTAGTTTGTATTGTCCAGCCATCCTGAAAATGCTTGTGGCCGGGGTAGAATAGACATGCTGCTTTCTATGAATCTGTGATACGCACTAGGAACAGAGACCTGTTGATCATGCAACAAAACCATGAATGCCGTCTGGTTGTATCTATACTGAACACAAATATAAACATGCAACAATTTCAAAGATTTTACTGTTAGTTCATATAAGGAAATCAGTCAATTGCAATATTAATTTGGCCTTAATCTGTGGATTTCAAATGACCAGTAATACAGATATGCATCAGTTGGTCACAGATAACTTAACAAAAAAGTAGGGGTGTGGATCAGAAAACCAGTCACTATCTGTTTTGACCACCGTTTCCCTCATGTAGCATGACACATGCATAGAGTTGATCAGGCTGTTGATTGTGGCCTGTAGAATGTTGTCTCACTCCTCCAATGGCTGTGCAAAGTTACTGGATATTGGCTGGAACTGGAACACGCTGTGCACGCAGTCGTACACGTCGAACCATAGCGTCCTAAACATGCTCAATGGGTGACATGTCTGGTGAGTATGCAGGCCATGGAATTGCAGGCCATGGAATTGTGTACAGATCATGCTGTAACATGAAGTGATGGTGGCTGATGAATGGCACAACAATGGGCCTCAGGATCTCGTCATTTCGTTGTCTGTAGTTTATGCCTGCCCATACCCATAACCCCACCGCAACCATGGGGCACTCTGTTTACAACGTTGACATAAGCAAACCGCTTGCCCACATGACGCCATACAAGTGGTCTGTGGTTGTGAGGCCGGTTGGATGTACTGCGAAATGCTCTAAAACGTCATTTTAAAGGCGGCTTATGATAGAGAAATTGACATTCAGTTCTCTGGCAACAGCTCTGGTGGACATTCCTGCAGTCAGCATGCCAATTGCACACTCTCTCAACTTGAGACATCTGTGTGACAGAATTGCATATTTTAGAGTCATGTTATTGTCCCCAGCACAAGGTGCACCTGTGTAATGATCATGCTGTTTAATCAGCTTCTTGATATGCCACACCAGTCAGGTGGATTGATTATCTGGTCAAAGGAGAAATGCTCACTAACAGGAATGTAAACAAATGTGTGCACAGAATTTGAGAGAAATTAGCTATTTGTGCATATGGAACATTTCTGGGATCTTTTTATTTCAGTTCATGAAACATGAGACCAACACTTTACATGTTGAGTTGGTATTTTTTTTCAATGTATGCACTGTAGACCATTTGTTTTGTTTGAGATGTATTGTGAATAAATCTAACTCCAAACTGTTCAGCAATACTGTAGTATACACTGATTATACCAAACATTAGGACCACCTTCGTTATATTGAGTTGTGCCCAGAATAGCCTCAATTTGACTCTACAAGGTGTAGAAAGCGTTCCACGGGGATGCTCGCCCATGTTGACTCCAGTGCTTCCCACAGTTGTCAAGTTGGCTAGATGTGCTTTGGGTGGTGGACCATTGTTTATATACACAGGATACTGTTGAGGTTAAAAAAATAACAGCAGTGTTGCAATTCTTGACACAAACTGGTGAGCCTGGCACCTACTACAATACCCCACTTAAATATATTTACCCTCTGAATGGCACACACACAATCCATGTCTCAATTGTCTCATGGCTTAAATCCTTCTTTAACCTGCCTCCTCCCCTTCATCTACACTGATTTGAAGTGGATTTAACAAGTGACATCAATAAGGGATAAAAGTTTTCACCTGGTCATTCTGTCATGGAAAGAGCAGGTGTTCTAAATGTTTTATATACTCAGTGTACACAATGTTTTATACTAGTGTCAAGGAGAAACAGAACTAAGAACTGTGTAGGATGATGTTCCAATTTCATGTACCTGGTTTCTGCCAGAGCACTTCAGTGTTCTTGAACAACCATCCGCGTACATAAAATACACGGCCCGACTGTCAGTCTTAGTAGGGTGCTGTTGGCCTGACTTTCTTTTCCCAGCATGCCCTCTGCTCCTCGACACCAGAGCCCTCTGTAGTTAATTGCTTCCTCTGGGTGGCTGTGTTGTTCTGATGTCGAAACCCAATTAAATGTAATCTATCTCACACGTATGCACATCGCACACACTCAACTGCACCCAAGCTCGCCCGCAGGGTAATTGCTTGTGTACACACACAGTCATATCTACCACTTTAATTAAGGACGCAATTAGTGTTTGTTGATGAGTTTGGCTCTTGTTGAGTGTTATGTGT
The DNA here is from genome assembly GCA_023634145.1 of Thymallus thymallus. NCBI lineage: Eukaryota > Metazoa > Chordata > Actinopteri > Salmoniformes > Salmonidae > Thymallus > Thymallus thymallus. The sequence continues at coordinate 19,339,002 of CM042413.1, forward strand.
TTGGGTGTTGTTGGTTCACTGTTAATCATTACTTGACAATACTAATCTCTTTATCATCCCATTGGCACAAACCCTCTAGAGTCTCTGCTACATTGGGGGAACAATGAATGCTCTGCTCAGAACAACTTAGAACACACAGAAGCCACAGAGTGCAGGGTAGCCCAGTCCAGTCTATTTCAGAACAACTTAGAACACACAGAAGTCGCAGGGTAGCCCAGCCCAGTTTATTTCAGAACAATGTGCTACAAGGTAGCCAATATGATTCAGAACTCACAGATAAAAGATGAGTCCACAGTGTAGTTGTCAAGCTCCCTGAGCCTTTTCAAACAGGAAGCCGCAGGATTACAGTTATGTGGTGGTGATGCTATGAAGTATGACAACTGTATGAAAGTTCTGTGCAGTATTCAGATCCCTTGACTTTTTCTCAATTTTGTAACGTTACTAAAAATGATTAGTTTTTCGCTCATCAATCTACGCAGAATACCCCATAATGACAAAGAAAAAACAGGTTTTTAGAAATGTAAATGATAAAAAACGGAAATATTACATTTTACATAAATATTCAGACCCTTTACTCAGTACTTAAGGCAGCGATTACAGCTTCGAGTTGTCTTGGGTATGATGCTACAAGCTTGGCGCACCTGTATTTGGGGAGTTTATTCCATTCTTCTCTGCAGATCCTCTTAAACTCTGTCTGGTTGGATGGGGAGCGTTGCTGCACAGCTTTTTTCAGGTCTCTCCAGAGATGTTCGGTCGTGTTCAAGTCCGGCCTCTGGCTGGGCCACTCAAGGACATTCAGAGACTTGTCCTGAAGCCACTCCTGCATTGTCTTGGCTGTGTGCTTAGGGTCGTTATCCTGTTGAAAGGTGACCCTTCGCCCCAGTCTGAGGTCCTGGAATAGATTTTCATCAAGGATCTCTCTGTACTTTGCTCCGTTCATCTTTGCCTCGATCCTGACTAGACTCCAAGTCCCTGCCCCTAGAAAAACATCCCCACAGCATGATGCTGTCACCACCATGCTTCACCATAGGGATGGTGCCAGGTTTCCTCTAGACGTGACGCTTGGATTCAGGCCAAAGAGTTCAATCTTGGTTTCATCAGACCAGAGAATCTTGATTTTCATGGTCTGAGAGTCTTTAGGTGCCCTTTGGCAAACTCTAAGCGGCCTGTCAGACTGACCATCGTGTTCTTGGTCACCTCCCTGACCAAGGCCCTTTTCCCCCGATTACTCAGTTTGGCCGGGCGGCCAGTTCTTTAGGTGCCTTTTGGTCAACTCCAAGCAGGCTGTCATATGCCTTTTTACTGAAGAGTGGCTTCCGTCTGGCCACTCTACCATAAAGGCCTGATTGGTGGAGTGCTGCAGAGATGGTTATCCTTCTGGAAGGTACTACCATCTCCGCAGAGTAACTCTGGAGCTCTGTCAGACCAAAGCCCTTCCCCCCCCTGATTGCGCAGTTTGGCCGGGAGGCCAGCTCTAGGAAGAGTCTTGGTGGTTCCAAACTTCTTCCATTGAAAAATGATGGAGGCCACTGTGTTCTTGGGGACCTTCAATGCTGCAGAAATGTTTTGGTACCCTTCTCCAGATCTGTGCCTCGACACATTCCTGTCTCGGAGCTCTACTGACATTTCCTTCAACCTCCTGGCTTGGTTTTCGCTTTGATATGCACGGTCAACTGTGGGACCTTTTATATAGACAGGTGTGTGCCTTTCCAAATCATGTCCAATCAATTGAATTTACCACAGGTGGACTCCAATCAAGTTGTAGAAACATCTCAAGGATGATCAATAGAAACCGTATGCACCTGAGCTCAATTTTGAGTCTCATAGCAAAGGGTCTGAATACTTATGTAAATAAGGTAGTTCAGTGTTTTGTTTTTTTTGCTAAAATGTTTAACCTGTGTTCGCTTTGTCATTATGGGGTATTGTGTGTAGATTGCTGAGAAAATTATATTTTATCAATTTTAGAATAACTAACTTAACCAAATGTGGAAAAAGTCAAGGGGTCTGAATACTTTCCGAAGGCACTGTAGATGCACTGTTCTGTGTGTTGGTGTAGATGTTGTACAGTATTCCTCTTACTGCATTATCTGAACAATTTTAGACCCATATGTTATTATACTGAACAAAAATATAAATGCAACATGTAAGAATTTCTAGGATTTTACTGAGTTACAGTTCATATGCGGAAATCAGATAATTTAAATATATAAATTAGGCTCTAATCTATGTATTTCACATGACTGGGAATATATATATCTATATCTATCTGTTGGTCATAGTAAAGGGCCTCACAATTGGCCTCAGGATCTCAACATGGTATTTCTGTGCATTCAAATTGCCATCGATAAAATGCAATTGTGTTCGTTGTCCGTAGCTTATGCCTGTCCATACCCATAACCCCACCGCCACCATGGGGCACTGTGTTCACAGCGTTGACATCAGCAAACCGCTCACCCACACAACGCCATACACATGGTCTGCGGTTGTGAGGCTGGTTGGACGTACTGTCAAATTCTCTAAAATTATGGAGGTGGCTTATGGTAGAGAACTGAACATTAAATTCTCTGGCCACAGCTCTGGTGGGCATTCCTGCAGTCAGCATGCAAATTGCACGCTCCCTCAACTTGAGACCTCTGTGGCATTGTGTTGTGACAAAACTTCACATTTTAGAGTGGCCTTTTATTGTCCCCAGCACAAGGTGCACCTGTGTAATGATCATGCTGTTTAATCAGCTTCTTGATTTGCCACACCTGTCAGGTGGATGGATTATGGGCAAAGGAGAAATGCTCACTAACATGTATGTAACAAATTTGTGCACAACATTTGAGAAATATGCTTTTTGTGCATATGGATAATTTCTGGGATCTTTTATTTCAGCTCATGAAACATGGGACCAACACTTTATGTTGCGTTTTATATTTTTTTTATCACTGTATATAAGAGCAATATCTGAAACAACACACTGCACATATGAAGTGATTCAGCTGGACGCAAGTGGTAAAAATGCAAAACGTTTCCTTCTTATTTTCAGGCAGACATTGAGCTCTTAACAAGATATTGTGGACTACAAAAAAATTAATTAATACAGAATGAATTATAATTTGCATGAAGTTATATATGCTGTGTCCATTTTTAGGAATTAAAACACAGTAAATTAGTTATTTTGAGTAGTTTGAACTGCCGATTTTATGACGGCATGATCGTACAGAGGGCCAATGACAGGCTACGTAATATGGCTTAACCACAAGGTGTCGCGTGAATGAGTGTCATTAGGTGTGTAGTGATTTCTGTGTGATTCAGCAGTCGCTATTTCAGCTGTTTCTTTCTCCAGTGTTTTTAACGACTGTGTGGTAACGACATGGCATTATAGAGCAGCTGTACTGAGTGGATGACTCACTGTCTGATCAGGTACAGATATTATATATAAATACACTGATGCATACCGACCGAAACTCTAATTCTATGTACACCCTCGGTTGTGCTGCACATACGAAGGCTACACGTGTTCCTTTAAAAATTATACTACAATAACAAATACAACAGAACGAGCGTTAACTTAGAATCACAGTTTAACTATGTACTGACATCAGAGTCCAGACAGCTTCGAGTGTACTATGTTCTTTGATGCCTATGTGTTAGTGATTAGCACATTTGGGGTTTTGGGTATAATCAAATTGGACTTCAGAAATGAAAAGAACATGCTAGAGTTTCCCAAAGATTAAATGGTACCTACGCAGGTGCCTCTGAAAAGGACTCTCTTTACCTACTTGCTGATTCAGAGGGGTTGGGTTAAATGCGGAAACCACAATTCGGTTGAATTCAGTTGTGCAACTGACTATGTTTACCCTTTCCCTCTCCATTCCTCTAGACTCCCTCTGTCTTCCCTGCGTGGATGCTCTTGGCTTTGACTGGGCCAGTAGGGCAAAACCAAAACCTGCCTGCATGTCTTGGCAGGTTCTGTGTTCGCAGCAGGCACGGTTGTGTAATCAGTTTTAGTCTCTGTGCAGCGAATAACACCTGTGATTGCTTTTTGCCTCTCATGTCAATATGCCTTGTCTATTGCTGTTTCTGTTGGCTCTACAGTGTAATAAAACAATAAGCGCTACCAGTCCTACCCCCCCCCCACACACACACACACACACACACACATTCGGAGACCTCACCTGTCTTATCTGGTGCCTCCAGAGATACAACCTCTTTCATTGTTACTCAACGCCTAGGTTTACCTCCACGAACTCACATCTTACCATATCCTTGCCTGTACATAATGCCCTGAATCTATTCTACTGCGCACAGAAATCTGCTCCTTTCTGCCCAATGCACTAGATGACCAGTTCTTAAAGCCATTAGCCGTACCCTTACCCTACTCCTCTGTGATCCTATTCCCCAGGCGTTCTCATTTGTTGACTTCTGTAACCGTAAAAACCTTGGTTTCATGCATGTTAACATCAGAAGCCTCCTCCCTAAGTTTGATTTATTCACTGCTCTAGCACATTCAGCCAACCCTGATGTCCTAGCCGTGTCTGAATCCTGGCTTAGGAAGGCCACCAAAAATTATGATATTTCCCCAACTACAACATTTTCCGTCAAGATAGAACTGCTAAAGGGGGCGGAGTTGCAATCTATTGCAAAGAGCCTACAGAGTTCTGTCATACTATCCAGGTCTGTGCCCAAACAGCTTGAGCTTCTACTTTAAAAAATTCCCCTCTCCAGAAATAAGTCTCTCACTGTTGCCACTTGTTACTGACCCCCCTTAGCACCCAGCTGTGCCCTGGACACACTATGTGAACTGATTGCCCCCACCCATCTATTCTCAGTTTGTACTGTTAGGTTACCTAAACTGGGATATGTTTAACACCCCTGCCGTCTTACAATCTAAGCTAGGTGCCCTCGATCTCACACAAATTATCAAGGAACCTACCAGGTACAACCCTACATCCGTTAACAAGGGCACCCTCATAGATATCATCCTGACTAGCATGCCCTCTAAATACACCTCAGCTGTCTTCAACCAGGATCTGAGAGATCATTGCCTGTGTCCGTAATGGGTCCGCGGTCAAACGACCAACCCTCATCACTGTTAAACACTCCCTAAAACACTTTAGAGAGCAGGCCTTTCTAATCCATGGAGAATAAGAGCACCTCCTCCCTGCTGCCCACTGCACTGAGGCTAGGAAACACTGTCTCACCTTCAATAAATCCATCATAATCGAGAATTTCAATAAGTATTTTGCTACGGCTGGCCATGCTGTCCACCTGGCTACCCCTACCCCGGCCAACAGCTCTGCAACAGCGCCACACTCAAGGTCCTAAACGATATTGATAAAAGACAGTACTGTGCAGCCGTCTTCATCGACCTGGCCAAGGCTTTCGACTCTGTCAATCACTGCATTCTTATCAGCAGACTCAACAGCGTTGGTTTCTCAAATGACTGCCTCACCTGGTTCACCAAGTACTTTTCAGATAGAGTTCAGTGTGTAAAATCGGAGGGCCTGTTGTCCGGACCTCTGGCAGTCTCTATGGGGGTGCCACAGGGTTCAATTCTTGGGCCGACTCTATTCTCTGTATATATCAATGATGTCGCACTTGATGCTGGTGACTCTCTGATCCACCTCTACGCAGATGACACCATTCTGTATACATCTGGCCCTTCATTGGACACTGTGTTAACAAACATCCAAACGAGCTTCAACGCCATACAACACTCCTTCTGTGGCCTCCAACTGCTCGTAAACTGCTAGTAAAACTAAATGTATGCCCTTCAACCGATCCCTGCCTGCCTGACTAGCATCACTACTCTGGATGGGTCTGACTTAGAATATGTGGACACCTACAAATACCTAGGTGTCTGGTTAGATTGTAAACTCTCCTTCCAGACTCACATTAAACATCTCCAATCCAAAATTAACTCTAGAATCGGCTTCCTATTTCGCAACAAAGCCTCCTTCACTCATGCTGCCAGACTTGCCCTCGTAAAAATGACTATCCTACCGATCCTTGATTTCGGCGATGTCATTTACAAAATAGCCTCCAACTCTCTCCTCAGCAAATTGGATGTAGTCTATCAAAGTGCCATCCGTTTTGTCACCATAGCCCCATATACTACACACCACTGCGACTTGTATGCTCTCGTTGGCTGGCCCTCACTACATATTCGTCGCCAAACCCACTGGTTCCAGGTCATCTAGAAGTCCTTGCTAGGTAAATCCCCGTCTTATCTTAGCTCACTGGTCTCCATAGCAACACCCACCCGATCATTGCAGCTGTATATAGCCCATCTGTAAATAGCCCACGCCAATTACCTCATCCCCATACTGTTATTTTTTCTCATTTGCATCCCAGTATCTCTGCCTGCACCAAAGTCAAATTTGTACATAATCTGTACATGTGTTAATGCTGAATTGTAACTATTTTGCCACTATGGCCTATTTATTGTCCTACTTCCCTAATCTAACTACATTTGCACTCACTGTATATAGATCTTCTATAGTGTCATTGACTGTACGTTTGCTTATTCTCACGTGTAACTCTTTGGGGTTTTTTGTCGCACTGCTTTGCTTTATCTTGGCCAGGTCGCAGTTGTAAATGAGAACTAGTTCTCAACTGGCTTACCTGGTTAAATAAAGGTGAAATAAAGACCACAGAGCTACAAAACCACAACACATGGATAGGGTTACTATCTGTACTGAATGTACACAATGGAGGAAGGACTATCTCAGTGCTTGGTTATCAGCTGAAGTAACCCTGTTGTTCTCTGGCAGTACAGACAGCACTGTGGACAAGGCCCTCTGCAGGAGAGGAGACTCAGTCAGATGATTATCAGATTATGCTAAATGGCTGTTGATGTCCTGGTTCAAAACAGGAAGTTAACATTTCTCTGAAAAGATAACGTCTAACAGAGCTACCGTCATTGCCGTAACACCCAAATTAATTCAACCTATTTATGGAGTAGATAAGGAAGTATGGAAATTAGACTAGTTAATTTCTTGGAACTCGCTCGCATTTGCTAGTAGATATCTTATGCTGTGGTAATTTGAGCCTCACTTCAACATGTTCACTAAATGTTTAGAGAATGAAAGCACATAGTAGTCTATGTAATATGACAAACCCATAAGAGTAGCCAGGGTTCGAACAGATCATTGATTAGTTCATTAATTCCCTAAAACATGAACGACTATATCTATTTATTTTACACAAGAAAAGTGTATTATGCTCTGATGTAATGTGTTTTCCTTAACCTCTAGCCTTTATTCTTGCTATACACTCTGCTTTGGAGTAATGGGCTTATAAGGTCAGTCTTTCAGGTCACATGTCGGGGTCAAAAAAGTGATCAGTATTATGCTGCGTTCATAACCAAGTGGGAATGTGGTAATTACTAGTTGTGAAGTCATAAATACAGGTTGGATGCATTCACGTGCTTTGAACTCCTAAATCCTGATTGGCAAATGGCCAACAAGCTGCGTCAACCATAAATTAGAAGTACAGCTATCATGCTTGTAAAGAAATTAGTGTTCAAAAAACATAATAGCTTTTTATAAATGTTTTGTTGCATTTAATTGCCGAATATGCTGTTATCAAGGTATTTTCCTTAATAGGCGATGCCAGAGGTCAGTGTGTGAGAACTTTCCCAGGGGTAATTACCAGTTGGAGGGGTGTTCAAGTGAATTTTTCCCAATCGTATGTGGTAAATACCACCTTCCTAACTCTGCTGCCATGTTTTAGCTATATAATTTATTAGATTGAACATGTTGCTGCTGAAAGTGTGAATTTACTGGTGGAGAAATGCCTAACTACCATCAGCCTCCACCAGAACCTTCTGGCCTAAACCTTTACTGAAGTGATGCGCAGTGATGAACAGTCATTTTTGCAGGTATCAAAGCCAAAGGCATGACCACCCAGTATGATCAAACATTGTATCAAAGTGTTTAGTTGGTAATAGTATACATTAGTTGAAGAAGAGGACGTTAAGTTAAAGAATGGTGTGTTGATGTATGTATGTAGTGATTGGCCAATTAGTCTCTCTTGGTTCTGTGTGTCCAGGCTGCACGTAGAGTAGAGTAGAGTAGAGTAGCAGGATTGTAGTGCTACAGCATCTAGTGACACATAAGCCTCTTAGTGGCCAGCTGGGGATTAAACAGGAAGTCTTGGGTTCAGGGGGGTCCAGGTCCCTTGCTGTGCAACGGTCAGCTGTGTTGCTCAACCATGGTCACTGGAACATGGAACTAACAACAGGGTTAAACTTTACATTCTACAGTCCCACTGGTCCAATATATTCTATCCCCCTTTCATGGGAATTTCTGTCTATGTGAGGCCAGTCATTTCAGCTATCAGCCTAATTAGAAAAGAGGAAGACCTGTGGCTAGTGCCGTCTGTTGGCTAGTGCCGTCTGTTGGCTAGTGCCGTCTGTTGGCTAGTGCCGTCTGTTGGCTAGTGCCGTCTGTTGGCTAGTGCCGTCTGTTGGCTAGTGCCGTCTGTTGGCTAGTGCCGTCTGTTGGCTAGTGCCGTCTGTTGGCTAGTGCCGTCTGTTGGCTAGTGCCGTCTGTTGGCTAGTGCCGTCTGTTGGCTAGTGCCGTCTGTTGGCTAGTGCCGTCTGTTGGCTAGTTCTGTCTGTTGCCTAGTGCCGTCTGTTGCCTAGTGCCGTCTGTTGCCTAGTGCCGTCTGTTGGCTAGTGCCGTCTGTTGGCTAGTGCCGTCTGTTGGCTAGTGCCGTCTGTTGGCTAGTGCCGTCTGTTGGCTAGTGCCGTCTGTTGGCTAGTGCCGTCTGTTGGCTAGTGCCGTCTGTTGGCTAGTGCCGTCTGTTGGCTAGTGCCGTCTGTTGGCTAGTGCCGTCTGTTGGCTAGTGCCGTCTGTTGGCTAGTGCCGTCTGTTGGCTAGTGCCGTCTGTTGGCTAGTGCCGTCTGTTGGCTAGTGCCGTCTGTTGGCTAGTGCCGTCTGTTGCCGAGTGCCGTCTGTTGCCGAGTGCCGTCTGTTGCCTAGTGCCGTCTGTTGCCGAGTGCCGTCTGTTGCCGAGTGCCGTCTGTTGCCGAGTGCCGTCTGTTGCCGAGTGCCGTCTGTTGGCTAGTGCCGTCTGTTGGCTAGTGCTGTCAGTTGCAAACTAACAGGACCTGGAATTTAGTTTATACAAATAAGACACTTATGCCTTTGGATTTGAGTGGATTTTGTTGTCGGGCCATATAATGCTTACACAGTGATCCCAACTTACCTCAGCAGTAACAGTGGGGAAGATGCCTATGGAGCAATTTCAGTGCTAACAGACATTTCTACTTGAGTTCCATAATTTAGAATTTGTATTAGAATATTGAATTTAAATGTAATATTTTTGAATTTCTAATGCACAAATTGAATAATTGAATTCATAAATTTAACTTGTTACATGACTTGAAAATAAAGTTTACAAACTATCGTTTCAAGCTTCATATATTCAACTTCGGATGCATTCAGATGTTGTTTACAAAGTCAGTTCTCTAAATTCAGATTCAAAACCAGAGACAACATCCTGGTACTTTGCCAACCAGGAAAGGTAGAAACAAACAGATATAATCAAACGCTCTCTGAGGTAAATGGAAGCTTCTACCGGTTTCTGATCCTAATGTGGCATGTGAATTAAGTTTCTTCCTATGAATTTGGCTACAGCGTTAGAACTGTTTTTGGCTATAAGCTACTATGGCTTCCCCTCTATGACGGTCACAGGCCGCACATAACACGTTAGAAGTGAGTGTCACAAACTGCAATTCGTCCCCCATAAGAATATAGTTGAATATCTCTTCTAAGGATAGCCTTTCCGCTCACTATTTAATATTGCTCTTCTGACTGACTGGGTTCGATCCAGGTCTCCTGCATGTCACAAGACTGCGTTAGCCAACTTAGCTAAAGCCTAGAAATGTGATTTGATTTATAGGGACAACACGCTGCTTGCTTAAAGGAAAACTTCGCTAATATCTTTTGGTATTTCTTTTATTAGTCCCCTGTTGATACAGTACCAAAATGTTTTGCATGTCAGCAGTCAAGTTATCAAGATTATAGGATTTTCAAAACGCAAAATGTCACTTGCCACATGATTTTGCATCGTCATGATGACGACGAATTCAGAGTACAGTTTACTTTATGGGACAATATACAAATGTTTTTCAGAAAGATCATTTGTGTAAAGTAAATGTATTTATTGGTTTCTTTTCATTTTGTTAAGAGATGAAAATGCATTGAATTGAAAGTTGATGCAAAAATCGAAATAGGGGCGACACTTTAGACTGAGCAGTGCGTCACAGATCACCATCTGCTACACTAAGTCTTCAAGATACAGCAATGTTACTCATCAAAAGAGTGTGGTTTGGTGGTCCATGCTCATGTGATGAGCAACCTTGCCCAAGACCTGAAGACGTGTTAGTTTGACATGTGAGTTTGTGTTAGACATGTTAGTTTCAAGTCTCCGGCAAGAGTAGTCATTAAGGGTAACGTGACTGACTGGGTGGAGACTGTTAGCCTGCTGAGCTAAAGCCTAGGCATTGGTCCTGTGACTTGGATGGGTCTCTTCAAAGAGGAGGTCAAAGGGGGGTGAAGTGGAACACAGGTAGTTCGGAGACCACGTAATGAGTAACTTGTCTGAGACTTGAAAAGTTGCGTTGTCTGGCACACAGGAGACCTGGGTTGGACCTGGGTTGGAAGACTATCAGTCAAACTAACACGTCTCCAGGTCTCAGGCAAGGTTTCTCGTTACATGCATGGTTCACCAAACCACCTCTGTTGCACTCTTATTAAATTATGTGCTCAGATGCTTCTGTTTGCCACAGAAAGTGTTGTTGTGCAGTAGGCCTAATTTCGAACCCAGTCAGTTATATTGGTGCCGTGATCTCTTCGTATGAGGTCAAAGGGGGGTGAAATGTAACAGAGGTGGTTAGATGAACCACGCTTTTTTGATGAGTAACTTTGCTGGAGACTTGTGTTAGTGTCCTGAACTCATCCCTATGGGGGTTAGCTAAGTGGATTAACACAGTCTTGTGACATGCAGTAGACCTGGTTCTAAACCATTCCGCCACAATAAAAAGATTAAGTGGGAAGTGGAAAGGCTATCCTTCAAAGGGCTATGACAGGGCTATTCTAATATATTCTTATGTGGACCACATTTTTGGGACACTCCTTTCTAACGTGTACTGCACGGCCTGTGATCATCATAGAGGGGAACAGAAGGCACGTCCATGTTCAGGAATGGGGTTATATTGTGTTTTAGCCAAATTGGTGCAAACGCTGGAGCTAAATTCATAGGAAGAAAGTAAATTCAACATGCCAAATTGGCTTCAGCAATCGCCAGAAGCTTTGGTTTACCACAGAGAACATCTGTTCTCCTCTACCTCTCCTGGCTGGCAAAGTACCAGGATGTTGTCTCTATTTTGAATCTGAATTTAGAGAACTGACTTTGAAAACTCAATCTGAATGCATCTGAGAAGTTGAATATAGGAAACGTTGATAAACTTGATAGACATTGAATACAATATCTACCATATTGAAACAGATAATTTTTATTTAATCTTTGTTTTAATAGGGAAAACATATTGCGACCAAGGTCTCTTTTACAAATGTTCCCTGTATATACACATAATACCCCTATACCTATACACAATGAAATACAAAAACACAGTCATGGGAAGCACAAATAAAACATCATAAATCAACAGTTACATTCTTTCACAAATAAGTCCCTAAGCATTACTTTAAATTGCCAGAATGGCACCAGAGCTTCAAGATGAAATGTATTCAATATCCTAATAAAATAAAAAAATTATGGTATTCAAATGAAAATTTCTGTTTAGCACTGAAATCATTCCATAACCTTAGCACATGAAATTAATACAATTGCAAAGCGCGGTAAGCCTTTGCCACTCAGCAACTTTTAAAATGGTCAATAAATTAGAGCAGTATTTGTGTTGCCCCACTACCTGCTCCCTCTCATCAGTCTGGGAGCAGGCATAAGGGAAACCATGGTCTGTTGGCAGATCGTTAATCAGTGACTTTAATGGCCTCGTTAAGAGAGGAGATCAGTCGAATGGCTGGGCCCTGAAGCTCAAAGCGAGAGATGCATTATCTTCAACCAAATATTAAATATGTTTGTGTATTTAGTTACATACCGTAAATGCATCGGATGTTTGTGTTCAAGCCAAGGTTGGAGAAATGGAATTTGCAACTCCTCAGCCAGCAGCCCTACAATAGATGGTGTCTATATAAATGGATAAACCCATCTGGTGTAATATAAGCAAGTTTTGGTACCATGATTTTAGTCCCGTGTAGCTCAGTTGGTAGAGCATGGCGCTTGTAACGCCAAGGTTGTGGGTTCGATTCTCACGGGGGACAAGTATGAAAATGTATGCACTCACTACTGTAAGTCAATGTCCTTAGAAAAAACTATTATTTACAAGAAGATAGAACACGAAGATTGCCTTTTCCTCATTCACTATAATACAGGATACTTCTTTCTGAAGTGGTGCAAATGAGAGCCATGAGCACATAGCCACCGATTGCGTCTCATCTCTCTACAGTGCAGTGGCGCACATCAGTTATATTTCAGATGGTGTCAACATAATTACATTTCATGCATTTTGGAGTAGAATGTGTGTAGTAGAACTTTGTCCTCACAGTAGAATTTCCTCTGGGCTGTGCAGGGAAGTCTTATACCTGTAGTTTTTGTATCAAATTCTTTGCCACCTGCTCAAACAGCGCATTTAATAGGTCGTCCTCATTTTGGACATAAGAATCAGGGGAGGGGGAGTGGAAAACAAGCAAGCCTGCCGTGTTTGAGACAAATAAAGGGCTAGTGGCACGTTAAGAATGGAAAGAATGTGTCCTCTGCACTGTGGGGTGGTTTTGGGAAATAAAGTGTCTGGTGTTGAGTGAGGCTTTGGGGAGGTGGGGGTCTCTACCTTGGGTTGAGGTGCACTAAGGTGTATTGATTAATCGTAGACTAAACAAATCCAGGCAGTTAGGTAAATCCCCTTGGACATGCTCCCAGATCCAGGTGTCAGGCCTGTGTGTGATAACCCTCTGTCAGTGTGTAGCCAGTCACCTTTTCTCTTGAGTGTGACCCAGATTACTTCCATTGACCTGTGTGTGTGCTCTTGTGGCATAGCTATCTCTTACTCCTTCGTAATAGGCAATGATGCAGTAGCAGGCAGTGGTACTCCAATCATCTGCCATTATGGCTGTCACAAAAGTGTATGCATCTTTTAATTTTAAACCTATTACGAAACATTTGACGTTTCAGAGAGCGTTTCAGGCCTTCCTCTGGTCAGGACAGAACCCCCAAGCTGATCTGGGCCTGCGCAGAGAAGGCTTTGTATGAGATGAGAGCAGTGAAGGACATTTTAATTCCATACTTAGTGGTGAAACGTGAGAAGGTGGTACAAGAGGAACTGTGCTAAGAAGGAATGCACTCTTTACTGTGCATGTGCACGACTATTGTATGTGTCTCTTTCCTTCTCTCTGTCTCTCTCTCGCTCTCCTCTCTCAGTGTGAGGCACAGGTACAGTGACTGTGTAGCTCTGAGGAGAGGTTTCCCAGTGTGGTGAGGACAGCTGCCTATCGGGAGATAAGTGCTCAACTGAGAACTGCTTCCTAAATCCCCAGCCCACCTCTCACTCCGGGCGGCTGCTCCTCTCCCGATCCGCTTGCTTATCCTCCATCCCATTATCACACTATCAACACTCTGAGGTCAAGGGGCACTGAGGCTCTTTTCACACCTCCACTGCCCTCACACTGACTATACCGAGTAGGCTACTCTGTACCAGTCTCCCACGGATTGCTGCAGGTACAATGTACAGCAGGGATTATCAACTGGATTTTTTTCTTGAGTGGATGGTCAAGGGGCTGGAACATAATTACAAATAATTTGTAGACTGCTCTGTTATGGCGAGGTTACAGACAGCGCATCCCAGTGCCTTCTTTGCCATTTTGGGGGATTTTAACCATGCATCTCTCTCTTCAACGCTGCCCACATTCAAACAGTTCGTGAAGTGCCCAACCAGGAATAATAAAACTCTGGACTTGTTATATGCTAATGTGAAGGATGCATACAACTCCACTGCACTCCCTCCCCTCGGTAGATCGGATCACAACCTTGTCCACCTCACCCCACTCTACAGACCTATGGTCCAACAGCAGCCTGCGACCACTAGGACCGTTAGGAGATGGTCCCCGGAGGCGAATGAGGCCCTACAGGACTGCTTTGAAACAACAGACTGGGATGTGCTCTGTGAGGCTCATGGGGAGGACATTGAAAGACTTATTGACTGCATAACGGACTATATCAATTTTTGTGTAGACAACACTGTACCCACCAGGAAGGTACGCTGTTTTCCAAAAAATAAACCCTGGGTCACCAGCGACCTGAAGGCCCTGCTGAATGAGAAGAAGAGGGCCTTCAAGGAGGAGGACAGGGACAAATTGAAATGCGTCCAGAGGGAGCTGAAGTTGCGGATTGCTGAGGGGAAGAGAGAGTATAAGGAGAAGATGGAGGACAAGCTGAAGCAGAGCCAGGTGAGAGAGGTGTGGAAGAGTATGAGAAATATCACTGGCTTCAAAAAGTCAAACAGTGGGCAGACGGAGGGAACCCAGGACAGAGCCAATGAGCTGAACCAATTTATTTAACAGGTTCGATACTGGCCCTGTCCACCTCCCCTCCAGCTCCCCAGTCCACACAGCCTCACGGCTGTCCCACCCCCACTTTGCTCACAACACCTCTGAGACAATCAGCGACCCCCTCCCCACCTCCGCCCCTGCTCCCTCTGGACTGATCTGCAACACCCCCCTTCCCCCCACCTCCCCACCTGGGCTGGCTTTCACCACCAACCAAGTGAAGAGGGAGCTGGAGAGACTACATCAGTGGAAAGCACTGGGGCCTGATGGCGTCAGCTCAAGGGTGCTTAGGGTCTGTGCTGACCAACTGTGTGGAATACTCCAACGACCCTTCAACCTTAGCCTATGCCTGGAAAGGGTCTGCATACCTTCTACCAGTCTGTGGTGTGGCACTGGCCATCTTTTTTGCGGTGGTGTGCTGGGGTGCCAACATAAAGGCCGGTGATGCTTCTCAGGTAAATAAGCTGATCAGGAATGCTAGCTCTGTTCTAGGGATTAGCCTTTACACTCTAGAGGAGGTGGTGGAGAGACGGATCCTGGCAAAACTGCTGACCATCATGGACAACGTCACCCACCCTCTGCATGCCATGGTTATGACGCAGAGAAGCACCTTCAGTCACAGACTGATTCCACCACGGTGTGCCAGAGAGCACTACAGGAGGTCCTTCCTGCCGGCGGCTAATAGACTATTTAATGCCTCACCGGGGTGCCGTGCCATCGGCAACATAGACCTGGAACTGTTTGGGTGTTAGGACCTAGTTGAATAATTATGAATCCATCCGTGAGTAACTCTGGTCTGTAATCACTCATTCACTCAGGACTTATTTATTCATTCAGGTCTGTATATACATATTCATGTACAGTTGTTATATCATATCACGTGCAATATTGTAAGTAATTCTTGGACTGAATTTACGTAGTCATTCACTCGGGAATCCATATTAGTATCCTGTCAGTTGTATCTTTTTTCATTGCTTTTAGTATATCGAATGTGCAATACGTGCATTTATCTGTAATTAAACCCTGCATTAAGGACTGTATTTTAAGGGAATTACTAATATTACCCTAAATTATATCATACACTCATTTAGCTATTTAAGTATCTCTTCCTGTCATTTACCTGTACAGTTAATGTAACCATGCAAATATTAAGTTACCAGTACATTTAACCAGTCTGTATATTAAGTAAACTATTATTACCCTCACTTATATCATACACACAGTTAGCTATTTAAGTATTTCTCTGCTATCGACCTGTATAGTTAACCATGCAAATACTCCTTATTTATCTATATCAACGTGCAATATTTTTTATCACCTAACACTCTGTAACAATGTATAGTGTACATATTCAGCCATTCACCCATACTATGCAATGTCTTTTTATAGCTTTTTGCACTCCAGACTTCTTGTATTTTAATACTTTTTCATACAGCCACTCTATGTATCGTGTATCTGTCTTTTGTGTATTTTGTTTATTTTCGTTCTGGCATTTTGCACCTGCCCTGTGTTTTTTTCGTAGCTGTTTGACGAAGAAATTTCTCCTCAGGGATCAATAAAGTACATTGTACTCCTTCCTTCCTTCCTTACCCCAAGAAGCACAAACAGATAGTAATTTAAATTATTTTTTGCATTTGTATAAGAGCACACATAATATATCTATCTATTATGCATGGGAATACTTCTTCTTGGAGCTGATTGTTTCTGGTATTTTTACAGTATTTTATGTCCCAAAAACAGAAAAGAAAAGGAAAAATAACTTTTTTTTTTTATTGAATCTTTTTCTCAGAAAACTTCCAAATAAAATCACCCGGGGCCAAATACGTCCCGCAGGCTGCCAGTTGGAGAAACCTGCTGTACAGTGTCCACTGCAGCCTTAAAAGAGTAGAGTAGAGTAGAATGTGGTTATGTGTGAGTTAGTCTAAAAATAACTGTGGCGGGGTGTTCATTTGTGCGTTCTAGTATCTGTGTTTGTGTTGTAGATGATGATGTCTGAGGTAATGTATTCTGAACATCAGGCTAGCCATTGACTCATTATGTCTAACTGATGACCTAAGGGTAGTTGTACTGCACAGTGGTTTCTGTTTATCATCATGCATCATCTCATAGCGAGGGCATCATTATCTAATGGAATACTGCACAGTAGGAAACTCCAGTGGTGTTACACCGCCTTCACCTTAAATCTATCATACATCTATATATATCTCTATATATCATAATAAAATCCTCCATCGTATGGGGCTCATGGTACCAGGCGTTGGAATTAAATAAATGTACTGACCTTTACAATGAACTATTAGATATGTTCAATGGTACCATGATCTTAACTACACATTTTCAACAGTGAATTTTTTAAAGTTATTTCCCTCCATTTCCCACAGCCTCCGCAACTCCTCTGTATCACATTTGACCCGTCAACTGTGTAAATTTAGTATTGCCTGTGTAGATGTTGGCTTTTATAGAGATTTGCATGAAGGCAAATTAGCTTTGGGACTGTGTGAAAGGTGTGGTTTCCCTATACAGTTTGTCCGTGTATATACAGTACCAGTCAAAGGTTTGGACACCTACTCATTCCAGGGGTTTTCTTTATTTGTACTATTTTCTACTTTGTAGAATAATGGGGAAGACCTCAAAACTATTAAATAACACGTATTGAAACATGTAGTAACCAAAAAAGGATTAAACAAAATATTTTATTTGAGATTCTTCAAAGTAGCCACCCTTTGCCTTGATGACAGCATTGCGCACTCTTGGCATTCTCATCCAGCTTTACCTGGAATGCTTTTCGAACAGTCTTGCAGGAGTTTCCACATTTGCTGAGCACTTGTTGGCTGCTTTTCCTTCACTCTGCGGTCCAACTCATCCCAAACCATCTCAATTTGGTTGAGGTCGGGTGATTGTGGAGGCCAGGTCATCTGATGCAGCACTTATCACTCCTTGGTCAAATAGCCCTTACACATCCTGGAGGTGTGTTTTGGGTCATTGTCCTGTTGGAAAACAAATGAAAGTCTCACTAAGCCCAAACCAGATGGGATGGCGTATTGCTTCAGAAAGCTGTGGTAGCCATGCTGGTTAGGTGTGCCTTGAATTCTAAATAAATCACAGACCGTGTCACCAGCAAAGCACCATCACACCACCTCCTCCATTCTTCACACTGGGAACCACACATGCAGAGATCATCCATTCATCTACTCTGCATCTCACAAAGACACGGTGGTTGGAACAAAAAATCTCAAATTTGGACTCATCAGACCAAAGGACCGATTTCCACCTGTCTAATGTCCATTGCTTGTGTTTCTTGCTCAAGTCTCTTCTTCTTATTCGTGTCCTTTAGTAGTGGTTTCTTTGCAGCAATTTGACCATGAAGGCCTGATTCACACAGTCACCTCTGAACAGTTGATGTTGAGATGTGTCTGTTACTTGAACTCTGTGAAGCATTTATTTGGGTTGCAATTTCTTAGTCACTCAATTTGTGTGTACAAATTGAGTGATCCATTCCTTACTTAGTTTTATGTGTATTTGGGTATATGTTGTGAAACTGTTAGATATTACTTGTTAGATATTACTGCACATCCGAGTTCTGCTGATGGTTGGTCATGTCTGGACCTGATAGAAACCCTCAGTGACGGTTGTGGTTGTGGCATGGGGGGGTAAACACTTCTATTAAGTGTCTTGTTTGTTTACTTGGTTCTTTGTGTGGGTGTGTTTTTATGGTATAACTAGGTTTGTGTGCACATTTTTCTATTTTGAAGTAAACACATTGTCTCCCCAGGTGTGTAATGGAGTGTACATTTGGATCTGGGGGATATGGATGCACAATTGATAGAATTGGGATTGAAATCGCAATATTGACATGTGCAATATCCATATCACAAGAGATCCATATTTCATGGAATATTTTGAACCACCACTCAGCCGCGTATAATGTCAGTTTTTATAGTTTTATCTTTTTTTTACTCCTGTTGCGGCTGCTTCCCGCACTATAAGTTTGCATGCTGGTCTGTTTGGTCAAATGCTGTCAACAGATTGTTCCAAAAAAGAATGATGCTGCTTTCCACTTTACCTCTTAATAGGTATCATTATATTTCTATGTGTTTTGATATACGGTACCAGTCGAACGTTTGGACACACTTACTCATTCAAGGGTTTTCTTTATTTTGATTATTTTCTACATTGTAGAATATTAGTGAAGACATCAAAAATATGTCCAAACTTTTGACTGGTACTGTATATCGCAAGTTAAATCGCAATAGTTATATTTGGTTAAAAAAATGGCAATTACATTATCGTGCAGCGTTTAAGGCTTCCCTCTCTCTGGAAATGTGTAGAGCATGCAGAAGCGTTGAAACGTTGAAGCCATTAAACCCAGGTGTTTGCCTCCAGGAGAAAGGCAATGGCCTTGGATATGGGGGAAAAGCCCAATGAGAAACGGCATTGCATAAACCAGTTTTACGAGATTTGTATTTGCACATACCCATCTATTCTCCCTCCACTTTCATCAGACTGTGCTCTGCTGATTTTATAGTCACTGTAGTTTTCTGCATGTTGCAACAGTTGGCAAATATCCTACTGTAATTCTGATGGCATACTGCTGACAGTGACAGATGTGCCTTTTAGTTTATTGTTTACTTTTATTCAGTCTATCCATCTATCCATCTATCTATCTATCGTCTGAATTTTTGTTAGATTTTTGTCTTGCATAATTTGAGTATGCAGTCACAGGTCTGACAGTCTTGTAAGATGGAGGAAGACAAGCTGTGTTTCTGAGGGACTTATGAGCTTCAATTTACCATTTGGTGCATCATGATCTGGGGTGTCTGGATATTTATTGTAAACCCTTTACAACATCGAAAGACAAGTTGGGATTTGTCATGGATGAATGACTCAAGGCTGATAAGGATCACCTTATTGTGTTGTGTTATTACAGCCTTGAGTTGCGCTTATGAGTCAAGGAAATTTTCTTGGGGACCCTTTTAGTTGTCACAGTTTTTTTTACACAGCTATTTGGGGTACTATTCATGGTATATAATTGCAGTAGAGAACATACATTTATAATGACATGTAATTTATGAGTTGGAAACAATGTGCTGGTCTTGCTGGAAGAGGGAGAGGCAGGAAGAGTGTGATGTCAGCCAGGGAAGAGTAGAGGAAGCCGGAGAAGGAGAGGGCTGCTGGTAGGGTGACCGCCTTTAATTTCCTGGCAGCGCCTCCGCTCTGCGCTCTCTCTCCTGAGTTTGAGAGAGGGGCCAGAGATTAAACTTCAGATGAGTAGATGCTGGTCTGTCCTTGGATTTATCTCTTTACCTGATTAGACCCAAGGAAACCTCTCCTGGTCTGGGTGGTCAACACTGAGAGGAAGCCACAACACTAGCAAAGATGTACAGTGGATATGGAGGTACCCTTTTCTCCATTTACCAGTAGGGCTTGTAGACTTGATAACAAATATTATAGTTCTATTGTGTTCTAGGGTACACAATAGTACCCTAGACGTTTTGTCTGTAGTGTTAATCTTGTTTTGGAATGGTGGTGTTGGTAGAGTCTTAAGTTTGATATCTTAAGTGTGTGGGGATTGTGGTGGGTCAAACATTACTCGATCGCAGCTTATGTTGGGTTTTGAAGTATTTCACTCAGTATCAGGCAATGGAGGCATGTTGTAAAATGTTACCTCTCACTTAACCCATTTTTTTTTTTTACTGTTTCTCTGTTTCCTCACTATCTCTTTCTGTTTCCTCACTATCTCTCTCTGTTTCCTCACTATCTCTCTCTGTTTCCTCACTATCTCTCTCTGTTTCCTCACTATCTCTCTCTGGTTGAGGCTGTATTCCTCTTCTCCAGCTTTACATAGTCCTGTTTGTCAGACCTGAAGTCTGATCTGCCTTGCACTGCCCTGAAAGCAAGGGGAAGAAAACCCTCTTACATTCCTGTTCTTCCTGCTAACAACTCTGGCTATACTATCGCAGTCTGACAGTCCCCAGTGTTGTTCTGTAGGTTTGTGGGCGATGGGGGATGACTGTAGTTTGTGGGAACACCCAGGTGGTCTCCCACTGGATGTTTTAAATTAATGTGGTTTAATTTGGTCTGTAGGGAGGAAACAAACTGGTCTTTGTGACCTTCGTCGGTCCCACAGGGGTGTTGAGGTAGACCAGCTTTTTCCAGGGGCAGTGTGTGGACACCTGGGTTCATGCAGTGCTGTGGCTGTCCGTGACTTACTAACATACCCTAGGGGAGGGCCATACATATGTGTGGGTTTTGATTTCCCCTTGTGATGTGGTCACACTCTGGTCAGGGCCTGTTGCTGTGGAGATTTTGAGGAACAGTATTTCAAACCTGTGTTGTAAACATACCCATGGACTTATAGACAATGGACAGTGACTAGGGGGCTTGACTGAATCGGAGTACTGAGATGAGTCTGGTAAACCGTATTGGATTTGAATAAAATCTGATCTCGTAATCCAGTGGAAGTGTTAGATAAGTGTCACGCAGGCGTGGAGGACTGCAGAGAAGAATGGAGAAGGGGTGGATGGAGAGGGGATATAGTGGGGCTTTTTTAGGCTCTGGCAGAGAGAATGGAAGGGAAGGATGGGGACACGTGTATGTGTTTAGGGGATTTCTCATAGGATCAGGAACCAACCTGCTTATCATATCCTGGATCTACTGCTTGGAAATGTGATCATTCCAGTCTATTTCCCATAATCCAGATCTTTAATGGTTGTGATAAGGCCAGTAAGTTATGTTTATACTGCACGTGGGGTTACTGGGTGACGCAGAAATGTCTACTTGCTGTATTTTGTGGTACTAAGTGCCCTTCTACTCTTGTACTTGTGTGTTTTTAAAGCTTGTTTCACCATTTTGTCTGTCCCCAGTGTTGTTTTTGGAGCTGGCTAGCCCTTTCCCTGTCCCTCAGCTCAGTGTTGTATTAGGTAACTGGTATGCCCTACCACCCATTCACCCTACCCCCACTGCTGTTCAGTCCAGGGACCCAGGCCCAGTCCTGGGACCCTCCCTTCTGAGCGGTGTACAGGGCCTGTGTGCCCCAGGGGACAGTAGACCCTGCTTATCTCTGTTGCGTTTGGAAAGTCAGCCTGTATCCGAGGCCAGCTCTGTCCCCATTGGCTGTCCCTTGGCCGTGTCATTAGTGCTTTTGTTACCCCGGCTGCACCGCTCTCTGAGGCTGATGACAAAACAGCCGGTGTGTTTTCTCTCTCACACTCATTCACAGTTCAGACACAACACAAGACCGACCACATAAACAACTCCCTTGTTTATAAACACCCAAAAGAGACTCCTTTGACCTGCATTTAGATGAGAACAGTGATGCTTTGATGTGCATCATGATGCTGAGAGTGGATCAGAGTGGGTATGATGGAGCGGGTGGCGGTGGCCCCTTTTGTGCTTTGATTTCTAGAACTGTTCTGGAATGGGGCCAGCCAGGCAGCAGAACAATGGGTGTAACCGTGTCTATGGGCTTCGGATCCTGTCCAGCCACATCACACTCATCATGGAAACCGATGGAAGCCTGTAGTTATGTTTGTTACTCTCAATAGATTTTCTGCATCGTGTGATCTCACTGTGTTTATTCCCAGGCTGACCCATCCTCTTCAGGGACAGGCTGGGGGTATTGTTGGGATGGCAGGACAGGCTGGGGGTATTGTTGGGATGGCAGGACAGGCTGGGGGTATTGTTGGTATGGCTGACTGGGTCCTCACTGCACTGCGTGTGGGTGGGGGTGCAGCAGGGTATTCATCCAAGGCTGAGTGAAGAAAGGATAATGTGTCGCTTACCTGTGTCCTGTTTACTACGTGACGCCCATGATGAGAAGGCTCCTCTTGAAGGTGTGTGGATGTGTGTGTACAGTAAGTGCCGTGTACTACCAGCTGCAAAGGCATATACTTTAATGTGTTTTGGCACATTATATGATTTGTGTGTAAGAAATACTAGTGGTTCCTCAAATGTACTGTATTGAAACTCTGTTAGTACTTCAACAAACTATCATATGCCAAATTCAATTACCAGTTTAGTGAAGAGGCGCAACTATTTATTAGTCTCTCCATCCCTCACAAACCAAGCTTTTTTTTAAAGCTTGGTTTGCCTGTTTCGGTCTCTGTCCATTTCTAAGGAAATAAAAATGGGTTAAGTCAATAGCCCAGGCAGGGAAGCAGAGAGCTGTATCTCAGTCTTCAGATGTTTTTATTTTTCTCAACCATCTTCCTTTTTAGAGTTTCAGACTTCCTGTTGAATGGCACCATTTCCTCTGCCCTGGGTTTGGCAGCTGGGTGTCTATGGGTTTGTTTGTGTGTCTGAGCTGTTTGCAGTAGCACAGTTGACTGATTGATTGTAAAAGGCCTCTAATTGACTAAACAGGAAAATCATCTTACCTGAGATCAGTGTATGATAAAATATTTACTTTAAATATACATTTTTCACCAGGCAGGCTTTAGCTTTTGTAACTTTACCTTCACAGGCACTTAACCCTGAATTGGGTGAAATATTCGTCTTTACATATGAGATGTACTGTAGCCCTGTTCTGTTTTGAGCTGTAGGGCTTCTCCCTCCTCTCTCTATAAGTCTCACGCTCACAGCCCCTCCTCCTTTCCTGGGTTTTGCTGAGTCAGATGGACGTTGAAGAAATGCTACTGTAGGGAATGAGTGTTGGGTTATGGGGACTAATTTAGATGTAGTGAATTGTATTGAGCGTAGATTGCCAGCTCCGTTCTGTGTTTTTATGGTTTGAGGCATTTGTAGCTGTGACTGCGGTTTCCTGACTTCCACTCTTGCAAGTTAAAAATAAACCTTGGCTTCTTTCCTAAGGGCCTGAATGCATCTCTGTATCTAAGGAACTCATGTCAGTGCTAATGACCAAACAAGACAACACTTATCAAACTAAACAGGGCTTGACAAAACCACACTGCTCAGTAGAACTGTGGCTACCATTTGACAATAACTACACTTCCTCCTGGGGAGAACAGTTAATGTCTTTAATTTGTATGTAATAGGACTGAGCCTGTGTCTGTTTACTGAAGCTAATATCTTTTTGCGCTTGAGGTCTGCCCATAGTTGCCTCACCTGAGGCTTCCTAACCTCACAGGGCCTGTGTCTCTCTGTGTGGGGCTCTTGTCCTGGCTGTGATCGGTGTGTGTTTTAATCTAGTCTCAATCACTCCATTTTCTTCTATCAAAAAGGTATTTGTTTGGGGGCCTGTGTGATGATGTCACTAACAAGGCCTGGTACACCACTGCTGATTTACTCCCAATGAACTCAGAGACACACCGTTTATCTAGACGGGGAAATTTTCTCTCTCTTTCTCTTTCCCTCTCTCATCCCCGCACTACTATCTTCCTTGATACAAGTGCAACATGTTTAACTTTTGTGCTGTGCCCAAGCAGCTCTAGAGGAAGAGTGTGGGCTGTAGAGAACAGAGATAGTGGGCTGGCAGCAGTAATGTGTTTGCAGTCTGCATTGTGTCTCTGTTATCCCTGGATCTTCACTGGCCTTTTGTTCCTAGAGTGGAAACAGTGACACACAGAACCCTCGCTGCTTGACCTTGTACCACAGGAAGAGGGAGCGAATACGTAGGCGCACAGAGGGGGCAGGAGTAGAGGGAGGATGTGGGAGGGCAGGGCTACAGTACAGAAACAGTCCGACTGCCTTTGACATTTAACATTTTGACTTGCTGAATGCGTTATGGCAGATGCACTATGACAAATTATGGCATGTTGAAAGTTAGATAACCAAATGTTGACATGTCAAAACATTTGAATCTGTAGATTTGCTACACACTAAAACTAACTGAACTGTCAGAGAATTAGACAACTTGCTGGTACTTTTTAAAATCAAAACAACAAACAATCTGCATGTCACTGTTCATGCAAAAGAGAGATACAGATAAACATCTCTTCAAGGCAGAAGATTCAATGTTTTCTTACATAATCTCTCCAAGAGCTCTTAGGGGTGGATTTACAGTATAATAAGATGCTTTGATGTGAAGAACTGGTATTTGTCCCAGGACTGTGGAGCCCCTGCAGCTTATTAGGGAACGGAAATTTGTGTTTGAGAAAAAACATAGCATTATAGAGTTCCTGTGAAATGACAATGGAAACTGGGTTCAATTATCTGCTCTGCTCATTTTGATGTTGTTTTCCTGCAGTACCTGAGGACTGAAAATCCAAACTGGCCCCATTTTGTCAGTCATTGTGCAACTTCTAAAGCCTTCTCCATCTTTTGTCCCTGCAGGGAGTCCCTCCAGAGCTGTATCCACCATGTCCCTCTCCATGCGCCCGTCGCGCAGAATCATCTCCAGATCCATCACTAGGAGCCAGTCCTTTGCTGGGGTCAACTCCTCCGATAAGCCCTACAGGTGAGGACACTCCCTCTGATAAGGTCTAGTGTACATTACTGTTACAGTGCTTCGAAAAGTATTCAGACCCCTTGACTTTTTCCACATTTTGTTACGTTACAGCCTTATTCTAAAATGTATTTAAAAAATAATAATAATCCTCATCAATCTACACACTACCCCCATAATGACAAAGCAAAAAACTGAAATATCACTTTTACATAAGTATTCAGACCCTTTACTCAGTACTTTGTTGAAGAACCTTTGGCAGCGATTACAGCCTCGAGTCTTCTTGGGAAGACCGGTGTTTGGGGAGTTTCTGCCATTCTTCTCTGCAGATCCTCTCAAGCTCTGTCAGGTTGGATGGGGCGCGTCACTGCACAGCTATTTTCATGTCTCTCCAGATATGTTCGATCGGCTTCAAGTACGGGCTCTGACTGGGCCCCTCAAGGACATTCAGAGACTTGTCCCAAAGCCATTCCTGCGTTGTCTTGGCTGTGTGCTTAGGGTCATTGTCCTGTGGGAAGGTGAACCTTCACCCCAGTCTGAGGTCCTGAGAGATCTGGAGCAGGTTTTCGTTTAGGATCTCTCTGTACTTTGCTCCCTCGATCCTGACTAGTCTCCCAGTCCCTGCCCCTGAAAAACATTCCCACAACATGATGCTGCCACCACCATCCTTCACCGTAGAGATGGTGCCAGGTTTCCTCCAGATGTGACACTTGGCATTCAGGCCAAAGAGTTCAGTCTTGATTTCATCAGACCAGAGAATCTTGTTTCTCATGGTCTGAGTCTTTAGGTGCCTTTTGGCAAACTCCAAGCGGGCTGTCATGTGCCTTTTTACTGAGGAGTGGCTTCGGTCTAGTCACTCTACAATAAAGGCCTGATTGGTGGAGTGCTGCAGAGATGGTTATCCTTCTGGAAGGTTATTCCATCTCCGCAAAGGAACTCTAGAGCTCTGTCAGGGACCGTTGGATTATTGGTCACCTCCCTGACCAAAGCCCTTCTCCCTCGATTGTGCAGTTTGGTTGGGCGGCCAGCTCAAGGAAGAGTCTTGGTGGTTCCAAACGTCTTCCATTTAAGAATGATGGAGGCCACTGTGTTCTTGGGGACCTTCAATGCTGCAGATATGTTTTGGTACCCTTCCCAAGATCTGTGCCTCAACACAATCTTGTCTCGGAGCTCTACGGACAATTCCTTCGACCTCATGGCTTGGCTTTTGCTCTGACATGCACGGCCCACTGTGGGACCTTAAATAGATGTCCAATCAATTGAATTTACCACAGGTGGACTCCAAGTTGCAGAAACATCTCAAGGATGATCAATGGAAACAGGATGCACCTGAGCTCAATTTCGAGTCTCATAGGAAAGGGAAAGGGGGATACTAGTCAGTTGTACAACTGAATGCATTCAACTGAAATGTGTCTTCTGCATTTAACCCAACCCCTCTGGATCAGGGTCTGAATACATATGTAAAAAAAGGTATGTGTTTTTATTTTTAATACGTTTGCACAAAAAAAATAACCTGTTTTAGCTTTGTCATTATGGTGTATTGTGTGTACATTGAGGAATGAAAATAATGTAATCCATTTTAGAATAAATCTGTAACATAACAAAATGTGGGAAAATGGTAAGGGTCTGAATTCTTTCAGAATTTACTGTATATACCACGGAGTATACAAAACATTGACAACACCTGCTCTTTCCATGACCTAGACTGACCAGGTGAATCCAGGTGAAAGCTATGATCCCTTATTGATGTCACTTGTTAAATCCACTTCAATCAGTGTAGATGAAGGGGAGGAGACGGGTTAAAAAATGATTTTTAAGCCTTAAGACATGGATTCTGTATGTGTACCATTCAGAGGGTGACTGCGCAATACAAACGATTTAAGTGCCTTCGAATGGTGTATGGTAGTAGGTGCCAGGCGTGCCGGTTTGTGTCAAGAACTGAAATGCTGCTGGGTTTTTCCCACACTGTATCAAGAATGGTCCACCACCCAATGGACATCCAGCCAGCTTGACACACCTGTGGGAAACGTTGGAGTCAACGTGGGCCGGCATCCCTGTGGAACGCTTTCGACACCTTGTAGAGTCCAAGCCCCAACAAATTGTGGCTGTTCTGAGGGCAAAAGGGAGAGTCTGTAACACTATATTAGGAAGGTGTTCTTAATGTTTGGTATACTCTGTGTAGACCTTACTGCTGGTACACTTCTGCATTGAGTATCTACACATTTAACAATGCAACTATAGGCTGCTGTTCTTGACATGGGACAATAAGCTGTGTCACACACTCCTGTATTTGACACACATACACACGCGCGCACACAGACTGGGTGTCTACTGTGGAGCCATACCTGACAGGATATCCTGTAAAGCCCAAACTTCCTGAGGTGGCGGTACTGGAAGCCTCTCCTTTCATGACGAGGGAAAAATATTGCTTATTTTTTAACATTGTTTGTAATAATATCCTCTTCAAACACGTCAAATTTCCAGTGGGTTCTCTGGTACATTTAATGATATTAACCATTTTATACATAGAAATTGACATTTATAGATCATGAACCAACCACAGCCTTCCTTTAGGATTGCACATTCAGCAAGTCACAAGCAGAGGGAGGTACCTTTTTGAATCCATTTTCCCATTCACTGTGTTGGTGGTGCACATAGAAGTCATCATACCTTCAGAATTAGCGGAGAGCCCACTCAGGAAATGTCTTAAACAATGTCTTAAAATTAACTCAATCTAAAAGGTTAGTTTTGAGATATTAAAGACATGCTCCGGAACATTGGCGACTACTAAATCATTTTTTAAAACGTCCTGTTTGGGATGGATGCGTCAATATGTAGTTCATACATGCATAATCTATGAGCAGAATTGCTGTCATACCTCATTAGTCAAGAAATCCCTAGTTTGAAAGCGACTGCTTTTCTGGAAGCTGTGCTGTGCCATTTTCCCCCACGTGGGCCAGCCCCCTAGCAATTTGAGTTCAACCAATGAGCTTCAGCCCCTCGCGATTTGAGTGACCGCTATCAAGAGGCACATCATGCACACACAGCAGAGCGAGAGATGGAGCAATGACGTGGTGCACATACAGTATCTGCACATACAGTGGGGGAAATTGTATTATTTTATACTAATACAATTGCTCAGAGAAAGATTTAGTTTAATAAGTAATAATTGTTTTTCTCAAAAAGGTTGGTTAAAATTGACACCCCTAAAGATTCTTCTAAATAAAGTAGTCCAAAAGTTTAGTATTTGGTCCCACGCAAGGACTACCTCAAGCTTGTGATTCTACAAACTTGTTGGATGCATTTGTAGTTTATTTTGGTTGTGTTTCAGATTTTTGTGCCAAACTAAAATTTATGGTAAATAATGTGTCATTTTGGAGTCACTTTTATCAAAGACAATATTAATATAATGTTTGTAAAAACATGTGGATGATACCATGATTACGAATAATGATGAGTGAGAAAGTTACAGAGGGTCAAAAACCATACCGCAAGACATGATAACCGCTCACCATTACCGATAACATGGGAAGTCAGCATGTTTGGGGTTATGATCTTTGACCCTCTGCAACTTTCTCACTCATCATTATTCACGATTCAACAAAATCTGTTTCTATGAGCAATTGTATTAGTATAAAATAATATAATTTCCCCCAAAAATGTTGAGCATGACTTAAGTAGGTATACCCCTTCACTTATTCCACATTTTGTGTTACAGCCTAAATTAAACATTTATCAAATATTTGTTTCCCTCACTCGTCTACACACAATACACCATAATGAAGTGAAAACATGTTTTTTGTTTTTTAACAAATGTATATCAAAAATGAAATACATAAATATATAATTAACACCCCATAATGAAGTATTCACACCCCTGAGTCAATACTTTGTAGAAGCACCTTTTTGAGTCTTTCTTTCTGGGTACGTCTCTAAGAGCTTTGCACACCTGGATTATGCAACATTGGTTGTTGATGATTGCTAGGCAACCATTTTCAGATCTTGCCATAGATTTTCAAGTTAATTTAAGTCAAAACTGTAACTCGGCCACTCAGGAACATTCTCTGTCTTCTTGGTAAGGAACTCCAGTGTAGATTTGGCCTTGTGTTTTAGGTTGTCTATTCCATTTTTTTTTTCCTGAAAACCCCCCCAGACCTTAACAATTACAAGCATACCTATAACATGATGCAGCCACCACTATGCTTGAAATTATGGAGAGTGGTACTCAGTAATGTGTTGTATTGGATTTGTCCCCAACATAACACTTTCTATTCAGGATTAAAAGTTAATTGCTTTGCCACATTTTTTGCAGTATTACTTAAGTGCCTTGTTGAAAACAGGAATCATGTTTTGGACTATTCTTTCCATACAGGCTTCCTTTTCACTCTGTCGATTTTAAATTAGTATTGTGAAGTAACTTACAGCCATTTAACTCTAACTGTTTTAAAGTCACCATTGGCCTCATGGTGAAATCACTGAGCAGTTGTCTTCGTCTCTGGCAACTGAGTTAGGAAGGATGACTGTTTCTTTGTAGTGACTGAGTGTATTGATACACAAAACCTTTATTCAACTAGGCAAGTCAGTTAAGAACAAATTCTTATTTACAATGATGGCCTATCTACAGGGTCAGCCCCTGGAGCAAATTAGGGTTAAGTGCCTTGCTCAAGGACACATAGACAGATTTTCACCTTGTCGGCTCTGGGATTTGATCCAGCAACCTTTCAGTTACAATGCTCTACATTCAAAGTGTAATTAATAACCTTGTCATGCTCAAAGGGATATTCAATGTCTGCTTTTTTATTTTTTACCCATCTACCAATACTGAGTGAGTCCATGCACACAGAGTGAGTGCATGCAACTTGTTGAGCACATTTTTACTGAACTTATTTAGGCTTTCCATAACAAATACTTGAATACTTATTGACTCAAGACATTTTAGCTTTTCATTTTATATAACTTTAAAAGGGGAAAAACTATTCCACTTTAACATTATGGGGTTTTCTGTGCAGGCCAGTGACAAAAAAATCAAAATTTGAATCAATTTTGAAATTCAGGCTGTAACCCAACAAAATAAGGAAAACGTGAATGGCTGTGAGTACTTTCTGAAGTCACTGTAGCGCAGTATTAGAATGATGTATTTGTTATTGCTCATCTTTATCAAGGGTGTCAATTTCTGACCCCATTTGTTTGTGATGTAGTAGGCGATTTTCGGGGACCACTTTTGGCTTGTGAGATCTGCTTTTTAGAACTAGTGTCTAAAAAGTATACAAATGTACCGGAGAATCTCTTTTAATATTAATGTGTTTAAGAAATTAATGTGAACATTTTTATTTTAGAATCAAGACATTCTCCTTGTTTTAGATCACACTATAAGGAGTTTAATGAAACCAAATGTCTGTACGGTTCACAGGTTATAGGGTCTTACAGGAAGCATGTATATAGAATTGGCAGAACAAGTATTTTCCACTGGCTTGCAATCGCCCATATGGTCTGCTGTGTGTGTGTGTGTGAGGGAAGCTTTGGTCTATAAACAGGGATTTTCTTCGCTGTCATCCGGTAGAATGGAGGAAAATCAAGGGAACTAGTTATTTATTAATGAAGGTCTATCTACTAGAAACCAGGTCAGCATATGAAAGGAAGGACAGAGAGAGGAGAATGAAGTTTGTATGCTCGAGTAACAGGCACATTAGTGTGTGTTTGTGCTGGAGACAGAGCCTCAGGAGATAAGAGGAAGATGTACAGCTGAAAGAAAACCTGCTGTATACAGTTATAAGGAATGCATTAACATTAAGCAGTAGTTATGATTCACGTCTTAGTTATTAGTTTTATGTTTGGATGAGGGAGTGAAAGATGTTGAGTCTTACCAGACAATATCTTGCTTGAGTTTTTTTCAACGCTGAAGAGCGTAGGAGAAGCCTCGACAGACTCATCATGCATTTCTCTTCCGTAGCCCATTGACTGGCCTGTCGTCAGTTACTCTCATTGATTACCTGTTGGATTTTATAAAGTGAAATTGATAATTTTATTCATCAACTCCCAATTGTTACCCCTGACTGTGCAAATCTATGCTTAACACACGTTGCAATAAAATATGCTTTGGGAGGGTGTGTTGGAGATGGGATACTCCATCAGTCCTTGCCAGTGAGGAGGTATCAACATGCCTTTGGCCTGTTCTGTATGAATGAGACTTATTTCCATATCATGTTTAAAGCATTTTAAAATAACATTGATTCAATCAACCCACCAACAGTCAGTGATTACAGTGCTACATTTTCAGCCTTGCCATTAGTAAAAAGCATTGTGTTGTGTTTTAGGAACCTCTCAGTGTTCAGCACCCCGGGGGTCACCAGGAAGCCCTCCAGAGTCAGCAGGATGTTCACCCTGTCTGCTAAATCACCACCGCCCAAGGTGCCCCAGCCTGAGAGGCTAGACGAGGTCTACAAGGCTCTGAAGAGAGGCCTGCAGTGAGCACAGACACACACACACACATACACACACACACACACACACACACACACACACACACACACACACACACACACACACACACACACACACACACACACACAGAGAAAGCACTTTTGCGCAATACGTTACTGTCATGCATGAATGCCTGCCCAGACAGGCAAGAAATTGACATGCCATGTACGTCTCAGGTCTTACCTGCAGGTGCACCAGATGGAGCTGGACAGCCTGAGCCAACAGATGAGGGAGTCCAAGAGGAACTCTCGTCTGGTAGGTACCACCATGTCTTGAATCTGCCTTAAAATGGGCGTATGCTTACTTGATCTTTTAATGTGTTTTACTAGACAGTATAATCAAGTGATCTTCTTGTTCCTCTTCAGGGGTTTCTCTATGAGCTGGATAAGGTGAGTTTGACCCTATCTTTTATTATTCACCCACTCCATTGCATAGTAGCACACATTAATCATACAAGCTTTCACCAAAAGTTTAGGTCTTATAAAACAATCAGACAGCAATCCATTGGTCCCAAAATACATTCTATCCTTTTTACTTTGAGAATGAAGGTTAGCATAATTTTGAATGAGTCCTCCTTGTTTCTTCCAACAGCAAGTAAAAGTGATTGAGAGGTTCATGCGACGGCTTGAGTTCCATCTAAGCAAGGTGAGTCCTGTGTGGGAGAGAAAATAGGAAACGATAGTGTGATTGGTAAATAAACGGTGTGCTTATATTAAGTTGGGTGTGTCAGATGGGAATAGATGTGAAAAGGTGTGTTAAAGTTATGTATGCTACATACTGTATGTGAAATTAAACAAGGTTTAAATTTTATTACAACTGACCACTCATAGAGTATGTCGTAGCCACCCATACACTACAGCAGGCCTAGCAGACAGACAGGGCCTCTAACAGTGATTATGTGTGCGCGAGTACCTGGCAGGTCTCAGTCCAGGAGTAAGGTCCATCAGCTCTTGGCTTAGTCACTATGCGTGAGTGACCATTGAGTGCTGCTTTCAAAACAAGCCCTGTGTTTGCATTGGTGCAAATGATTCTCATCGCGCACGCACGCACGCACACACACACACGCACACACACACACACACACACACACACACACACACACACACACACACACACACACAGTATTGCTGGGCGTGGTTAACTGGCAGGGGGTGGCCTCAGGCTAGTTTCACATTCCTGGTTTGTTTTCTGAGCGTTTTAACCCTGTCCTGAGAGAGCAGGACACTGGCAAGGCTGTTAACCCAACACAGCTGCAGCAGCACAGGAACACCTCAGTCTTCCTCCTCCTACCGTTTTGATTAGTTTGTGTGTTACAAGCGGGGAGTGCCTTGGGGAGCCTCTGACCTCCAAGCAGTCAAATGTCATGGCCCATCACCTGGATAAGGTGCAGAGGGTATATTTTGAATTTGAAAGTAAACTTAACCACTTGTTGACCTGCCCTTCCTCTTCCTGGTGACTGAGAGGCTGATTGCCCCTCCAGAAGGAAACGCCTTTAATTTTGTATTTATTCTGAAAGTTCCTTGAGCTGTTTGTCTCAGGGCTGGTTGGGGGGTTGGGTTTGGTCGAGTGCAGCTATGCAATCCCCTAGAGATAAATAGCGGTGCGTGGGTAAAATTACTGGGGAAGTATAAACACCATGGGACCACGCAGCTGTCACATCGCTCAGGAAGGAGACTCCTTCTGTCTCCTAGAGATGAACGTACTTCGGTGCGAAAAGTGCAAATCAATTCCAGAACAAAATCAAAGGATCTTGTGAAGATGCTGGAGGAAACAGGTACAAAAGTATCTATAGCCACAGTAAAACGAGTCCTATATCGACATAACCTGAAAGGCTGCTCAGCAAGGAAGAAGCCACTGCTCCAAAACCGCCATAAAAAAGCCAGACTACGGTTTGCAACTGCACATGGGGACAAAGATCGTACTTTTTGGAGGAAAAAGGGGGAGGCTTTCAAGCCGAAGCACACCATCCCAACCGTGAAGCACAGGGGTGGCAGCATCATGTTGTGGGGGTGCTTTGCTGCAGGAGGGACTGGTGCACTTCACAAAATAGATGGCATCATCAGGAAGGAAAATTATGTGGATATATTGAAGCAACATCTCAAGACATCAGTCAGGAAATTAAAGCTTGGTCGCAAATGGGTCTTCCAAATGGACAAATGACCCAAGCATACTTCCAAAGTTGTGGCAAAATGGTTTAAGGACAATAAAGTCAAGGTATTGGAGTGGTCATCACAAAGCCCTGACCTCAATCCTATAGAAAATTTGTGGGCAGAACTGAAAAAGCGTGTGCGAGCAATGAGGCCTACAAACCTGACTCAGTTACACCAGTTCTGTCAAGAGGAATGGGCCAAAAAACTTGTGGAAGGCTACCCGAAACGTTTAACCCAAGTTAAACAATTTAAAAGTCAAAGTCCTGGAAGTCACTTTAAAGGCAATGCTACCAAATACTAATTGAGTGTATGTAAACTTCTGACCCACTGAGAATGTGATGAAAGAATTAAAAGCTGAAATAAATAATTCTCTCTTATTATTCTGACATTTCACATTCTTAAAATAAAGTGGTGATCCTAACTGACCTAAAACAGGGAATTTTTACTAGGATTAAATGTAAACTTCCGACTTCAACTTTGCATTGTGATGATACTTGCATTGTTTGCTCAATGGCTTGCTCTATGCTCTATGGCTTGCGACGCTGATATATAGACCTAAAGGCCTAGACTTTAAATTCAACCACACCTTTCATTTAATCACAAAACTGGAGGGCAACACAAAGCATATTGCATGTAACAAACTTTTACATGACCTACAACATGGTCAAGGAAGTTAAAGTTTCTGACATTTCCAACCACTAAACAACTATTGATATAAAACCATGGAGTTACCTTACCAGCTCCTGAAAACAGGAGCTGCCTCTACTATTCCAGCACCATTTCTAGTTCAACATCATCAAATCACCTCTTCTTAGTCTGAGTGACGACTAAAATCTACCAAAAACGATTTTAGTCCAAATAAACCAAATATAATGTGTCTGTCCATGGTCCTCATTTCTGTGTGTGTGTGTGTGTGTGTGTGTGTGCTTTTAGCTAGCTAGCCTGCCACTGGAGGACAACAACACAACAAGATGCAACAATTGTTTCTGTCAATGACGTATGCTCTAGAAGTGACTCCAAACTAGCTTCCCTTTTTTTTTTTGGTGCACCAGACCACTCAGTTTAGCTCAACGCTGATTGGCTATTTTATACTGTTTTTTTTAATAAAGTGAGGCCAAATGCTTGCTGGCTTCCCTTGCATTCAATTTTGAATTCAAATCTAAATCCTAAATTCTGGTGTATAGAGCCAATTTAAACGTTTTAGCTTCACTGTCGAATTAAATATGTTGAAGTGTATGTAAAGATCCAGTAATCCTTCAGGCTGCAATGGAGAGGATTTGGTTTCTCCCCCCTCTGCACCCTGCTCAGTCTCCCAGTCAGCTCCACAGGGGAGCACTTCTGCTTTAATCATCACATCTCAATGGAGAAGCATTTAGGGAATGGTCAAACCAGTCCTGCTGGTTGTCTACATACACATCTTGTTAAATATAGGACATTTCCGCTAGTCGTTTCACCTACAGTGAATTCTGAAAGTATTCAGATTCCTTGACTTTTTCCACATTTTGTAACGTTACAGCCTTATTCTAAAATTGATTAAATATTTTTTTCCCCTCATCAATCTACACACAATACCCCATAATTATTCGGGTTTCTCTTCATTACGCACTAGCCTTTTACTAAAGAATTCCAGGAAGAGGAACACTTACAGTGGGGAGAACAAGTATTTGATACACTGCCGATTTTGCAGGTTTTCCCACTTACAAAGTATGTAGAAGTCTGTAATTTTTATCATAGGTACACTTCAACTGTGAGTGACGGAATCTAAAAAATCCAGAAAATCACATTGTATGATTTTTAAGTAATTAATTTGCATTTTATTGCATGACATAAGTATTTGATACATCAGAAAAGCAGAACTTAATATTTGGTACAGAAACCTTTGTTTGCAATTACAGAGATCATACGTTTCCTGTAGTTCTTGACCAGGTTTGCACACACTGCAGCAGGGATTTTGGCCCACTCCTCCATACAGACCTTCTCCAGATCCTTCAGGTTTCGGGGCTGTCGCTGGGCAATACGGAATTTTCAGCTCCCTCCAAAGATTTTGTATTGGGTTCAGGTCTGGAGACTGGCTAGGCCACTCCAGGACCTTGAGCTGCTTCTTACGGAGCCACTCCTTAGTTGCCCTGGCTGTGTGTTTCGGGTCCTTGTCATGCTGGAAGACCCAGCCACCACCCAACTTCAATGCTCTTACTGAGGGAAGGAGGTTGTTGGCCAAGATCTCGCGATACATGGCCCCATCCATCCTCCCCTCAATACGGTGCAGTCGTCCTGTCCCCGTTGCAGAAAAGCATCCCCAAAGAATGATGTTTCCACCTCCATGCTTCACGGTTGGGAGGGTGTTCTTGGGGTTGTACTCATCCTTCTTCTTCCTCCAAACACGGCGAGTGGAGTTTAGACCAAAAAGCTCTATTTTTGTCTCATCAGACCACATGACCTTCTCCCATTCCTCCTCTGGATCATCCAGATGGTCATTGGCAAACTTCAGACGGGCCTGGACATGCGATGGCTTGAGCAGGGGGACCTTGCGTGCGCTGCAGGATTTTAATCCATGACGGCGTAGTGTGTTACTAATGGTTTTCTTTGAGACTGTGGTCACAGCTCTCTTCAGGTCATTGACTAGGTCCTGCCGTGTAGTTCTGGGCTGATCCCTCACCTTCCTCATGATCATTGATGCCCCACGAGGTGAGATCTTGCATGGTGCCCCAGACAGAGGGAGATTGACCGTCATTTAAAAATCATACAATGTGATTTTCTGGATTTTTGTTTTAGATTCCGTCTCTCACAGTTGAAGTGTACCTATGATAAAAATTACAGACCTCTACATGCTTTGTAAGTAGGAAAACCTGCAAAATCGGCAGTGTATCAAATACTTGTTCTCCCCACTGTATAAGTTAAACTTATATTTGGTTAGGCGGCAGGTAGCCTAGAGGTTAGAGACAACCAGAGGGTTGCCAGTTAGAATCCCAGGTCCGGAGGGTTGCCAGTTAGTATCTTACTGTTGTGCCCTTAAGCAAGGCACTTACCCCCCCACAACAACAACCTCTCCAAAACCTGTATGTGAGGGGTTTTGTGAAAGGTCGACTTTTGGCACGAAAAACAGTCCAACTCTGCTTCTTTCAAAATGTTCTAACAGAATGGGGTGTGCCTTTTGATGGTTCATTGTGTCATTCTGGGCATGCATGCTGTGACCGATGTAGCTAGTTTGTTAGCTAAGCTAGCCACTGTAGCTTGCCAGTAACTCCTCCAGTACATGATGACGTCATTTCAGTTATTTTTGTGTGTTTGCCCAAATTCAACTTTTTAAAAGCGGATGTCAAATTTCGGTTGGACCTTGTGTGCAATTGACCAATAAAGTTGTCTTTATATAAATCTTCTGCTTAACCG
Organism: Thymallus thymallus; assembly: GCA_023634145.1. NCBI lineage: Eukaryota > Metazoa > Chordata > Actinopteri > Salmoniformes > Salmonidae > Thymallus > Thymallus thymallus. The sequence goes on from CM042413.1 coordinate 19,375,979, forward strand.
CTACCAGTGTTTAAGAAACATATATCTGGGTTTGGAAGTTGAAACTGATTTACTGCATTTCTACACAATTTTGTAACTCTCTAAATGCTATTTGGAGAATAGCAAAAACAAACAAATCTCCCCATACATTAATTATGTCCGCAATATTAGGTTTAACGGGCTGTGAAATGGTATATACAATGTCAACCGCTGCGTAACCTCATCATAAAATTACTAATTTACTTGTGGAACGGTGAATACAGTGATTCGTGAAATAGATGCTTAATACACGCTATCAAGTCATAACAATGCCGACATCAATGTAAAAGTAACCAGTACCTAAAACAGCTGGTCGTGAGGCTTACAAGGCAGAGTTCAAATGTCGACACCACATTCCAAGCAATCGGTGCACTGCCTAAACATCTGACCAGCAAAGAAAACAGTCTGGCACGGTCTCTGCTCTATGATTTCTTAAAGTGAGAAAAAGGCGCACCAGTTAGCAGCTTCTCCTATGAGCAAATTCTCCACATGGTCCTAAAGCCAGCTAACCAGTACACTAAACAGCCGTTGCATTTTAATCGGGATTGGAATTATTTAACATATTTTCTACTTTTACACAGTGTAGCTTTATTTATTCCAGGTTAATCTCTCTCTACCTCTGATGGGTTATGTAGTTCAGGCAGCAGTGGCGTGTATTCATGGATTCCAAGGGAAACCAGGTCCCCCCCCCCAAAAGAAATGACCAAGAAAAAAATATATAGATAAACGAAAGATTAATTATTTTCTTTTTCATAAATGTTCAAATCGACTATGTAAACTAGCTTGCCTGGCGTATCATTGCCCATGAAAGGAAGTTGAATTTTGCTACTATGTAATTAAGGTAGAGTGCTTCATCGTAAACACACATTGAGAGTGAGTGTAGTTTTATGTTACTGAGAGGATAGTTTTCAAAACAACATGTTGAGACAGTGTTCAGAGAGGGTCATCAGGAATGCAGGTATAGAGTGCTGTTGTGTGTAATGGTGTGTAAGTGGACCACGTCAGGTGCACTGCAGGCCTTTGTAATAAATGGAGGGAACGGGGGTTGTTGCTCTCAGTGCTATCAGAATGAAAGGATGGCGATGCACCCTCTCACTCACTCATAAAACATCTCCCAAGGAGTCAGCTCTAGTGAATGGAGCTCTTATGGTGTTTGTGTGTTTGCTAATTCATTCAGGCTGGCGTGTTAGCAGCAGCTCAGTGGATACACACAGTCAGAGTGGGCCTGACATTCTGGGTCACTCACTGTGGTGAATCAGGTTGTCTGAAAGTGGGGAGATAGTCTTTTAGTGAATGGGGCACTGCGCTGAAAGCGATGTGCACTTATTCAGAAATCCAGGACAAAGGCAAAACACAGAGTACCACACTTCTCCTGTGACCTGAAAAGAATGTGTGATGTTTTGGACAAGGTGAATGCAAGTTTAATCTGTGAGAGTCTGCTACAATGTTATTTGAGGGGACACACAGACAGTGTTTGTTTTTGTGAGTGTCAGTGGTTGTACTGTATCTTTCTGAGATTGCCAGCATGTGTGTCACAGTGAGTGAGTATGAATGTGTGTATTGTAAGTGCTTTAACGGTTTCCTGTCTCCCGTAACGGCTTACAGTTCAACAGATGCCTCACCATATCTGCTGACGAATCAATAAAATGTTTAGGATATATACAGAACATGTGAGAGAATGAGATAGTCGTGAGGAAGTCGTAGACCAATAAGGCGGCCAACAACAGGACGCAAAGTTGCTAACTTGTGTTTGTGAAGCCAGTGAAATGTCACCATCAGGTGTTCTACTGCATTGCAGTTGCTTCTTAATTTTACAGACACACTTTTTTCCAGAGGTTGTAAAAGTGTCAAGAACCAAGGGAAGGTTTATGATGCAATTGCATGCTTTAGGGTCGGCAGGTAGCCTAGCGGTTAGAGCGTTGGGCCAGTAACCGAAAGGTCGCTGGTTCAAATACCTGAGCCGACAAGGTGAAAAAACCTGTCTGTGTCCTTGAGCAAGGTACTTAACCCTAATTTGCTCCAGGGGCTGACCCTGTAGGTAGGCCATCATTGTAAATAAGAATTTGTTCTTAACTGACTTGCCTAGTTAAATAAAGGTTAAATAAATAAAAATAAAAAGGGTTCCATGATGATGAAATAGAATGTCATGACCATAGAACTAAATGGATTACTATTACTAATAATGAAGAGGGCTTTATGGTGTATTCTTGAATGGTTGGTGAATAAAATAGACAACAAAACTAGAATATACAGTAGATGTACAGTAATCATATAATCACTAAGGGACAAATGAAATTAACCACCCATGACTGATGTGTTTTGTCCTCCTCAGATTGACGAGCTGTATGAGGCCTATTGTATGCAGCGCCGGCTGAGGGATGGGGCCAATAAAATGGTGAAGGCTTACACAGACTCCCAGGGCAGCCGCGAGGCCAAAGAGAGCCTCTCTGAGGCCAACAAGGGCTACAAAGAGTACACAGAGGTGAGTGAGTGAGTGAGTGAGTGAGTGAGTGAGTGAGTGAGTGAGTGAGTGAGTGAGTGAGTGAGTGAGCGAGCACAGGGTGAATTTGACTGTCTAATGTTGTTGCTTAACTTTCCCTCTTTGCAGAACATGTGCATGTTGGAGAGCGAGCTGGAAAACCAGCTGGGAGAGTTCCATCTGAAAATGAAGGGTACGTTCATTTTAGTCAACTCCTTCCTTCTTCCCTGTCTGTTGTGACGCCGGACAGTGTATTGTAGCTTCCTGTTGGTCTATTTCAATCAAACAGTTGCATTGTTAGTGTTTGTTTCTATGTGGCCTTGAAGCTTTTTATTTGTGTTGCAGGTCTAGCAGGGTTTGCACGGCTCTGTGCTGGAGACACATATGAGGTGAGTTTCTCTCTCTCTCTCTCTCTCTCTCTCTCTCCACTCTTGTATGTCTGCCCCAGCATCATCATTCCTCTAAGCATTAGTGCTGGTGGAGGGAGTGGATATGCTATCAGTGGCGGCCACTGATTGGCTGAATACCAGGGCCGTGAGGAGGTTGGAGTTGTCAGCAAAGCAGCATGACAGAAATATGATGCAAAGTTTTTGAACTACCAGTAGTTTCTTTTAGAAGATATATGAAGTGATCTGAATTTGAACAACTGCATAAATACACCTTTTTCACTTTTGCATAAAAAAAACGAACGACCTCTGCTGCATATGCTGCCACTGTTTTGAACAGATTATATTATTTAGAACTAGTGCACCAGGGAGAACACAACAAGCAGGCAAATGCAATAAGTGTAAGCACATGATCTAACTGGGGTAGATAGCTAACATAATGTCACAAAGCATGATGTGCTAGCCAGTTAACTTTCATTCTGAAATAACCTCATATTTCCGAGTTAGTCGGATATTAGTTTAGGAAAAACTTGAAATTGGCATGGGAGCTAACTAGCTAGCAAGCTATCAAAGGTAAAGAGAACTACTTAATTTTACCTAAAAATCGACCAAACAATTTGTCAATGTTTCTCAAAATTTCTGTAGCTGGCTAATTAATTTGATCATGCTTTGTGATACACCCGGTTTTATGATGTTTTAGTCCACACATGTGGACGGAAACGATAAAACTGGCCAGGCCTTTTTGACCTACCAGATCTGCGATGAGAAGGTTCTAGTTAGTGTATCCCTCTGTCCTTCTCCTCTTGTTGGATGTGGTTGTCCAGTTTATTAGATCCCAGGCTCCCATGACTGTTATGATTATTTATTTACAAGTTAATTACAATTTACTTTTTGCTTTAGCAACATCTGCACCTGATAGAGTAGATTTAGTCTAACGGCGGAAGTAAGCCGTCTGGTACAAGAGACCCATTGGGAGGTAGACTAGAGCAGACCCAGAAGTTCTGACTGAATGGATGCATATTTGAGTGGCCCAGGACGGTCCATTTACTTAGTGCTCTTATAATTCATGAAGGGCAGTAAGTAACTGAACAGCTTGTTTTGAACAATATATTTTTGAAACAGGAAAATGTACACATTTCAGCACTTTCATGAGCATGGCCTCTCAGCTGGGCTGTCTGGGGGGATTAGCAGACTGCAGGAGGAGGAGGGTAATTGGGAAAAGGAAAGGTGTTAATGTGTCAGCACTGCCTCCGTCTGTTTAACATGCATAGATTTTGTGATGATTGACAGCATAATAGATGGAGTGAGTCAGTGGTGCACTGCGTTCCCTCCCTGGGGGAAGGCAACTATAAACAGAACCTCCAGAGTTTAGATCAGCTTCAGCACAAACACAAATGACTCAGCGATTCCTTGAGAATAGGGAAATGGGTGAAGACCAAAATGTGACTGTCTGGCTCTTGGTGTGTCTGTCTGCTATGCCATCTTGAACCTAAACCTGACCCCTGACCTTTTAGATCTTTATGAAGTATGGGCGGCAGCGCTGGAAGCTGAGGGGAAGGATTGAGACCAACGGCAAGCAGGTGTGGGACAGCGAGGACATGGTCTTCATGCCTCTCATCACAGAGTTCCTATCAATAAAGGTACGAAGCAGCAAATCATTCAAAACATTCCTGTGCGCATACACTAACCTTCATGCGCATACACGCACGTGCATATGCACATGAAGGCACACACACACACACACACACACACACACACACACACACACACACACACACACACACAGACTGACTGTCTGTCACTTTTTCTCCCTGAAAGATTCCATTACTTTGCATAATGTCAGGGTCAGGAATATAAAAGAGAGAGGGACAAAGAGAACTTCAAACTTATTGTACGTATATTTGGAAGCTATGCTAACAGTAATCAGAAGACTTAGCATCCTAACCACCGCCCATTCGGATAAGAAATGCAATGTATACATTTACGTGTAGATGTCTTTGTTCGTCGTCTATCTCTGTTGAACTCGATCAATCCTTCTATGACTTCGTTTGGGTTGGAAAGAAAGGCTGAACAGTATTGGTTGTGTCCAATCTGACACTCCAAAAATTGCTGAAGCATCATCCACACCTCCCACTAAAGGCCACCCACAGATGTGGGGTCAAAGGTGCAAACGAAGAACTAGTGTTTCAAGCACTGCAAGCAGAGGGGTCAGTCTAGACAAAATGGAGCGTGGTTGATAGCAAAATGAAAGTTTTGTTTTCAAATACATTTTTTGTTCTCAAAATATTTTGGGGGAATAAAATGCAGTTTTTTGCGCTCTATTACAAAATATTAGATTGCAAAAAATGTGTTTTACTTTAAAGCCTTGTTTTTGCTTTCAGAACTCAATTTATTTTTGATTGAAAAGAAAAGTTTTGCTCTCGACAAAAAGTCTCAAATATACCTCCATACAATCTCAATGTGACATGGATTTAAAAGGAATAGCGCCGAGACTGGTGCAAAGAAACTCGTGTCCATGTTTACACCAATCCAATCCTTTTAAACTTTAGTAGTACATGTAAGAAGAATCAAGTGATTGTGATGCACAAGCTAGGCCTATTTGAAACGCCAGCTCCTGGCTGCATTTACTATGGAGGTACGTTTGTGACTTTTTGTCGACGAAAAGTCACAAATGTACCTCCATAAGATTGACTTTATAATTTTAACTTAACCTATAACCTTACCGATCACCTTATGTATTACTGCCCCCTAGTAGCAAGAAGTGACATCCCAAAAAACATTTTAAAAACCTATACAACACATGGTTCCTGGCCTCCCACGCATGCTTTCTGTCCATAACACAAACTAAAACTAAATAAAAACTAGCAAATCAGGTCTGAAAACTGAAACTAAACTGAATTTCTAATAGAAATCGAAATACTAATAGAAATAAAAATGTATATAGCTGAGCAGCAATGAACGGGGTTCACAGGATGACAGAAAGGACACAAGATCAGTTATGGTGCCACTGGTGCCAATGACATCTATAGTGACACCAACTGGTCTGATTCAGCCATCTAAGGTTGCAGTGACTTTATATTCACACAGCCTCTAAGGACATATACATAAAGTTTACATACCAGATTTCATGGCCCGTGTCCATCGGTTCAGTTCTTATAGCTCTGGTGTGATATGGTCCATCTAGTCGTGTTGCATGGCCGACATTGAATGCAGCAAGTAATCATTCTCTAATTCCTTAGAGGTTAATTCATTGACCTCCATGAGCAGAAGTTTAGTAAGTATTGTTTTCATTAACATATGTGCTAACGTGCTTCTATAGGTACCATGCGGACGTATTTGAATGCCAGAACAATTTTTTTCCAAACAGTTAAAGACTGATGCAATGAGTCTAAATACAAAATCTGGAGTGAATGTGACTTATGGTTCATGAGGAGAAGATTATCGCAGAGGATATTGAGCATCAGCGTTACATGTGCAAATAATTAGTTCATAGTTTTTTGTATATCAATACCAGATTCACTGTGGTTCATCTTAGGGATGTCCATGATAGCGATGACAAGTTTCAAGTTGATAGGCCACTGTGGAGTAGATTTACAGTGGTTTAAATTAACATGTAAAATCTGATTTTTAGATTTGTCACTAACTCAGCCATATTTTGATCAATCCCTTTTTTCAAACTAAGTTAAGGCATGTACCATGGACCTACATTTCAAATGTGGTGTGATTTGGTCCTATTGTTCATCAGAAGAAGATTTTCGAAGTGATTTTAGCATATTAGAGTATGTGCTAGTATGCACCTACTGGTATAGTGTCGCAGTCTTTGAATACATCAACGTTATTTTCTGAAACTCTTTAGGGACTATTGTTTGATTTTACACTGCTGCTACTTACTGTTTGTTATCTATGCATAGTCACTTTACCCCTACCTACATGTACAAATTACCTCGACTAACCTGTACCCCCACACATTGACTTTGTACCGGTACCCCCTGTATATAGCCTCTATTGTTATTTTATTGTGTTACTTTTTATTTAATTTTTTACTTTAGTTTATTTAGTAAATATTTTCTTAACTCTATTTCTTGAACTGCATTGTTGGTTAAGGGCTTGTAAGTAAGCATTTCACGGTAAGGTCTACACCTGTTGTATTCGGCGCATGTGACAGTTAAAACTTGATTTGTCCGAAGACCAAATTTGGAGTGAATCTGACTTTGTCTATGAGAAGAATATTGTATTATTATTTTACGCATTAGCATTACATAGTCAAAAAAGTAATTTGTTAATGGTTTCCTTATTGTCATTATGGTAATGTCTTTGATTACCCTAAAAAGTTGTAAGTTGTTAGGTCATTGTGAAGTGGATTTACAAAGGATTTAAAAGGACACGTAAAATCCTCAGCCGTTTCTTAACCAATCCCTTGGCTTTTCTCAAACTAAGTTAAGAGATGTGTCATGGGCCTTCCAACTAGTAACTTGTAAATAATAAGAATTCAGACAATAACAATAGGTTTCACCCCTAACTAGTATAAAAACACAACTATAATAACCTTGAGAGGGAGAGATGCATAATTTACAATGGAAAATGTGAAATATCAGTGATTTGTCTAACAGTCTAATCTTTATAGCCAATAGATAGGTTTCCATCTAATTGGTGACAGATTTGCATATGCATATTCTAAAATCTGGATATTCCCAGCAGAGATGTTTCCATCAAATGGACTTGTTGCAGATAAAAAGCTATGCATGATGACAGCGCACATAAAACTAACTTTTGCGGTTAAATTCCCATGTACCGAATAAAAAAAAAAAAAGCAAGTAAATGGGTTTTCATCGCATTTTCAACTCTACTAAACATTTTTTTTGTTTATATAGTGAAAATGCCCACTCTGGTCTTTGCATGCTCTAGCCAACAGATACAGTCCAGGTAGGCTACATGATGAGATTCCTATTATGGACAAAAGAGTGTGATCATTTTTATTTGTCAAACGGCAGCCAAGCATCGATTATCATGCCACCAGAATAAGACCCTTGATATTTATTGGAAAGCAGCATCAAGCTCATCACCGTGCACTTTCACCAAACTGTGAAGTTCATCATAACTAATTTCTTCTGTAGCCTAATAAAATGCATGCTTTCCCGAGTCGTAGTGGGAAGACCACACAACATCATCCTGTGACTCCCAAGTTTACTTCAATATGATGGTTATCATATCGATCTTAGCGCATAAAGGCATTTTCACCACCATTTCTCACATAATACATTTTACAGACGTAAAAAGATCCAACAGTGTCAAATATTATTTTGTTTTATCAACATTTGGGAAGTTGACCGACCAAATTTGCTGTTCCATCAAGCCTGTCGTGACATTTTCTATGTACTTTATTCGCATAAAAAAGTTGGATGGGAACCTGGTTAATGCTTATCAAAAGCAGCTATTGGTGTGGGGTTTGGAGCGATTGATTTGGTTATGGTCTTACTCTGGTTTCCTAGGTGACAGAGCTGAAGAGCCTGGCCAATCACGTGGTGGTGGGGAACGTGTCGTGTGAGACCAAGGACCTGTTTGCTGCTCTACCCCAGATGGTGGCCGTGGACATCAATGACCTGGGGACCATCAAACTGAGCTTGGAGGTCACCTGGAAGTGAGTGGCCAAACGTGGCTTCTGCTTTGTAGTGGAGGCCAAATCAGTGGGATAAAGAGGGACTGTGTGTGTGCATATATTTGTGCGTGAGTAATAAGTGTGCCCTTTTTATCACTCTGTCAGCCCATTCGACAAGGATGACCAAGCCTCGACCACGAGCACGGTCAACAAACCCCCCACGATGAACAAACGCTTCTCCACCTACAACCAGAGTCCTCCTGATACCCCCTCCCTACGGGAACAGGCGTTCTATGTGAGTAACCTAAACCTCTAACTGTCCTCTAATCAGTGTCCTCTTTTGTAATATGTCCCATAATCCACAGAATAATGAACTGTAATCCGGGCTCTAAAGTGGGACCAATTTGGTCGCATATGCAATTAAATATTTTGTGAGCACCAGTGCGACTAAAATAAAATCCAAAAAGTAATAATGCATAGCAATATTTAGCCACAACACTTTTCTCTACACTGCTCCAACCAGACAGGCTGCCTCCCCCGGCTGCTTGATTCCAGTATCCGGGCCACACACACACACACACACCAAGCCATGCCCCCTGTCACTCAAGCAAGCAGCATACAGTAACTCCGTGCTGTCTATTCTTTCTCAATTCATGCGCACAACATATTCTTACAAAACAAAAATGATGCCACAGAGTTTCTAAAGCCGGAGGCACAACATTCTGAGACTTCCGGGAACGCTTGCGAAACAGACCAAGCAGACCAGGCCGGGGTTTGGAGTTTGAGAAGTCACTGAGAAAAGTGAAATATTCTTCCCTGGTTGATAGTTTTCTCGAGCCAATGTCTTAAGTAGTTGAAAATGTTATTACTTCAACCTCGTGAAACTGACAAACTGACACTTTTTTAGTCAAAAACAACTTTATATCGATTTTACGGTCTGCACATGCGCAGTTCGGCGCGAGACAACCATTAGAGCCGATTTGGCGTGTTTCTGCGCATGTGTTTTTAGCTAGCCAACGTCACCATGACATCGCCTACAAGTGTGATCTAGGATTTCTATTGGAGAAGCAGTTTCTGCCCATCTTCATACTGCAAGCTTTGACGAGGCTGCTTTCCACATTGCTTTTAAGTACGAATCCACATTTTCTCTATTATGCTATCAGTTTGTGTATCTTGCTCTCTGCAAAACGTGAGTTAGTTAGTCTAAGGAAGCTGGCATGTGCCTAATGCTAATCGCTAATGCTAATTGCTAGCTGGATAGCTATGCACTAGCTAGGGCAAAGCAAAAGTTAGCTCTAATAGTGACGTGACTGACAATAAAAGTGAAGACTGCTATATTATGAAATCGATTATTCTAACGTTTAATTGATTACGTGGTTGAATAAAATCATGCAAGAATTAAGTGATTAATAACCTGGAATCTGTCCTTTACAGAGTTACCAATTCCACATAATAACTCTTCGGATATTTTTTATCTATTTTGATGAGTCGTTTATTAATGAACTTTACCTTATCTCGATCAGTCTCATTCTGAAAGTCATAAAATCCTAGTTTGCACAAACCCATACACAAATTGGCTCAATTATTTATTTACTAGCTAATTAAACAATTACAGAATATACAAATACAATACTAACATTATACAGGATGATATTGTCCCTAGGGGACTGAATAACAGTTTGTTATTACACGATAGAGTCAGAGAGGAAAGGGGGGAAGGAAGGAAGACACGGAATTTGGCTTCTATCGGACATGGGAAACTAATGACACATAAATCTGACTACATATGTACTTTAACAATCGCTCGTTCGGACAAAGGAATGTAATGGCCTAGTTAGTGGGCAAATTGCATGAAAAACCTTTCTCATTAAAAAGGCTAAAATCGCATGGTAATCTTTTCAAAAGCATTCTTATGCTCCGTCAAACATTTTATACGATAATTTAGATGCGTGCCTCATAATTGGGAAGTGTATACAAACAAAGATAACGTTATGTTGTGTTACTGTCTTTTCTGAGTGATACAAGAATGAACAAAGTAGACAGGATCGTAGCTGGATTCTCACGGACTGTTTACACATTCTCCCATTCAGGAATATTGTTTTAATTATGAGATGTAGTAGTAGTCAGCGGGAAAATTTTCTTTGTCCTGTTCTGAGATCCTTTCTCTCAATACTAAATGTTCCTGGAGGTCCTAAGCCAGGAATTTATGGCCTGTCATAAAGTCATAACTTTATGCTTTACTGCTCCCCACTCCTAAGAGGAGAAGGGGGGGCTAGCGTCATGACACCAGGTTGCCACCAGTGGTGGTGTAGATCAGCATGTTTTTTTGCAACGACATTTTCTGAATCAGGTAGCCTATTCTAAAATCTTTGTCTATACAACATCCATTTAACTGTGATTAGGATCCCCTGGGAAACACTGACCAACAGGACCCTATCAACTACTACCTGATTTATATAAAAAAAATTTAAACTACTGCTATTTGTTGTCATGCCAAATAGCAGTAGTTTAAAACACCAACCATAGCATTAGAATAATCATTTTAGTTCAATGATTCCAACCGTTTGCCCAACTGTTTTTTAGCCACAGGTATATCGCAAGTCAAATTGCAATATTTGGTTGAAAAATCGCAATTCGATTATTTGCCCATATCGTGCAGCCCTACTAACAACCTGGTAACTTTACCAGTACAGTGCCTTCAGAAAGTATGCATACCCCTTGAATTATTACACATTTAGTTGTTACAGCATAAATTAAACATTTGTTTAAAAAAAAAGGTTTTCCATCTACACCACTGCTTCATTTGAGAAGGATCCTGCCGGAACAGGATCCGGCACCTCTACATTTTGCACTGTTTTGACCGCGGAACCTATTTGGCCGGATCCGGTACCTCTTCTGGCATGCAAAACAATTGTCACTTTTTGCAAAACCGGGCCTGCCCCCACAAAAAAACGTGATGTGAAAAAGTTGATTTTAAGTCTGTGCCTAATATTCTAAGAGTTGATTTGGGTTATGCCGGCCCGGGTTTATGGTTTGCGCAACATTGTAACTAACCTATGTTTGAGACCCAAGCTTGGCATTCGCTGTGTGAGAAGCGCGTCATTATGTCTCTCATAACTAGAATGTGATTCCATTTCTTAGATCTCTCCCTATCTCTACTCTGATAGACATGAGCCTCCCATCTCTCCAGCGTTGCACTTCATCATTTATTTCCTTAAAGAATCATAGCCATGCGATGGGTTCTGAACAAACTGCAGCACCCCTGATCAATTTAAATACACTTGCCAAAGTTATATAATTAGAAATAAATTAAAATTCAGAATAGCTTACTACAACATGAGAAGGCCTATAGTTTAGAGACAAAGGAGCAATAGCTGTGGATTGTAGCCCAATAACAAAGAATAGCTTACAGTCGGGAACGCTCTGCAAATCTGTCAGTGAAAAAACCGCACCCAGACAAAATAGGCCTTTCGCAATATTTTAAATACAATCGAGGGAAAACACAGTTTGGAAAGCAAATGGCTCCTGCTGAAAACAGAAGACTATGCTGTAGGCTACCAAAATATTTGATTAACTTCCAAATATTGTTTTACAAAAGAGATGTGCTCGTGCCAAAAGCCTATCGGCCTTCACCAGCGAGTGAGTTGCGCATCATTGGGTGAGTCAGTGAAACTAGACAGCATTTTTAGGACTATAATTTCCTCCTCATGTAACCTACAATATTTCTCCACACACCTAGGCTATTGATGGATTCAAGACAAGGTCGTTTTTATTGATCTCAGATTATGAATTTGTCAGTGTCAAAGTAGCCTGTCATTGATAATTTGTGCGGTATTAAAAAAGATTCTGCTAAAGTCTCCAGTCATGTAAAATTACGTAGAATTGCTCCTAAAAATGTTCCCCATGTGTGCAACTCCAATAAGCGCCTCTGCTCTATGCCACTACTCAAATGTGATGATATGCATGCATTATTATAAAGGTGATTATTTTTATTTTTGATGCGTTCCACTACCTCAGAACAACCCAGGTCACCACACTTTCGCGCTCACTTAGTGTCATGTACCTCATGATTTACTAACTAAGCACTGATCTACACACAATACCCAATAATGACAAAGTGAAAACATGTTTGTAGAAATGTTTGTAAATGTATTGAAACTTAAATACAGAATTTGCTCATTTACATAAGTATTCACACCCCTGAATCAATACATGTTAGAATCACCTTTGTTGTTAGAAGAGCTTTGCACAGCTGGATTGTACAATATTTGCACATTATTTTTTGAAATTGGTTGTTGATCATTGCTAGACAACCATTTTCAAATCCTGCCATAAATTTTCAAGCAGATTTAAGTCAAAACTGTTACTCGGCCACTCAGGAACATTCGCTGTCTTCTTGGTAAGCAACTCTGGTGTAGATTTGGCCTTGTGTTTTAGGTTATTGTCCTGCTGAAAGGTGAATTTCTCCCAGTGTCTAGTGGAAAGCAGACTGAACCTGGTTTTCCTCTAGGATTTTTCCTGTGCTTATCTCAATTCCATTTATTTTTTATCCTGAAAAACTCCCCAGTCCTTAACAATTACAAGCATACCCAAAACATGATGCAGCCACCACTGTGTTTGGAAATATGGAGAGTGGTACTCAGTACTCAAACATAACACTTTGTATTCAGGGCAAAAAGTTAATGGTTTTGCCTCATTCTTTTGCAGTATTTCTTTAGTGCATTGTTGCAAACAGGATGCATGTTTTGGAATATTTGTATTATATAAAGGTTTCCTTTTCACTCTTTCAATTAGGTTAGTATTGTGGAGTAACAACAATGTTGTTGATCCATCCTCAGTTTTCTCCTCTCACAGCCATTCAATTCTGTAACTGTTTTGAAATCCCTGAGTGGTTTCCTTCCTCTCCGGCAACTGAGTTAGGAAGGACACCTGTGTCTTTGTAGTGACTGGGTATATTGGTGGAAGGGAAAGGGGGATACTAGTCAGTTGTACAACCTGAATGCATTCAACTGAAATGTGTCTTCCGCATTTAATCCAACCCCTCTGAATCAGAGAGGGCTGCCTTAATCGACATCCACATCATCGGGGAGCAGTGGGTTAACTGCCTTGCCCAGGGGCAGAATGACAGATTTGTACCTTGTCAGCTCGGAGATTTGATCCAGCAACCTTTTGGTTATACACCATCCAAAGTGTAATTAATAACCATGCTCAAAGGGATATTCAATGTCTGCTTTTATTTTTTTTACCCATTTACCAATAGGTGCCGTTCTTTGCGAGGCATTTGAAAACCTTCCTGGTCTTTGTGGTTGAATCTGTGTTTGAAATTCACTACTTTACTAAGGGACCGAACATATAGTTTTATGTGTGGGGTACAGAGATAAGGTAGTCATAAAAAAAAAATCATGGTAAACACTATTATTGCACACATAGTGAGTCAATGGGCTCCTAAGTGGCGCAGTGGTCTAAGACACTGCATCTCAGTGCTAGAGGCATCACTACAGACAACCTGGTTCGAATCCAGACTGTTAAAATACATAATTACACTGACATTATGGGATATTGTGTGTAGGCCTATGATCAAAAATCAAAATGTAATGAATTTTAAATTCAGGCTGTAACACAACAAAATGTGGAAAAGGTCAATGGGCACTGTATATACAAACATTTGGTGGCACAGAAATAAAGGAAAAGGGATATATTCAAGAGATATGCTTCAAAAGTAAGTAGGTTTCATATCTCAATCAATTCAAAAATTAAAAATGTCTGGTGCTATTAAATGTTGTTCTACCAATGAACATTTTTAATTTAGAGCCCTGGCTGTAATAGACAAATGGTTCTAGAAGTATCCAGGACATGTTCTCTAATGCAGCATGTTTTCTGTCAGCAGGCTGTTGCTGTGCTGTTAACATGCAGCAGACGAACAGAATCATCATCATTATTATTATTATTATTATTTTAAACACGTCTGCTGGGTTACAAAGCTAACAGGATGTATTGGTCTGTTTTTTCAATGGGCACGCTAAATACTTCTAGCACCTATTTGTCTGACTTCAGTGACTTGATTGAGTTAGAAGAAAGAGCTGTCACATTGCAGTCCAGTGGAGAGTGTTTAGTCTAGCTGTGATGTGTAGTAGAGATGACCCACTAGTGGACTTTCTCACAGTCCTCTCCTACTTCACCTGGTGGTGTGAAGACCGCTCCGAGGAGCCTGTCGAGGAGCATGATGCCCCCCAAAGAGCACTGGTCCCTGCTGGATGTGTTTCGTGGCACACTGGCCGAGAGACTGTCTCTGAGCTGCTCCTGCAGCGACGTCTCCTCAGTCCACCTGGCCTCTGCTAACATGCAGACTGACGTAAGTGCTGCTAGCCACTACAGAGAGAACCCACTAGATCCCCTCTAGTCTAGTTAAATTTGTGGTAGAGCATGGTAGTAGAACCTCAGTAGAGGAACTTGTTGTATTGTTCTGTAGATCCTCTGTACTGTAGAATCTGTGTTTATAGTCCACTGTCGTGTCTCTGCTCTTTGGGTTTCAAAAGAGTCTTCAGTAGTCTTCGAAATGACTGACGCAGCCTCCTGCTCTCCATATAAAGCCTGTATTTGTTGTTATTGTCCAGAGATAAATGAAAAGTTAATTAAAGGGAGCAGGGAGTCTGCTTTCTTGGCCAGAGGCAAGGCTGCTCTGCTCTTGTTTATAATAGAGGCCTGGCTGGCCCTCTGCTCTGGTTTATAATAGAGGCCTGGCTGGCCCTCTGCTCTGGTTTATAATAGAGGCCTGGCTGGCCCTCTGCTCTGGTTTATAATAGAGGCCTGGCTGGCCCTCTGCTCTGGTTTATAATAGAGGCCTGGCTGGCCCTCTGCTCTGGTTTATAATAGAGGCCTGGCTGGCCCTCTGCTCTGGTTTATAATAGAGGCCTGGCTAGCCCTCTGCTCTGGGTTATAATAGAGGCCTGGCTCTGCTCTCTTTCTCTGTGTCTCTCTCAATTATCATACTGTATGTTAACTGGACAAGTTCCATCTTCAAAATGTGATGGTACTGTCTCCATTTGACTTTATCATCCTTGTGCTCTTCCTCTCTCTCTCTCTCTCTCTCTCTCTCTCTCTCTCTCTCTCTCTCTCTCTCACGCTTACTCTCTTTCTTGCTCTCTCTGTCTCACTCTCTCTAGAACATGCTGAGGAGGCAAGAAGAGATAGAGAATGGCACAGCCTGGTCTAACTCATCCGAGTCATCAGATGACTCATCCAGCCCTCAACTCTCCCTGGGGCTGCGTCACGCCAACAAGAACCTGGTCCAGCCAGAGGTTAAGGCCGCCACACCCTCCATTGAAATCTCCTTTGCCCTTCGAGACACTGCCACCTCCACCCCTACCCGCTCAGCCAAACCGGAGGATGTGCAAGACGAGACTCAGAAGGTGGAGTCAGACACTGAAGCAGCGGTGAAAGATGAGGCTTCTGGGAAACAGGCGGTGCCTAACGGCCACGCCCGCTACTCACGCTCACTCAGCCATATCAGTGAGAGCAGTGCAGATGGCGGACTGACGGACAGGTCACACAGCGAATTTTTGGAGCCCTCTGAGGTCACCTCCCTGCAGTCTGGGATCTCTATAAACAATATTGAGATGGGGATGCCTGCCAGGGCAGAGTCGGCCCTTATACCAGGAGAGACTGTGGTGGTCAAGGACCCCTCTGAGCCACCCGCCCCAGCTACTGTGACCATGGAGGAGAGCAGGCCGGAGAGCAGGTATTCTACAGTGTCTATAGAGTCAGGCACAGGGTTAGAGGTTGTTTCAGGGGCTGTTTCAGAAGTAGAGCCAGAACTCCAGAGCTCTGCACCCACTAGGACTGATGCTACGTCTCAGCAAAATGCCTGTCTGAATCCCAGGCCAGACTCACGAGCACAGACCCAGAGCACAGAGGGCATATCATACAGTGTCCACAGGGCAGTGGTGGTGGAGGCCAAGAAGCCTGGAGCTGTAGTAGAGGCCAGGCCCACAGAGGGTGAGAAGCAGCAGGCTGTGGACAGTGGAGTTGAGGAAGCTCTGTGTGCAGTCATCTCCTCTCTGGATGACTACAGGGGACAGTTTCCTGAGTTACAGGTCCTCGAGCAGGAGTTACAACTACTGGAGGAGACATTAACAGTGAGTTACAGCTGTGTGTGTGTGTGTGTGTGTGTACATAGCTCTGTTTCGTGTTTTACCTCACAATGGAAATGGCCACTTCATAAGAGTGAGGGGGGCATTGGTGGGGGCTGAGTAGGTTTCAGCATCCCAGAATACCACAGTTCCCTGTGGGACTGCGCCCAGGGTGCGGAACTTCCTGCCCCTCAGCTCAGTCTGAATATTTCCATCCCACAATGCTGCAGCGGGAGATGTGTGTACTGTCGCTGTGCAGCTGTCTGCCTGCTACACGTACACACACCCAACCCCTTCCCAGCTGAGACACAGATACACATCAAAGCTCACTCTGAGCCAAATCCGCTAACAAGGAGATAAGAAACAGAAAAAATGTTTTCTATTATTCTTAATTTCATCATGTCATAATTTTAGGAACACACTAAACACTTTCACCAGACACTTTCCTCAGATGATCCATTTCCAAATAGGGGGTATATTCTCACAATCAGGACTTACAGCGCCTATTCCACATTCTGATGTGTTACAGCCTGAATTCAAAATGGATTAAATAGATTTTTTTCTCACCAATCTGTGCACAATACCCCAAAATGACAGTGAAAATTTGTTTTTAGATCATTTGTGCAACTTTATTGAAAAATAAATACAGAAATATCTAATTTACATAAGTATTCAAACACATTTTCTATGACACTTCAAATTGAGCTCAAGTGCATCCAATTCCTTTTGATCATCCTTGATGTCCGCCTGTGGCCAATTTAAATAGTTTGGACATGATTTAGAAAGAAACACACCTGTCTATATAAGCTCCCACAGTTGACAGTGCATGTTAGAGCAGAAACTATACCATGAAGGCCAAGGAACTGTCTGTAGAGCTCCGAGATAGTGTTGAACGTTTCCAAGAGCACAGTTGTCGCCATCATTGGGAAATGGAAAAATATATATATATTTAAATACCCAGACTCTACCTAGAGCTGGCCATCTGACCAAACTGCGCAACCGGACAAGAAGGACCTGTATTTCATTTTCAATACAGTGGCAAGAAAAAGTATGTGAACCCTTTGGAAATACCTTGATATCTGCATAAATTGGTCATAACATCTGATCTTCATCTAAGTCACAACAATAGACAAACACCGTCTGCTTAAACTAGTAACAAACAAACAATTATACGTTTTCATATCTTTATAGAACACACCGTGTAAACATTCTCAGTATGTCAACCCTTGGATTTAATAAATTGTTGACCCTCCTTTGGCAGCAATAACCTCAACAAATGTTTTCTGTAGTTTTGGATCAGACCTGTACAACGGTCAGGAGGAATTTTGGACCATTCCTCTTTACAAAACTGTTTTCAGCAATATTCTTGGAATGTCAGGTGTGAACCACTCTCTTGAGGTCATGCCACAGCATCTCAATCGGGTTGAGGTCAGGACTCTGACTGGGCCACTCCAGAAGGCGTATTTTCTTCTGTTGAAACCATTGTTGTTGATTTACTTTTGTGTTTTGTGTGGTTGTCCTGTTGCATCACCCAACTTCTGTTGAGCCTCAATTGGCAGACAGATAGCCTTACATTCTCCTGCAAAATGTCTTGATAATCTTGGGAATTCATTTTTCTGACGATGATAGCAAGCTGACCAGGCCCTGAGCCCTGAGGCATAGTGTTGTGTGTTCCTTCCAAACAACTCAACTTTATTTTCATCTGTCCACAGAATATTTTGCTAGTAGCGCTGTGGAACATCCAGGTGCTCTTTTGCGAACTTCAGACATGCAGCAATGTTTTTTTTGGACAGCAGTGGGTTCTTCTGTGGTGTCCTCCCATTAACACCATTCTTGTTTAGTGTTTTACGAATCGCAGACTCATCAACAGAAATGTTAGCATGTTCCAGAGATTTCTGTAGGTCTTTAGCTGACACAGGATTCTTCTTAACCTCATTGAGCATTCTGCAGTGTGCTCTTGCAATCATCTTTGCAGGATGGCCACTCCTAGGGAGAGTAGCCACAGTGCTGAACTTTCTCCATTTATAGACAATTTGTCTTACCGTGGACTGATGAACATCAAGGCTTTTAGAGATACTTTTGTAACTCTTTCCAGCTTTATGCAAGTGAACACTTCTTAATCTTAGGTCTTCTGAGATCTCTTTTGTTCGAGGCATGGTTCACATCAGGCAATGCTTCTTGTGAACAGCAAACTCAAATTTTGTGAATGTTTTTTTATAGGGCAGGGCAACTCTAACCAACATCTCCAATCTCGTGTCATTGATTGGACTCCAGGTTAGCTGACTCCTGACTCCAATTAGCTTTTGGAGAAGTCATTAACCTAGGGGTGCACATACTTTTTCCAACCTACACTGTGAATGTTTAAATTATGTATTCAATATAGACAACACAAATAATAATGTGTGTGTTATTAGTTTAAGCACACTGTGTTTGTCTATTGTTGTGACTTAGATGAAAATCAGAAATGTTTATGACCAATTTATGTAGAAATCCAGGTAACTTTTTCTTGCCACTGTACAAAAATGTCTAAAAACATTTTTTCACTTTGTCATTATGGGGTATTGTGGGTAGATGAGTGAGAAAAAATGATATTTTAATACATTTCGAATTCAGGCTGTAACACAGCAAAATGTGGAAGAAGTCAACAGGTATGAATACTTTCTCAAGGCAATGTATATGGCATTAAAGTGGATTGGTGAAAAATAAAAGGTTTTGTTTGAGTACATGTGTGCATGTCTCTCTATAATAAGTGTGTTCTGAAGGGCCGCACCTGCAGTCGTTCGTCCAGTGTCCAGAGTCTGACGGTGGAGACAGCCCTGGGCAGCTTTGACTTTCTCAACACCCCAGATCTGGAGGATGAAGAGGAGGAGAACGGGGAGAAGAGGAGTGTGACTGACAGGTCAGGTTCTATAACAATTCCGTCACAGTAATACAGATTACAAGTGTTTTTCCCTATGGTCACTTACTGCCATCTAGTGAAGAGATTCCACAACACTGCTTTAAATATACTGGATGTGAGTGACGATGAGAGAAGTTCATTGGTATTCTGAATGATAATTCCTTCACCTGGTCTAAATGTGACGTGACATGTGGAGACAAGCCATAGCTCTCTTGGGTACCGCACTTTGGCAACAACTCTCCTGATGTGTTCCGTATTTCCCCTAGGATTCTATTCAGCAGCAGTGGCAAAGTTAGTGTGTGTGCGTCTGTCTGTCTGTGTGTGTGTCTGTCTGTCTGTCTGTGTGTCTGTGCGTCTGTGCGTCTGTGCGTCTGTGCGTCTGTGCGTCTGTGCGTCTGTGCGTCTGTGCGTCTGTGCGTCTGTGCGTCTGTGCGTGTGACTCTAGTGGCCAAAGGCACTGTCACGACCAACATTTTTAGAGGCCCACCTCTTGGCCGCAGAGACCATTTTGCTATTTAAAGCTATGGGGTAGATTTTTGTTGTTGCCGTTTTAAAGCTAGATTATTTTTCTTATTCTATCTGAGTGACTCAAACATAACAAAATCAATGGTGGCCCATGCCATGACATTTTGGGAGTTTTAGATTCTCCCTGATTGTCTAGTTTATATTTTGGTGTTAGTTCTCAAAGATTATCTTATTTGAAAATAGCTCTTGTCTTTTCTACATATTTTATCTGGTTTTAGCTATTTAAATGAACACTGAAACGTTTTACCATCCCAAAAATTATTTTCAACAATAAATAAATACATATATACTGCATATTTATTTATTATACTGTGCCTTCAGATTTTGTTTTCACAAGGTAGGATTGATTTAATTGTCTTAATGATCTATACAAAATACTGTCAAAGTGGATTATTTTTTTTACATGTATAATAAAATAAAGGGGAAAAAAAGAAAACACTAATATGTCTTGATTAGGTAAGTGTTCAATCCCCTGAAGGTACTTGGTAATGTGTTCTATTGGATTTCCCTAAAATTAAACAGGAATATAACTGAATATTATTTTTCTGTACAGGCTTCCTTCTTTTCATTCTGTCATTTAGGTTAGTATTGTGGAGCAACTACAATGTTGATCCATCCTCAGTTTTCTCCTATCACAGCCATTAAACTGTTTTTAAAGTCGCCATTGGCCTCATGGTGAAATCCCTGAGCGGTTTCCTACCTCTCCGGCAACTGGGTTAGAAAGGATGCCTGTATCATTGTAGTGACTGGGTGTAATTAATAACTTCACCATGCTCAAAGTGATATTCAATGTCTGCTTTTTTGTTTTTTTTGTTTTACCAATCGGTGCCCTTCTTTGCAAGGCATTTGAAATTCTTCCTGGTCTTTGTGGCTTGACTGAGGGACGTTACAGATAATTGTGTGGGGTACAGGTATGAAGTAATCATTCAAAAATCATGTGAAACACAATTTTTACACAGTGAGTCCATGCAACTTGTGACTTGTTAAGCATATTTTCACGCCTGAACTAATTTAGGCTTGTCAAGACACTTTTTTTTTTTATTAATTTGTAAACATTTCAAAAAACATAATTCCACCTTGACATTATGGAATATAGTGTGTAGGCCAGTGACCCAAAGTCTCAATTTAATCAATTTAAAATTCAGGCTGTAACACAACAAGAATAGGAAAATATATTATATTCTTATTTTTTGCACTGACTTTCTTGCACATGCTCGATGTGCACTCACTGGACTCACCACACACTCACACATGCATATTGGCCACACACACGCCACACACACACACACACCCATTCAAATTCCTTCATACTCTTCACATACGTAGTCACCAACCTTTTGAGTCAAGTTCACTTTCTGAATCATAATGCAAACTGCGATCTACCGCTCAGATTATTTTTTAACATGGCTTAAACCTATGCAACATTAACCTATTAAAAACAGTACTGTAGCAATGAGGTTTGTGCAAGTGTTGTCCAATAGTTTACTCCAATTAGGTGTAGACAATTACATTGATGGAAGCTACTTCTAACTTATACATACTATATACATTTTATGGACACATTGACATTTTAGTTTTACAATAATGATATTTTGTTTGTTTTTAATCCCATCCTTCAGCTTGCCTCAACCCCTCCCATCTATCTCTGAACACATCCAGTTTTGATACAATTTTGATTTATATTTGCCATATATTTTAACTGTGCTGTGATGTTTGACAGAAGTTCTGAACCTTTCTATTCTCATAGTTTCTACAGATTGTAAATTAAATATGCAATTTTTTGCTACGAAAAACAATTTGCAGCAAAATCTGACGAGCTGGGAGGATTGTATCCCCTATACACACACACACACACACACACACACACAGTGTATTCAGACACCTTGACTTTTTCAACATTTTGTTACGTTACAGCCTTTATCTAGAATTGATTAAATTAATTGTTTTCCCTCAATCTACACACAATACCCCATAATGTTTTAAAAATAAAAAAACATACCTTTATTTACATTTGTATTCAGACCTTTGTTTGAAGCACCTTTGGCAGCGGTTACAGCCTCGTCTTCTTGGGTATGACACTCCAAGCTTGTCACATCTGTATTTGGGGAGTTTCTCCCATTCTTCTATGCAGATCCTCTCAAGCTCTGTCAGGTTGGATGGAGAGGTCTGAGGTCCTGAGGTTTTCATCAAGGATCTCTCTGTACTTTGCTCAGTTCATCTTTCCCTCTATCCTGACTATTCTCCCAGTCCCTGCCGCTGAAAAACATCCCAACAGCATGATGCTGCCACCACCACGCTTCACCGTAGTGATGGTGCCAGGTATCCTCCAGACGTGACGCTTGGCATTCAGGCCTGAGTTCAATCTTGGTTTCATCAGACCAGAGAATCTTGTTTCTCATGGTTTGAGAGTCATTTAGGTGCCTTTTGGCAAACTCCAAGAAGGCTGTCATGTGCCTTTTACTGAGGAGTGGCTCCGGCTTCCACTCTACCAGTTTTGGGGCGGCAGGTAGCCTAGTGGGTGGGGTGTTGGGCCAGTAACTGAAAGGTTGCTGGGCCAGTAACTGAAAGGTTGCTGGGCCAGTAACTGAAAGGTTGCTGGGCCAGTAACTGAAAGGTTGCTGGGCCAGTAACTGAAAGGTTGCTGGGCCAGTAACTGAAAGGTTGCTGGGTCGAATCCCCCAACTGACAAGGTAAAATCTGTCGTTCTGCCCCTGAACAAGGCAGTTATCCCACTGTTCACCGGTAGGCCGTCATTGTAAATAAGAATTTTTCTTAACTGACTTGCCTAGTTAAATTAAATTAAATACCATAAAGGCCTGATTGGTGGAGCACTGCAGAGATGGTTGTCCTTCTAGAAGGTTCTCCCATCTCCACAGAGTAACTCTGTCAGGGTGACTATTGGGTTCTTGGTCACCTCCCTGACCAATGCCCTTTTCCCCGATTGCTCAGTTTGGCCGGGCGGCCAGCTCTAGGAAGAGTCATGGCGGTTCCAAACTTCTTCCATTTAAGAATGATGGCCACTGTGTTCTTGGACTTTCAATGCTGCAAAAAATGTTTTGTACCCTTTCCCAGATCTCTGCCTCGACACAATCATGTCTCAGAGCTCTGCGGACAATTCCTTCTACCTCATGTCTTGGTTTTTGCTCTGACATCCACTGTCAACTGTGGGACTTTATAGAGACAGCTGTGTGCCTTTCCAAATTACGTTCAATATATTGAATTTATCACAGGTGTACTCCAATCAAATTGTAGAAACATCTCAAGAATGATCAATGGAAACAGGATGCACCTGAGCTCAATTTCGAGTCTCATAGCAAAGGGTCTGAATACTTATGTAAATAAGGTATTTCTATTGTTTTTTTTAATATTTATACATTTGGAAAAATGTCTTAACCTGTTCGCTTTGTCATTATGGGGTATTGTGTGTAGATTGAGGGTGGGATAAGTTAATCAATTTTAGAATAAGGCTGTAACATAACAAAATGTGGAAAAAGTGAAGGGGTCTGAATACTTTCCGAATGCACTGTATACAGTATATAACATTCAATTAGTTGCAAGAATTTTGTATAATTATTTACATTTTTTCATAAACCATGTGCCATGGAATCGGTACATCGAAATCTGTTCCCAACTATTTTGCAATCTGTGGCACAGATATACATTTTTTGGTCCTCACAATTTTCTTTAACCAATTTTCGTCTTTAATGCAGGGCTGACAGAAAAGTTCCATACTTTTTCTCCCTTCCACTTGCCTCTTCCATTTTTGTGGTAATGGTGAAATTTAATTGGTTGTAATTTTTGGTAGAGCAGACATTTCCATATACAGTGGGGAGAACAAGTATTTGATACACTGCCGATTTTGCAGGTTTTCCCACTTACAAAGCATGTAGAAGTCTGTAATTTTTATCATAGGTACTCTTCAACTGTGAGTGACGGAATCTAAAACAAAAATCCAGAAAATCACATTGTATGATTTTTAAGTAATTAATTTGCATTTTATTGCATGACATAAGTATTTGATACATCAGAAAAGCAGAACTTAATATTTGGTACAGAAACCTTTGTTTGCAATTACAGAGATCATACGTTTCCTGTAGTTCTTGACCAGGTTTGCACACACTGCAGCAGGGATTTTGGCCCACTCCTCCATACAGATCCTTCAGGTTTCGGGGCTGTCGCTGGGCAATACGGACTTTCAGCTCCCTCCAAAGATTTTCTATTGGGTTCAGGTCTGGAGACTGGCTAGGCCACTCCAGGACCTTGAGATGCTTCTTACGGAGCCACTCCTTAGTTGCCCTGGCTGTGTGTTTCGGGTCCTTGTCATGCTGGAAGACCCAGCCACGACCCATCTTCAATGCTCTTAGTGAGGGAAGGAGGTTGTTGGCCAAGATCTCGCGATACATGGCCCCATCCATCCTCCCCTCAATACCGTGCAGTCGTCCTGTCCCCTTTGCAGAAAAGCATCCCCAAAGAATGATGCTTCTACCTCCATGCTTCAGGGTTGGGATGGTGTTCTTGGGATTGTACTCATCCTTCTTCTTCCTCCAAACACGGTGAGTGGAGTTTAGACCAAAAAGCTCTATTTTTGTCTCATCAGACCACATGACCTTCTCCCATTCCTCCTCTGGATCATCCAGATGGTCATTGGCAAACTTCAGACGGGCCTGGACATGCGCTGGCTTGAGCAGGGGGACCTTGCGTGCGCTGCAGGATTTTAATCCATGATGGCGTAGTGTGTTACTAATGGTTTTCTTTGAGACTGTGGTCCCAGCTCTCTTCAGGTCATTGACCAGGTCCTGCCGTGTAGTTCTGGGCTGATCCCTCACCTTCCTCATGATCATTGATGCCCCACGAGGTGAGATCTTGCATGGTGTCCCAGACCGAGGGAGATTGACCATCATCTTGAACTTCTTCCATTTTCTAATAATTGCGCCAACAGTTGTTGCCTTCTCACCAAGCTGCTTGCCTATTGTCCTGTAGCCCATCCCAGCCTTGTGCAGGTCTACAAATTTATCCCTGATGTCCTTACACAGCTCTCTGGTCTTGGCCATTGTGGAGAGGTTGGAGTCTGTTTGAGTGTGTGGACAGGTGTCGTTTATACAGGTAACGAGTTCAAACAGGTGCAGTTAATACAAGTAATGAGTGGAGAACAGGAGGGCTTCTTAAAGAAAAACTAACAGGTCTGTGAGAGCCGGAATTCTTACTGGTTGGTAGGTGATCAAATACTTATGTCATGCAATAAAATGCAAATAAATTATTTAAAAATCATACAATGTGATTTTCTGGATTTCTGTTTTAGATTCCGTCTCTCACAGTTGAAGTGTACCTAAGATAAAAATTACAGACCTCTACATGCTTTGTAAGTAGGAAAACCTGCAAAATCGGCAGTGTATCAAATACTTGTTCTCCCCACTGTATATATATATATATATATATATAAGACTTGCCATGAAACAGGATGGTGTTTCTACTGATGACAACACACTAAATAGAACTAGGACTCTACCAGTCCTATTTATTATATTATTTACAAAGATTATACTTGTTGTATTATATGTTGTCTTTTCTGGTAGATTAAACTGAAATTGCAACCAACTTTCTATGGCTTGTTTTAAAAATAGCGATATTTTGGAGATTTTCAAATAACCGGAAGTGAGGTTGTAATCTGAATAATGGTGAAAAGGCCATTTCTTGAACATGGGGTGAGACAATCTTACCAGTTCGGATTTATGTATAACCTGTGTATGACTGAAGTTTTTAGTAAGTGGTCTAATGCATTAATATTTAATCATTTCTGTCCTCCAAATTCATATTAATTATATTAATAGGCCCATTTTAATTTAGTCTGTCTTGCATTTACAAATAAAATTTAAAATATTTTGCTTATTTAATTAAAAACAAGTCGCTAGGTGTAGGCAAGGCCATAAGCAAATAGGTGAACTGGCTAAAGAGTTAATCAGGGTGATTTTTCCACAAATAGACAGGTATTTTCCTTTCCATGGTAGCAAGATCTTGTCTATTTTCTATTAAAATGTATTGTAGTGAGATCATTTATTTGAGTATGTCCACATCACCATCAGACCATTTTATTGGTAAACTACATGGTAATGTAAAGTTAAAAAAAATGTTATCCAATATAGTACACTTAACATAAGTTGGTTTTTATCCAGAGGTTAGAAAAATTATCTAGATCCTATGAGGCTGTTGAGGGATCGAAGTTGTGGATTTAAAAGAAAACATTGATCATCAGCGTACAGTGACACTTTTGTTCTCAAGCCCTGGATTTCTAATCCCTTGATATTATTGTTGGATTTTAATAGCAAACATTTTTGGCCATAATAAATAGATATGCCAGTAGTGGACACCCTTGTTATACTCCTCTTGACCGTTTTAATACTTTCTGAGATGTAGCCATTTTTTAAATATTTTACACCTAGGGTTACTATACATCACTTTAACCCATTGTTCTCCAAAATTCTCCAAAATTGAAATATTCCAGGCATTTATATATAAATTCCAGTCATACTTTATCGAAAGCCTTTTCAAAGTCTGCTATGAATACCAGACCTAGTTTCCCCAATTTAAAAATAATAATAATAAAAAAATAATAAAATAACATTCATAGTGTTCTATTGTTTCCCGTGCTTGTCTTATTATCTCCAATGTATCGTCCATGTGGAGAAAAAAAATTCTAATTAGGATGAATAATCCGACAATACCCTTTTGAATTCTATGCATTTTGCTAGAGTTTTTGTATCACAACACTGAAGTGTAAGGGACCTCCAATTTTTGAAAGACTGTCTCGTTATATTTTCCAATTGTGTCCTGTTTCATAATTAAATCAGACATTTTTGTTGAGTAACTGATAATCTACCATTTTTATAGGTGTGGTTAAAACATGCTAAAGATGGTCCTCTGAGTACATCAAAAAAGGTTTGGTATACCTCAACTGGTATGCCATCCAGCCCTGGAGTTTTCCCAGACTTAAAGGCTTTAATTGCATCAAGAAGTTCCTCCTCTGTAATTTGGCCTTCACATGAGTCTTCCTGTACAGTTGTTAATTTTACTATGTTAATAGAAAAAAAAAAGCATAATATTAACTTCGGTTAGTGGAGATGGAGGAAACTGAAACCGAAACATATCCTTAAAGTACTTTGCTTTGGGGCCTCCCGAGTGGTACAGTGTTCTAAGGCACTGCCTCGCAGTGCTAGCTGCGTCACTACAGATCCTAGTTCAATTCCAGCCGGCCGCGAACCGCTCCCTTTCCTCCACTGACACAAAAAGGGGCACCGTCTTCCAGCTGATGGCGCAACATGAATCGCACTGCATTATTTCTGCCTCATGTTGTTACTCCTATAAACAGAGAAAGTGAAATCCCTCTATTAAAAAAGACCCAAGCCACTAATAATAACAATGCAAGCCTATCGATACGCTTTCCTGCTCATTCATTAGAACTGCAGTGCTGGTTGTAGAGCGGGTGGAAGAAGGAAGAAGACTCATTTTATGGCTTATAAAAGTGTTGAATAGAAAGTGTTGACAGTGCAGTAAGAACTTTAAAAATTAACTCACTCATAAAAACAAAAGCTCTTTGCTGTATTCGTTGAGTCTCTCTAGTCATGGTTTTAAACGTTTTGAAATCTCACAGTATCAACTTTGCTGTAGCTTTTTTTTTACGCCTGCTACATTACTGCAGACACTGTAATCTGAGCCATCCGATTGGCCAGCGGTAGGCCTTTAGAGCACTTGATTTGCTCTCCGGGCCCTGCCGGGAAGGCGAAGTTTGTACCTTCAGACACATGAATCGAGTGCACCTACTGCCAACACCGCAAGACAAATAAAAAAAATAGGAAAGCAAGGCTTTATCACTGGGGTTTTTACATAAATGTTTTTTGATCGACTAACCCGTACCGCTGGACACTGACTCGGTACCAGTACCCCTTGTACAGTATATAGCCTTGTTATTGTCATTTTATTTTGTTACTATTTTTCTTTTATGTTTAGTGAGCGCCACAGTGCCCCGGGCAGAACGACAGAGGAGAGTGCAGGGGGAGATGAAGACTGTGAGAAGAGATGCTGGGAGTCCCCCTCTGGACCTGTGAGCACCGGCTGCCAGGCTCTAGACCATACCCTACTGGTTCATCTGAAGAATTGCAGTGCCCAACTTCTGGTGAGGATCATGATGTACTCCATATATGAGTAACAAAACGCCAATGGTGTAAAGTACTTAATTAGTACTTTAAAGTATTTTTACTAACACAGTTTTTTGGAGTATCTGTACTTTACTATTTATATTTTTGACAACTTTTACTTCACTACACAAAATAATGTGCTTTTTACTCCATACATTTTCCCTGATACCCAAAAGTACAGTTTACATTTTGAATGCTTAACATGACAGGAAAATGGTCCAATTCACGCACTTATCAAGAGAACATCCCTTGTCATCCCTACTGCCTCTGATCCAGTGGACTCACTAAACACGAATGCTTTGTTTGTAAATTGTGCCAACTGGCTATCTGTAAAAGTCTGGCGTCTGGTTTGCTTAGTATAAAGAATTTTGAATGATTTATACTTTCAATTTAACTTTTGATACTTAAATATATTTGAGCAATTACATATATTTTTGATACTTGCTCATTAGTGGAGATTGAGGAGACTGAAACCTTGCTTCCTCTTTCAAAATAGCGTTTGGTGAATCATGGATAACATGGATTAACTCAAGTAGTATTTTACTGGGTGACTTTCCATTTTACTTGAGTAATTTTCTATTATGGTATCTTTTTAGTTTTACTCAAGCAAAACACACCATGTTCTCACTGGGCACACTACAGCATTTCAACATGGATAATTGTTGAGCAATGACACTACAGCCTACAGTATATTCACAGACTCAAAAAGACAGCCAAAAGTTAGTTGAATTTTTAATGTGTCACTAATAATCACTATGCTTTCAACCATCTAAAAACACAACAAAATGTATACAGTCAACTCCAGATATATTGGCACCCCTCAAGAAAGTGAGCAAAAACATTAATATAATAGGGACAATACATATATTGATTCTAATTTTCCTCAAATGTTTGGAGAAATTGCTGACTATTCTTCTAATAAAAACCACTATCTTCTGAAAAGGTTATTCTGTCAAAAACATATGTGGCTAAATGATTGGCACCTTTGAAGAATACTATAAATAAAACCAAAGGAATTTGCGTCTTTGGGGAAATATTTTTTCTTGATATTGCTTTTAGTGTCTAGGAACTTTCTTGTTGCCTATGACCATTTCCTGTTTCACTGGGGTATAAATATGAGGTAACACACAGGTAAAATCCTTTTGTCATCCATCAACATGGGTAAAAACAAAGAGCTCTCAACTCAAATGAGAAAAAAAGCTGTTGAGCTGCATAGATTGGGGAATGGCTACAAACAAAATTGCTAGTCATTTCAAATTACCAGCAAGCACAATCAGGGCTATAGTAAAGACATTTGAAAAGCATGGAACTGTAAAAATTTGCCAGTAAGGGGAAGCATCTGCATATTGCTCCCACGCACAGTGAGGAGTATGATAAGAGAAGCAAAGAGGAGGCCAAAGATCAGTTCCACAACTGCAAAGTTCAGTTGAATCTTGGGGTTTCACCATTTAAAAATAGTGAGACGTCATCTCCATGACCAGAAGCTTTTTGGACAAGTTCCACGAAAGAAGCCCTTCCTGAGACCAAGACACAAATCCCAGCATCTGAATTTTGCCAAAACGTTGGAGTTACAACTGGAATCGTGTGTTGTGGTCAGATGAGACAAAAACGCACACCATCGTCATGTTTGGCGACAAAAGGAGACTGCATACAAAGAACGGCACCTCATACCCACTGTAAAATATGGTGGTGTCTCTTTGATGCTTTGGGGCAGTTTTGCTGCCAGTGGTCCAGGGGCTCTTGTTATGGTCAGCGGCATAATGAATTCTATTCAATACCAGAAATTTTAGCAAAAAACCTCTGCCAGAAGGCTGAAACTGGGCCGCGGTTGGGTCTTCCAACAAGACAATGACCCTGAAGCACACATCAAAATCGACAAAGAAATGGTTGAAGTAACACAAAATCAAGGTTTTGCAATGGCCCTCTCAGACTTGAACCCAATTGAAAATCTGTGGTCTCAATTGAAGGGGGCAGTTCACAAGAGAAAACCGAAGAATCTCAATGAATTGGAAATGTTCTGCATGGAAGAGTGGTCCAAGATCCCTCCACAAGTGTTCTCCAACCTTGTTAAACACTACAGAAAGAGGCTGAGTGCTGTCATTCTCGCCAGGGGAAGCTCCACCAAATACTAAAGGAAAACTTTATTTTGTTCCAAAAATCTCTTTGAAAATAAAACCATGAGGCTTACCCATTTGTTTATTTATATATATATATATATATAAAAAAAGCAACGCTGCTCTTGGATCAGCTTTCTCCATTCAAATCTTACCTTAACATTAGAATTATTCCATAATACTGACAACAGATCCACTTCTAGAGAGATATTATCACCTATGTCTGAAAATATTGAGGCGCACATCATTGCACACATGCTACACATCATAAAATATATTGAGTCAAATTACAGACCGTAGCCAATATAATTGAAATATATAGACATGTAGCCTATATAGGCCTACTGTATTTAGCTTTATATTTAGTCATCTCGGTTTTCATTTTAAGCATAATTTTATCCTCTAACATTTGCAAAAACATTTGCAACTTTGTAAAAATGGCTGTCTAGCTATGATCAACCAATTTTGAAAAGAATAATGTGCAAATATTGTACAATCCAGGTGTGCAAATCTCTTACCCAGAAGGACTCACAGCTGTAATCGCTGCCAGAGGTGATTCGTGCATGTATTGACTCAGGGGTGTGAATACAAATTTTCCAAACTTTTCTAGTTGTGTGGTATTGTGTGTAGATGGGTGAATTCAGGCTGTAACACAACAAAATGTGGAATAAATCAATGGGTATAAATGCTTTCTGAAGGCATTGCATAATTACATAGGAACAAATGTATAGTTACAGTAATTTCAAGTGGTGCAGCGGTCTAAGGCAGCGTTCCCGACACGACTGGAATATCGACACGACAGGAATGTCGATTAGGCCTATACATTTTTTTTATAATTATTTTAGTTTAAATAGGTCTAACGTGATGAAAAAAAAACAAAGTGCATATTTTTCTCTAATGACCATATAATAAAAACATTGCAATCAGTGGGAGCCCTAAGCTTTTTTCCCGGGAACAAGACGGACCCATCTAAGGGTGATGGGAGACAGTGTTGCTTATGTTAACTTGTCAAAGTTAATACGTTAGTTATTGTATTCCAAAAGTGATTTTGAATTGTGTTTGGTGTCAGTGCAACCAAATATCAATATTTGAAGGAGATGGAACTATCCAAGCAGAAGATGGTGCATTCAGAAAGTATTCAGACCCCTAACCTTTTTTCACATTTTGTTAAGTTACAGCCTTATTCTAAAATTGATTTAAATATTTTTTTCCTCATAAATCTACACACAATATCCCATAATGACAAAGCGAAAAATGTTTTTTAGAAAACAGACATGTTATTTAAATAAATATTCAGACCCTTTGCTATGAGACTCGAAATTGAGCTCAAGTGCATCCTGTTTCCATTGATCATCCTTGATGTTTCTACAACTTTATTGGAGTCCACCTGTGGTAAATTCAATTGATTGGACATGATTTGGAAAGAAACACACCTGTCTATATAAGGTCCTACAGTTGGCAGTGCATGTCAGAGCAAAAACCAAGCCATGAGGTCAAAGGACTTGTCCGTAGAGCTCAGAGACAGGATAGTGTCGAGGCCTCCGTCATACTTAAATGGAAGAAGTTTGGAACCACCAAGACTCTTCCTAGAGCTGGCCGCCCGGCCAAACTGAGCAATCGGGGGAGAAGGGCCTTGCCCTATGGTAACTCTGACAGAGCTCTAGAGTTCCTCCTGTGGGGATGGGAGAACCTTCCAGAAAGACAACCGTCAACCACTGAAAAACAGTGGCAGGGACTGGGAGACTAGTCAGGATCGAGGAAAAGATTAACAGAGCAAAGTACAGAGATCCTTGATGAAAACCTGCTCCAGAGCGCTCAGGACCTCAGACTGGGCCGAAGGTTCACCTTTCAACAGAACAACAACCCTAAGCGCACAGCCAAGACCCCGCAGGAGTGGCTTCGGTACAAGTCTCTGAATTTCTTTGTGGCCCAGCCAGAGCCTGGACCTGAAAATAGCTGTGCAGCAACGCTCTCCTTCCAACCTGACAGAGCTTGAGAGGCTCTGCAGAGAAGAATGGGAGAAACTCCCCAAATACAGGTGTGCCAAGCTTGTAGCTTCATACCCAAGAAGATTCAAGACTGTAATTGGTGCCAAAGGTGATTCAACTCAGTACTGAGTAAAGGGTCTGAATACTTAGGTAAATGTGATATTTCCTTTATTTTTAATAAATTTGAAAATATACAGTTCAAGTCGGAAGTTTACATATACACTTAGGTTGAACTCATTAAAACTAATTGTTCAACCACTCTACAGATTTCATGTTAACAAATAGTTTTGGCAAGTTGGTTAGGACATCTACTTTGTGTATGACACAAGTAATTCTTCCAACAATTGTTTACAGACAGATAATTTCATTTATTTCACAATATCACAATTCCAGTGGGTCAGAAGTTGACTGTGCCTTTTAAACAGCTTGGAAAATTCCAGAAAATGATGTCATGGCTTTAGAAGCTTCTGATAGGCTAATTGACATAATTTGAGTCAATTGGAGGTGTACCTGTGGATGTATTTCAAGGCCTACCTTCAAACTTTGCTCGACATCATGGGAAAATCAAAAGAAATCAGCGGAGACCGCAGAAGACCTCCACAAGCCTGGTTCATCCTTGGGAGCAATTTCCAAACGCCTGAAGGTACAACGTTCATCTGTAAATAGTACGCAAGTATAAACACCACGCAGCCATCATACCGCTCAGGAAGGAGACTAATTCTGTCTCCTAGAGATGAACGTACTTTGTTGAGAAAAGTGGAAATCAATCCCAGAACAACAGCAAAGGACCTTGTGAAGATGCTGGAGGAAACAGGTACAAAAGTATCTATATCCACAGTAAAACAAGTCCTATATCAACATAACCTGAAAGGCCACTCCACATGTAAGAAGCCACTGCTCCAAAACCGCCATAAAAAAAAC
Source organism: Thymallus thymallus (assembly GCA_023634145.1). Lineage (NCBI taxonomy): Eukaryota > Metazoa > Chordata > Actinopteri > Salmoniformes > Salmonidae > Thymallus > Thymallus thymallus. The sequence goes on from CM042413.1 coordinate 19,409,223, forward strand.
AGACTACGGTTTGCAACTGCAAATGCGGACAAAGATCGTACTTTTTGGAGAAATGTCCTCTGGTCTGATGAAACAAAAATAGAACTGTTTGGCCAAAATGACCATCGTTATGTTTGGAGGAAAAAGGGGGAGGCTTGCAATCCGAAGAACACCATACCAACCGTGAAGCACGGGGGTGGCAGCATCATGTTGTGGGGGTGCTTGGTCACGAATGGGTCTTCCAAATGGACAATGGCCCCAAGCATACTTCCAAGGTTGTGGCAAAATGGCTTAAGGACAACTAAGTCAAAGTATTGGAGTGGCCATCACAAAGCCCTGACCTCAATCCTATAGAAAAGTTGTGGGCAGAACTGAAAAAGCGTGTGTGAGTAAGGAGGCCTACAAACCTGACTCAGTTACACCAGTTCTGTCAGGAGGAATGGGCCAAAATTCACCCAACTTATTGTCGGAAGCTTGTGGAAGGCTACCCAAAACGTTTGACCCAAGTTAAACAATTTAAAGGCAATCCTACCGAATTCTAATTGAGTGTATGTAAACTTCTGACCCAATGGGAATGTGATGAAAGAAATAAAAGCTGAAATAAATCATTCGCTCTACCATTATTCTGACACATTCTTAAAATAAAGTGGTGAGCCTAACTGACCTAAAACAGGGAGTTTTTACTAGGATTAAATGTCAGGAATTGTGAAAAACTGAGTTTAAATGTATTTGTCTCAGGTGTATGTAAACTTCCGACTTCAACTATATTGTTTTGCTTTGTCATTATTGGGTATTGTATGTAGATTGAGAAAAAACTAATAATTTAATCAATTTTAGAATAAGGCTGCAACGTAACAAAATGTAGAAAAAGTCAAGGGGTCTGAATACTTTCCGAATGAACTGTTCATCTGTGCCACTGACTTAGTCTGGCTTTAATTCCATTTTGTCTACAAAAGTATAATTAATATGTTAATTCACGTTTCCATCTCAACCAAAAATCTAAGTTATAGAATAGGACTAAATCAAATCAAACTTTAAATGCACTTTAAATAAATGTTGATGCACTTTAAATAAATGTTGATGCACTTTAAATAAATGTTGATGCACTTTAAATAAATGTTGATGCACTTAAAATAAATGTTGATGCACTTTAAATAAAGTTTGATTTGATGTAGTCATATTCTTTAACTTACGTTTTTGGTTGAGATGGAGACGGGAATCCAATTTATCAAATTTTAATATGTAGGTATAACTGGACTTAATGCCAGACTAAATATTATTAAATTTGCTGTTTATGACTTTGCAAATGCTATATAGACTTGAATAGCATAATTGATGATTGAAAAATCCAATGTATTTTTCACGTAGATTACATATCGCAATACGTTGACAAATTACATTGAAACAACTTTGATTTAACGAGTTTGCGCCCAGTGGGGTCCTCTTCTGTATGAGACTTTAAACCATATTAGTTTAATAATTTAAGTCTCATACATAGGTGATCTGATCTTGCGTTTGTGTTGAGCTGCCAGAATTATTGATAAGCAGAGCAACAGCTACCAGTTCTAATGTAATAATGATATATAAAAAATGTTGCATCTGCGGTCACACCAAATGTTCTGATTTGCTGTATCAATTTTGGCTAGTGACGCCTAATGGTTTGTGCTGTGTGCTGTGCAGAGGCTGGGGACCTTTGGGCCTCTGCGCTGTGGGGAGATGTATGCTCTGGACCGCCTGCTCAGGGAGGCCCGGGTCCTCGAGCTTATCAGACACGTTGCCAAGGAGACCTCTCAAGGATCCACTCAGCCAGATGAGGGTGAGTTCTTTACTACTGAGAGGAAGACAATAAAACAGCATATTAGTTTACTCACTGACACAGCTAAGGATGTAATGAACAAGGTTAACTACTGTAATTGTAGATGATTACATTACTATCATATCTAACTTGTTTCCTTTTCCGTCTGTCTTCCTTCTACTGCCTTTCTCCTGGAGTAGTGGTTCCCCAGTTAGAACAGTGCCAAGGTGCAACATTGCTATGGCAGCAGTGTACAGACAATGGCAGTGTGTACAGCACCTCCACAGAGGCTTTCCTCGCAACTCTAGCCTCTGTTTACACCAACCGACTGCCCGAGAGAGGAGCCAGCCTGGCAGACACAGGTGTGATACTGTTGTTGTCTCAATCATGGATAATATCATGTATAATAACACATATGTGACAATAAAACATATTTAAAAAATATATACAGTACCAGTCAAAAGTTTGGACACCTACTCATTGAAGTGTTTTTCTTTATTTTTACTATTTTCTACATTATAGAGTAGTAGTGAAGACATCAGCACTATGAAATAACACATATGGAACCGTGTAGTAACCCAAAAAGTGTTAAATGAATCAAAATATATTTTATATTTGATTCTTCAAAGTAGCCACCCTTTGCCTTGATGACAGCTTTGCACACTCTTGGCATTCTCTCAACCAACTTCATGAGGTAGCCACCTATAATGCATTTCAATTAACAGGTGTGCCTTGTTAAAAGTTAATTTGTGGAATTTTGAGCCAATCAGTTGTGTTGTGACAAGGTAGGGGTGGTATACAGAAGATAGCCCTATTTGGTAAAAGACCAAGTCCATATTATGTCAAGAACAGCTCAAATAAGCAAAGCGAAAAGACAGTCCATCATTACTTTAAGACATGAGGGTCAGTTAATCTGGAATATGTCAAGAACTTTTAATGTTTCTTCAAGTGCAGTCGCAAAAACCATACAGCACTATAATGAAACTGGCTCTCATGAGAACCTCAATAGGAAGGGAAGACCCAGAGTTACCTCTGCTGCAGAGGATAAGTTCATTAGAGTTAACTGCACCTCAGATTGCAGCCCAAATAAATGCTTCACAGAGTTCAAGTAACAGACACATCTCAACATCAACTCTTCAGAGGAGAATGCGTGAATCGGGGCTTCATGGTTGAATTGCTGCAAAGAAGCCACTACTAAAGGACACCAATAAGAAGAAGACTTGCTTGGGCCAAAAAACCATGAGCAATGGACATTAGACCGGTGGAAATCTGTCCTTTGGTCTGATTCATCCAAATTGGAGATTTTTGCGTCTCACACGTCTTTGTGAGATGCAGAGTAGGTGAATGGATGATCGCTGCATGTGAAATTCCCACGTGAAGCATGGAGGAGGAGATGTGGGAGTGCTTTGCTGGTGACACTGTCTGTGATTTATTTATGTGTCCAAACCTGTCCACTTCGTGACCAAGCTAGTTGGCCACGAAGTCACGTGGCCGTAGCTTGCTATATAGCAGGCAGACAGTCATTGAACGTTAGAATGGGAAAAACGAGTGACTTAAGCAACTTTGAGCGTGGTATGATCATCGTTGCCATGTGCGCCGATTCCAGTATCTCAAACTGCCAGCCTCTTGGGCTTTTCACGGACGACAGTGTCTAGGGTTTGGAGAATGGTGCGACAATCAATACAAATCCAGTCAGCGGCAGTCCTGTGGGCGAAAACAGCTCATTGATGAGAAGTCAAAGGAGAATGGCAAGAATCGTGCAAGCTAACAGGTGGGCCGCAAATAACGCAGAACGGCATCTCGGAACACACAACTTGTTGGGCCTTGTCACGGATGGGCTATTGCAGCAGAAGACCATACCGGGTTCCACTCCGATCAGCTAAAAACAAGAAGAATCTGTTCCAGTGGGCATGCGTTCACCAACACTGGACAATTGAGGAGTGGAAAAACGTAGCCTAGTCTGACGAATCTCGGGTTCCTATTTGTTCATGCTGATGGCGTAGTCAGGATTTGGGGTAAGCAACATCATTCTATGGCCCCATCCTGCCTGGTATCAACGGTACAGGCTGGTGGTGTAATGGTGTGGGGAATGTTTTCCTGGCACACGTTAGGTCCCTTGATACCGATTGGGCAATGTTTCCATGCCCCGAAAAATTCAGGATTTTCTGGACACAAAGGGGGGTCCGATCCAGTACTAGATGGATGTACCTAATAAACTATAGTGATACATGGTCTGATACATGGTTTAATACACTCTCCCTCAGGAAGAGTTTGTGATCAGAAATGCAATGCTCCTGGATTTGATTCCAGTGGCCTATATGATATCACAGATCCACACATTAGAAAATAACTCCTGTTACGTCTGACCAATGTCTCTCTGTATAGTATTCTTGCGTCTGGTGGAGAGGATTCTGGAGAGGAGGCTACCCAAGCGTGGGGGCGGGGCAGCCAGAGAGATGCTGACCCTCTTCCAGTTCTGGAGCTACCTGGAGGCAGAGGGAGTGAGCGAGCTGGACACACACATCACAGAACTGGCAGAGGAGGGTAAGTGTCTGGGAGACTGACTATGGTAGTGAATGGGCCTCCTTAATTGCTTGGAGTTGGTGTTAATGAATGTGTTAATCATGTCTAAACAGGTTACAAACAGCCACTTGGCTCTATGGTCAGTCATGATGAATCTAAAGTATTTAAATGGCTGATTGCTCTCACTGTTGTTCTTTTACCCACTATAATATAATCTCCTCATCCTATTGTCTTTTTCCTATTTTCTCTCCCCAAACCCAACTTTATTCACTCTATCTGTGTGCTTCCTTTTCCTCCGACAACACACACCCTGTCCTGTCTCTTTCTCTGCTTCTCTGTCCACCCTCCTCTCCCCCCCCCCCCCTCAGTGTGGCTGGTTCACAGCCTGCAGTCAGGAGACCAGGAGGTGCTGGTGAAGGCCCTGAAGAGGCCACCAGAGAGCAGCCTGAAGAGGGAGGGGCTGCATGCTGTCAGCCTGCTGCTCAGGGACCCGCGGGGGAAGGTGTCTGCCTCAGCTAGCTCCCTGCTCCGGAGCCTAGCCAACCAACCACGCCATCGAGAGAGGGTGAGACCAAGAGACACATTCATTTAAGGCAGGGGTATTCAACCGGGGATAATGCTAGCACCAACCAACTAAGCACATTTCAAATTATATACCTACAATAGAGAAAATGTGTGTATATTATATTATATTATATATATTATATTCTAATGATGTCAACTTTATTTCTCAACTCCTAATATTGTGTTGTCCAATAATTAAGCAAATTACACTCATTGGCACCAATTACACTCACTGGAGTATCTGACATTGGTTTTGAAAAGTGCTGCTGGCTGCTGGTAAGCTTTCTTGACATTAAGTTTTGCCAATACTTGGCTAACCTTTGTTTAAACAGCTGCTCTTAGTGAACATATGCTTGGAGTTACCTTTCTAGCTAATAGGCTATGCTAAGAGTTTACACTTCCTTTTGCAATTATAATGTAGGGAGGTCAAAATAATGAAACACTATCTACCAAATCTATTCATTTTAAAATGTTGATTACTTCTCCTTGCCATTATCATTCAGCCGATAAGACAATAATTGCTAACCTATGATGGGGGTCACTGGGAGGGGATCCCTGGGCAAGAAAAGTGTGAATAGCCTGATTTAAGGCCATACTCACTGTAGCTGTAATATAAATATAGGTCAGGGCTCTGTGCAGGCCAGAAAAGTTCTTCCACACAGATCCCGACAAACCATTTATGTATGGACCTCACTTTGTGCACGAGGCATTGTCATGCTGAAACAGGAAAGGGCCTTCTCCAAACTGTTGCCACAAAGTTGGAAGCACAGAATCATCTAGAATGTCATTGCATGCTGTAGCGTTAGGATTTCCCACCATTATTCCTCCTCCATTAAACTTTACAGTTGGCACTATGCATTTGAGCAGGTAGCGTTCTCCTGGCAACACAGATTCGTCTGTCAGACTGCCAGATGGTGAAGCGTGTTTCATCACTCCAGAGAACACGTTTCCACTTCTCCAGAGTCCAATGGCGCAGAGCTTTACACCACTCCAGCCGACGCTTGGCATTGTGCATGGGGATCTTAGGCTTGTGTGTGGCTGCTCGGCTATGGGAACCCATTTCATTAACTCCCAACGAACAGTTCTTTATGCTGACGTTGCTTCCCGAGGCAGTTTCAGGGATGCAAACTAGTGACCTTTCTGCGAAATTTGCCGTTTTGAATCCAAAGTAGGTAACCTACATGATTCGTGTATGCACGTTTTGAGCAATACATTCTGTATCCAAGGCTCAGCCAATCGGTCACATAACAACAGAACGCAGCACGCGACTGAAGAGAGAAGAGACAACCAACTTGCTAGTTACAGCATCTGCGCTCTGGAAAGACAGCGGAGAGTTTTATAAATGTGCAAAAATGTCTAACCCTGTTCACTTTGTCATTATAGGGTATTGTGTGTAGATTGAGGGGGAAAACATATATTTAATACATTTTAGAATAAGGCTGTAACATAACAAATTGTGGACAAAGTCAAGGGGTGTAAGTATTTTCCAAAGGCACTGTATATAGTGTATGTGTGTTTTGAAAATGTGTGTATTTTACCCCAGGCACTGGTAAGCTGTCTGGAGCTTCTGGAGAATGAAAGCGTGGAGACGAGAGTGTGTGGCTGTAAAGCACTTGCATGTCTGAAGGTCAGTCTTACCACTTAGTCACACCAACAATCTCTATCTTCCATCAGTTTTTTTTTACTTTATGTACCGTAGTGTCTGGACTCGAGTCTGTTGTCCACTCTGTTTTTTATGTTCTGCAGGCCAAAGAGAGTATCGACCAGCTGGTCTATCTCTGTCGATCGGACAAGGAGGATGTGAGGGATGCTGCCAAACAAGCTCTGCTGGTGCTTGGTAATGTAGAAGGATAAGAAATATGTTTGAATGAGATCAAGGGATACAGAGGCACAGAGAGTAGGGTTTATGTGAGAGGGAAAGCATGAATGGGGGAATAACGGGATAAGATGTGTGAGAGGAATGTGACACGTGTATTTGTGTGATTTGATGTTCTGTGTTCCATCCAGGTGAGGAGGGGAAGTTGGCACACAGACACGTTGAGACGTCACTGCAGGACGGAGTGCCTCGCCTCTTCTCCCCTGGCAGCATGGCCAGTACCGCCTTCTAACACCACCACCAAGCAGTACTGATACCGTAATGCTAATGTCAACACACTATTACAGAGCCATTGTCATGCCACACACACATCAAAATATACACTGTCAAAGAGGGTGCATTATATCCAGATGCAAAAAGGATGCTGACAGTCACATGCACTCACTAACAATGGGATGACATCTACAGCTTGACATAAAGTCAGTGAACTAAACTCACATATTACCAACCTGTGTGTAAATAAGTTAAGAACTGTGGAATTGTAGACGCGGTGAAGCGGGATGAAAAGTATTTTACTGCCTTACAGTACGATTTGGCCTGTTGGTGTTGCCTTCTGAATCATGTAAGCATAGCTGGAATGATGAATGGATGGAAGGGCGCAACAATCATTGTGTCAGATCATGGCATGAATAGAACAAAGTGGGAAAGTAACATGTTGACTTTTCTAAGGAAATGCCATTTTGATCTGCTGTATTTGCGATGAAGCTGGTTGGTGTTTGTCTGTGTGGATAATTGTGTGTGTGGAAGGAGGAGTACTGAAGTAAGTCATGGGGATGGAAGGAATTTGGTTGTTCCTCAGGAGATGATCACAGTCTGATGAGGAGCTTGTTGCCATGCCGACCAGGGAGAAGAAGTCTGGAAAATAAAGTTATTACAGTGCCATCATTACATACCACCATTATATGCTTTATGTAAATATATATTCCACTGGAAGTGTACATGTTATATAATTGTGTTGTAATTCAGTTGCTATTGATGAATCAATCTACTGTAAGTAAATTCATCATGCACTTCCTGAAACTCGTGCCACTGGTGATATAACTGAAGATTATTTCTGCTGTATGGGTGGTGAAGTACTTTTTTATCATTATTATTGAAAACTGTGGTGGACTTTGCGTTTTTGGAGCTGAAACTTCTCACTGAAACAGACAACCAGACTACTTGGACTGCCCACCTGCTGGCCATATATTGTGGAATCCGGGTGGGATGAGAACCTGCATTCATTCTATATTATTTACTTTGCAGATTCATCAGTTTTATTCAGAGGAGGCTGGTGGAAGGATCTATAGGAGGAGGGGCTCATTGTAATGGCTGGAATGGAATGAATGGAACAGAGTCAAACATGGTTTCCATATATGTGATAACTTTCCAGTTATTCCTTTCCAGCCATCACAATGTACTGTCCCCCTATAGCTCCTCCCACCAGCTTCCTCTGGTTTTAATATATAGGACTTAATAACAACGGACTTTAAAAGCTTCTTCAGTGTGTATAAGTGCCTCAAGTTAAAGTGGAGAGCGGTATGAGACATGAGATGAAATGCTTTATGAAGGAAGAGATGCAGTGCTAATACAAACACTGCAGCAAAGTATATTTTCCTTATGACTCAAATTGTGCAGCAAATTAATTGATTTTCTTTAGATTTCTTTTTTCTATAAAAGTATATTGTCTGGCATATCTTGCCTGGCATCAAATGTAAACAAATTATTAATAAAATTTTTAAAAAATAAGAAATTGTTTCCTTTTGTGAGAGGATGTGATAATGTATAATTTCCCTGTTTATTAAAACTTAAACTGGGGGGGGGGGGGGGGCAAAGAATTGTTGAAACTGACAACATTTTTTTAGGAAAATCTTGATGAATTTTGGTGCAAGTACACTAGAGGCATACAGATTAAAAGAGTGTTTATTATAAGTATGTTGAATAAAGTTTTAGGCAGGTGTGAAAAATGTAACGTAAGAACATGTTAATAGTTTATATTTATCAATTAACAAAATGCAAAGTGAGTGAACAGAAAAATCTACATCAAATCAATATTTGGTGTGACCACCCTTTGCCTTCAAAACAGCATCAATTCTTCTAGGTACACTTGACCACAGTTTGTGAAGAAACTCGGCAGGTAGGTTGGCCCAAACATCTTGGAGAACTAACCACAGTTCTTCTGTGGATTTAGGCGGCCTCAGTTGCTTCTCTCTCTTCATGTAATCTAAGACAGACTTGATGATGTTTAGATCAGGGCTCTGTGGGGGGACATACCATCACTTCCAGGACTCCTTGTTCTTCTTTACGCTGAAGATAGTTCTTAATGACTTTCGCTGTATGTTTGGGGTCGTTGTCATGCTGCAGAATAAATTTGGGGCCAATCAGATGCCTCCCTGATGGTATTGCATGATGGATAAGTATCTGCCTGTACTTCTCAGCATTGAGGAGACCATTTAATTCTGACCAAATCCCCAACTCCCATTTGCAGAAATGCAGCCCCAAACTTGCAAGGAACCTCCACCATGCTTCACAGTTGCCTGCAGACACTCATTCGTGTACCACTCTCCAGCCCTTCGGCGAACAAACTGCCTTCTGCTACAGCCAAATATTTCAAATTTTGACTCATCAGTCCAGAGCACTTGCTGCCATTTTTCTGCATAGTTTAGTCGCTTGGCCGTGTTTCCACGTCGGAGGTATGGCTTTTTGGCCGCAAGTCTTCCATGAAGGCCACTTCTGACCAGACTTCTCCGGACAGTAGATGGGTGTACCAGGGTCCCACTGTTTTCTGCCAATTCTGAGCTGATGGCACTGCTGGACATCTTCCGATTGCGAAGGGAAGTAAGCATGATGTCTTTTTTTTCATCTGCTGCAGTACGTTTCCTTGGCCGACTACTGCGTCTATAGTCCTCAACGTTGCTTGTTTCTTTGTGCTTCTTCAAAAGAGCTTAGACAGCACATCTGGAACCCCCTGTCTGCCTTGACATTTCTGCCTGGGAGAGACCTTGCTGATGCAGTATAACTACCTTGTCTTGTTGCTGTGCTCAGTCTTGCCATGGTGTATGGCTTTTGACAGTAAACGCTTCAGCAACCTCACCTTGTTAGCTAAGTTTGGCTGTTCCTTACCCAGTTGTATTCCTCCTACACAGCTGTTTCTGTTTCAGTTAATGATTGTGTTTCAACCTACATAGTGGATTGATCATTAGTACCTGTTTGGTATAATTGTTTAATCATACAACTGACTATATGCCTACAAAATCCATGACTTTGTGCAAGTGTACCTAGAAGAATTGATGCTGTTTTGAAGGCAAAGCGTGGTGTCACCAAGTATGGATTTGATTTGGATTTATTTTCTGTTCACTCACTTTGCACTTAGTTAAAATGATAAATATAATCTATTAACATGTCTATTTTTGAAAGAATTCTTACTGTGCCTATATTACTGCAACACCGGTGGTGACTTAACGTATTACCACATCAGCGGTCACGAGTCATGAAGGCAGTCAAATTCCACATGACCGTTTATTCTACAAGCTCGGATGCTGCTGATGGTCATTAGTAGCCTACCAAACTTGCTAACTGCCTGGTAGTCAGCACTCTACTGTCCCTAATAATCACTTTGATTCGATTTTTGATTACATTTGCATTAACATCAAACACTTCATGAGAGCTCATGAGCTCATGTTGGGCATCATTTCTATAGGCTATGCAATTGCATGAGAAAACCGAGTGATGGCCTCTCTTAAAAAGAGGATGGTTCCGTCCTTTTATAGGCTAGGCCTACCACAGGAGGTTGTTGGCACCTTAATTGGGGAGGATGGGCTCGTGGCAATGGCAGGAGCAGAATGAGGGGAATGCTTTATGCCATTCCATTTGCTCTGTTCCAGCCATGATTATGAGCCAGCCTCCACTGAGTATACTATATTTATTTCTCAACTTTAAGCACATTGCTTCACTTTACAAGTATGGCCTACCTGGCTGGCATGAAAATGAACCACAGGAAAAAATGAACCCCTCCATTCACTATTTAAGTGCCTAAATTAAGACACGGGTGCATGATATTTGTCCATTCTATATCAAAACAAATTTCACACATTATTTAGTATACTGTACATATTCTGAAAACGGAAATGTATTAGTCACAACAAAAATATGTAGGCAGATAATGAAAATATGACAGCCTATGATATGTTATACCTTCCTTTATAAATAAATAAGCTACCAGACCAGTCTGCTTACCAATAAACATTAAATAATGCCCTAAACAAAAGGAGGTATGCAAATTCATGTATAAGATTGTGTGAACATATAGCAGCCCTATATCTTTTGATTCATGATGAGTAGTAGCCTAGGCTAACATTGACAGACCAGGAAGGAAGCAAGCACGAGATCCACCCACACATTGGGTTGGATGACACAAGCAACCTGGTCTCAGAGCAGAGATGCTCCATTGTTACGTTTTGTATGGTATGTATTTATTTGTGGATGTCCATCATCCATTTTGTATGATTTGTTACGAATGACAATTCATATGATATGTTACGCATTCGCAAAACGTACAATATGTAACGAATTTGCAAAGCGAATGACGTTACGAATTCCAATTTGGCGTTAGCTAGGCTAGGGGTTAGGGTTATGATTAGGATTTGGGTTAAAGGGTTAGGGTTGGGGGAAGGGTTCGCTAACATGCTAAGTAGCTAAAAAGTAGTAAGTAGTTGAAAAGTTGCTAATTAGCTAAAAGTTGTCCGTGATGAGATTCGAACATGCAACCTTTGTGTCGTTAGACGTTTGCGTTATATGCCCCCCATCCACCCTGACCAACTACCCTCCTTTTGTTTTTGTCTTAACTAACCTTCTGTCTTATGTAACCATACCAATACCAAACGTACAATACAGTATCATACTAATTTGAGTGTTCCGGTTTTTCGTTTACTATGGTATGTCTAGTCTATGAGACCAGGCTGATACAACTGGTAGGTAAAAGCTACACTGTCACGGATTTTGACACACATTCAAACAAGTGTCTTTCGACAAGGAACACACTGGCAGTTGCAGTATCCTGTGTTTATTGTGTTCTTCATAGGAAATACAGAAGGTAAGTATCTCTTATTATTCAGTTTCCCTTAGAGAATACAACTTCATCACAGGTTATTAGGCAATTTTGCACAACTTTGTCATGATAAGTATACATAGGTTAAATTAAAGCTGCAATATGTAACTTTTCGGGCGACCAGAACAAATTCACATAGAAATGTGAATTATAAATGTTATTCTCATAGAAAGCAAGTCTAAGAAGCGGTACATCTGTTCTATGTGTGCTATTTCTATGCCTCCCTTTTTAATTGTAATTTTAGTTTCTTTTACTTTTGGTTTCATGTCCAAATATGTCCCAGCGGTTTAGATGGTATAATGATTCTCTACATTATTTTGTCACATAAACTGAAATTGGGCGAACTATTCGAATTTTAGCAACCAGGAAATAGTGGAGCGATTTTCTGCATATTGCACCCAATATTTACCATAACCATACATGATGATTTGTAAAACTGTAAAATAGGCATATTCATAACAAGGACTGTTATTATGTGATCAAAGCCTATAATTGAATTGAATTCACAACTTATTACAAAAGGAATGAATGTGCATGTACAGTAGGATTTTTTTGTACTGCACATTGTGTACAGTAGTGATATGTCAAGTCAACATGGTTGACAAGTCATAAGATACAGCAATGGTCTGATGATTTCCAATTCAAATATCTTACACAGACAAGCACCGCTCTCCTCAGGGCATGCAAATATGTGGTTTTGTGTGTGTTTGTGTCCCTCTGTCACGTCCAGTGCTATGGAGGAATTCCAGGTGACCGTCCATACCTTACCTGCCCCCACCTCTGGAACCTACAGCATCTTATGGCTCACTCTGATTGGCTCAGAGGGTAGCGAAACCCCGCCCATCTCAGTGAATGCGGGGGCCAACCAGCACCACCTCCTACCTGGATCAGTGAGTTGTCTGTCTTAAGGGTGGCAGGTAGCCTAGTGGTTGGGCCAGTAACCGAAAGGTCGCTGCTTTGAATACCCAAACCGACAAGGTGAAAAAAACCTGTCTGTGTCATTGAGCAAGGCACTTAACCCTAGTTTGCTCCAGGGGCTGACCCTGTAGGTAGACCGTCATTGTAAATAAGAATTTGATTTAACTGACTTGCCTAGTTAAATAAAAATAAAAGTCTCTCTCGCTCTCTCTCTATCTTACCACACTCTCTCTCTTTCTCTCGCTTTAGCCTCCTCTTTCTTTTTCTCTCTCCCCCTTCTCTCTCCCTCGCTCTCTGTATATTAACCAGCAGTAGTTTGTGTTGTCTAATAAAACATTATTTCATTTTAGATTGCTTTTCACCAGAATTCAAAGGGCTTTACGTAAAGCTTTTTCCATGATCCCTGTTCCAGGCCTGTGTGGTCAGAGTGTGGTCAGAGGTGGCACTGGGTCGGGTGGTTCTGGTCCGGCTACGGTTGGAGGCTCGGACAGGTTTCCCGGACCTGGACTGGCACTGCAGGGGGGTGGAGGTCCGGAGGCTGTGTGACATACAGGAGGAAGGGGCAGGGCTACTGCACCAGGGGGCGGAGCAATTCCCTTGCAGCAGGTGGCTCCGGTCCGTAGATGGTGACGTGGAGCTACGGAACGGAGACAGTGAGATTTAAAAATAATAATAATAATTAAAACAAGTTTTTAATTTATTGAAGTCATATTAGAAGAAGTGTGAGTAAAAGCTCTTTCCATGGAAAGATGAATTGGTGAGAACTACATATTATAACGTTATCATGGAAAGAGGAAGTGATATTAGAATCACATATACTCTTTCTCTCTCTATATCTCAGTGTGTCTGCTGAACTCAGAGAATGTGCAAACACTGAAGGATCACAGACTCAAAGAGCTGCACACTAAACAGCAGCACATCAGGTATCACAACTAAACCACTACAAATGTCCTTTTACTATACACAACACTGCTTGTATCATCTTTTCTCTCCCACATAGCTCCTTCACTCCCCATCAACACATATCCTAACTAATTAATTTGTAAAAATTCAAAAAACATAATTCCACTTTGACATTATGGGGCATTGTATGTAGGCCAATTGAGATATACAAACCCAGGCAATCCGTAATTTCGATTAAGACATTAATGAGCGAGCTAGGACGGACGTAGCCAGTATAAGTATTTGTTTAGCACTTTTGAAAAACAACGACAGAATTCAGAACATGGGCCGTTCTTTCAGTATTCTCCCTGTACACCAAGTCAGAACCGTAGGATAACTAAAAGGGGCATATAAGCAGACAGTGAAAGCTCTTACAATATTTGATGATTACATTTCTCCAAGTCATAACAATAGGCTAAGTTATGAGGGGGAAAGGGACCAAATTATTAGGGGGAGGCACATGGGCTACTAACAGCTTACTACACAACATACACTTATTATTACTTTCTCAACTACAGTATGCATATCTTCCTGGCATATTACATAATTTAGGATAGTCACTTTAACTCTACCCACATGTACATATTACCTCAACTACCTCAACTAACTTATGCCCCCGCACATTGACTCTAGCGGTACCCGCTGTATATAACCTCGCTACTGTTATTTTTAATTATTTTAAATGTTTTACTTATCTATTTTTTACTTAACACTTATTTTTCTTAACTGCATTGTTGGTTAAGGGTTTGTAAGTAAGCATTTCACTGTAAGTGACAAATACAATTTTATTTTATTTGATTTGAGGATACAATACATTTTTGGACTCACCTTGTTGTGCTGTGCTCACTTGAACAGGAAGGTGGCGTGGAAGTCTTTGTTGTGGGCAAATTTTGTGATCTTCATATCAGAGCTCTAGAAAGTGGCCTGAGTTCCTGACTTGGAATTCCGAGTTGGAGGACAGTTCCAAATTTATTTTCCAGATCAGAGCTCAAGTTCCCTGTTGTCTTAAACTCACTGAAGTCTGAGATTTCCACGTTTTCAGTTGTTTTGAAGGCGTCAGAAGTCAGCATGGCCAATGTATTCAACCTTTTCTGGCCCATGGCATGTGAATGTTTATCCTTTTAAGCTTGGAAAAGAGACCCTTAAACCCAGACTTGGACCACACACCCACTCCACTGAATGGCAGGCTAGTGATTGCTTTGAATGCTTGCAGTTAGCCACTGATTCCTTCCAAACCACTCATTGTTGAATTTGCGATTTCCAACTTGTTGTGTAATGTTTATGTCCAATGGCCGATGAGCACGGATATGTTTTATCTAAAATTTCTCTTCATATGACAAGGATTGAAAAGGATTTTCCAGTAGATTGTCGGCTTGATTTATGATGATTCATGATGATGACTGCTTGTCTAGCTTGCTAGCTAAGATTTTGAAAGTATGATGTTGAAATGATCAGTCCAATCAAAGCTACGGTAGATATAACGTGATTTGACGTTATGTTATCTGTGAAAAATGACCTTGAGCCTTCTTGGATGGGCACTTCTAATGTAAGTCTATTGCAGCACCCAATGGGGCTTGAATTTTCATGCTCTCCCTGTAGATTTTGCAGGGACTGCGGTTGTAAATTAGCCGGCTGGCTAAAACTGGCACTTTTACTGAAACGTTGCTTAATGTGCACTGTCCCTGTAAAAATCAAAATAAATAAACTCACACATAGTGTCCCCATAAGTGACAGAACTCTGAGCCAATCACTGTGCAACTAGAAAGCATTGCCAACGCGTACACTCCGTATGCTGGCTGCCCCACCACCACAGAAAGCACTTCATGTGTTATGTCATAGTTTATGTCTTCACTTTTATTCTACAATGTAAAAAATAGTGCAAATAAAGAGAAACCCTTGAATGAGTAATATTCCAAACTTTTGGCGCCCAGTGTATAGGCCTAGGGTTTCAAGCTTTGGTTGATTTTTCTAATTGAATCTTCACGTTGATAAATAATATGTTGGATTCGCGTCTCCATCTCAACCAAATATCTAAGTTAGACAATAGGACTAAATCAAAACAAACATCAAATCAGTGGTATTCAAATATTTTCAGCTAGGACCCCATTTTTTTCCGCCTGAACTTCTGGGGACCCCATTATTTCCCCAAACCTAACGACACAACCTTAATAAACCTTAATAAATAAAACATTTAAATAATAAAACAAATTTGTACATTTTATATTTTTACATAAACAAATAACCTTCAATTCATTACATTTTCATCTCTTATCAAATTTAAAAGAAAACAATAAATACATTTACTCAAAAAGGTTTTGTCGGGGCATGGACTACAAGGTGTCGAAAGCATTCCACAAGGGCTAATGTGGAATGCTTTCGACACCTTTCGACACAATGTTGAGTCCAATGCTTCCCACGGTTTTGTAAAGTTGTCTGAATGTCTGAGTGTGAAAACTGTTGAGTGTGAAAACCCCAGCAGCATTGCAGTTCTTGACACACTCAAACTAACATACCCCTTTCAAAGGCACTTAAATCTTTTATCTTGCTCATTCACCCTCTGAATGGCACACATACACAATCCATGTCTCATTTGTCTCAAGTCTTAAAAATCTGTCATCAATAAGGGATGTAGATTTCACCTGAATTCACCTGGTCAGTCTGTCATGGTAAGCCAGGTGTTCTTAATGTTTTGTACACTCAGTTATATTTAAGCAATAAGGCACGAGGGGGTGTGGTATATGGACAATATACCACGGCTAAGGGCTGTTCTTATGCACGACGCAACAGAGTGCCTGGCTACAGCCCTTAGCCGTGGTATAGTGGCCATATATCACAAACCCCCGAGTTGCCTTATTGCTATTATAAACTGGTTACCAACGTAGTTAGAGCAGTAAAAATACATGTTTTGTCATACCTGTGGTATGCGGTCTGATACCAGGGCTGAAACCACCCAGTTTATAATTAAACTCAAAATGAGTAACACATCCATGGCCATATTTTGAGGTTACTGTTACTGAATGTGCTATTAGATGAAGCACAGTGATAACACATTAAGTTGTTGTATACTGTAAATACAAAATATCTGAAATTGTATGTTGTGCTTTTAAATGGTTGAAACACATTTAGAAGCCAGTTAAACCAAAGATCAGACATTGATCAGACAATTTGTTTGTGATTTATATGGTTGAAAGCATAGTGATAATAAACTTCTGGCTGTGCTTTTTGAGTGGGTGAATAAAGGTTGAAAGGTCTCAACCAAATATTACCCACATTTCCATGTTGAAATTACGTGGTGTGCGCAGTGGGATAAGTCTATGCTTGGGCCAAATCAAGGCAGGTCCGGACCAAAACTGAACACATTTTTCGTCCAAATCAAGGCCGGTCCAGAACAGACCAAATCTGAAATTGATTCGCTCTTACTCGAGTAAAGTGAGTTAGGCTCTCAAGTGGCGCAGCTGTCTAAGGCACTGCATCTCAGTGCTAGAGGTGTCACTACAGACACCCTGGTTCGAATCCAGGCTGTATCACAACCGGCCGTGATTGGAAGTCCCATAGGGCGGCACACAATTGGCCCAGCGTCGTCCGAGTTTGGCCGGTGTAGGCTGTCATTGTAAAAAATAATTTGTTCTTAACTGACTTGCCTAGTTAAATAAAGAGAGAGAGAAAAAAAGTGAGTGACCTTTAGTACCAAGACAGTTTGATTAATGTAATGTGGTGGTCTGCCCTGTAGGTGGCGTACGTTTGCTGAGGGGGTTCCTCACTGTGTGGACATGACCAGTCTGAAGGAACTGGGACCCAACCTCAGCTACACACGCAAGAGGTCAGCCCTCTTCTCTCAACGTTTTGTCTGCCCTCCACATTCTTTCTGTCCTCACCTCAACATTCAGTCTTCCCCTTCACATTGTATTTGTCCTCTCAGCCCAGGCATCAATCTGCACTATCTGAGTGGTTTTGCTGAGAGAGCTGAATCCTGGAGTAGCTTTACTGAGCTGGAGACCATGTTCACCCAAAATGGGAGCCAGAATACTGCCGCTAGTATGTCACACACACACACTCTCACACACACACACACACACACACGCATGCACGCGCACGCACACGCACACACACCAATTCTCACTGTCTGACCTTTATCTCTCTCTTTACCCCCCCCCCCAAACCCTTTATTTTATTCTCGCTTCCCTCCCTCCCCCTCTCTTGAAGAGTATGTGCAGGCCCATTGGGCTGAGGACTGGTTCTTTGGCTACCAGTGTTTGAATGGCTGTAACCCTCTCATGGTGCGACAGACACGCATCCTTCCTTCCAACCTGTCAATCAACTCTGACATTCTCTGCCCCTTCCTGCCTGACGGATCCTCACTGGAACAGGAGCTAGAGGTGTGTCTGTGTGTGTCTATGTCTGCCGGTGAGTGTGAATCCAGTCCCACTCCTTTCGTAATTTCTTTAGCTTTTATTAAAGAGATTGCAAAGTGCTGGAAAGATGGAAAGGGAGAGTCAAAGGGCAGTTGGCTGGATTCAAACACATTACGACTCTGGCATACATGTGTGTCGGGGTCAGCGGCTGCAACCACTGGACCACACATGCTAGAATTGTGTTTGTGAGTGTGTGTTGGGTTTGCACTGTGTGAAACTTCAAACTTCACCTTTGTGCATTCACGGCAGAGAGGGTCTATTTTCCTGCTGGACTACGAGGTATTGGAAGGTGTCCCGGCCAACGTGATCAATGGGAAGCAGCAGTATCTTGCCGCCCCACTAGTCCTTCTGCACCACAACCAGCAGGGGGAGCTCAAACCAATCGCCATCCAGGTAAGTCAAGTTCAGTAAACAATACATGCAGACAGATAGGCAGGTACTTTATTAATCCCAGAGGGGAATACTATTACTAGTTTGATTTTACTACTACTGTTACTACTACTGCTACTACATAACTATATAATTATATAACTATTGTACCACTAATTATACCCACAGCTGCAGCAGGCCCCTGGCCCTCAGAACCCAGTGTTCCTACCCTCTGACCCTGGCCCTGATTGGCTGTTGGCTAAGACCTGGGTGCGCTGCTCAGACTTCCAGTGTCACCAGCTCTCCTCTCACTTCCTCAGAACCCACCTGCTGGGAGAGGTGTGTTGCACTGCCACCCTCAGACAGCTGCCAGAAGTACACCCTCTACACCAGGTAAATAGTATATAATAAACAGGTAACTAGTAAATAGTAAACACAGCTGGTAAAGTTGTAATAAATACATCACCACTCAGTAGGCGGTGAAACGTGCTGCAACCTGGAGGGGTAAACGGAAATATGTCTCCCTCATGTGGTTTCCATATGTTTGACCTGTTTATTGTTCCATTCCAGCCATTAGAATGAGCCCATCCTCCTATAGCTCCTCCCGCCAGCCTCCACTGTTCGTAACATATCATACCTATTCCAAATTTGTAACATATCATATTAAATGAGTGATGTAAATCCACAAATTAATACATACCATACGAAACATATCATACGAAATGGAGGGAGACATATTTACGTTTACTAAGTCTACACCTACAGGTTGCAGCACGTTTCACCGCTTACTGAGTGGTGATGTACATGTTTGACTCCGTTCCATTCATTCCATTCCAGCCATTACAATGAACCCATCCTCACATAGCTCGGGGGGAGGGTTAGCTAACATGCTAAGCAGTTGCTAATTAGCTAAAATTGTCCATGATGAGATTTGAACAGACAATCGCGTTATACCCCCACCCGCGTTATACGCTGCTGAAGGGAGGACGGCTCATAATAATGGCTGGAACGGAGCAAATGGAATGGCATCCAACACACTCCCGTCCTCCCCAATTAAGGTGCCACAAACCTCCTGTGACGTCTAGACCAGGCTGCGTAGGTGCAAAGTTGAGTTAACCTCCTTGGGAGCTCACATCTGTTTAACTAGTACTTTGCAGATGGAATTTAAATGTATAGCGCTGCCAAGAGCCAGAATCAGACTTTTGTTATTGTTGCAGTTGTTGATGCCTCACATCAGAACCACACTACAGATCAACATCCAAGCCAGGGCCTCTCTACTGGCTGCCAACGGAGTGTTTGACAAGGTATGATCTTGTGTCTTGTAATGTTATTGTGTGAGTTGCAATGTTTTAGTACACACATTTTCTTTGTGGATATGCCTGTCCACTTGATTATAACCAAAAAACTGTGTGTGTGTGTGTGTGTGTGTGTGTGTGTGTGTGTGTGTGTGTGTGTGTGTGTGTGTGTCAGGCCATAGGCTGCGGTCTGGAGGCATTGCCTGTACTGTTGTCTCGAGCCACAGAGCGTCTGCGTTACCGCTCCTTGTGTGTCCCTGACGACCTGGCAGACAGAGGGATACACACACTCAAACACTGCTACTATGCACACGACGCACTGCGAGTGTGGAACGCACTGCACAGGTACACATATTCATGCACACACACGTACAAATACGTGCACACACACTGCTACTACGCACACGATGCACTGCAAGTGTTGAATGCACTGCACAGGTACACACACACACACACACCACACACACACAGAAATACAGTCATACACACAATTAATTTACAGCTATGGTATCAAATCTTAGTCTGGCACGCACTGCACAGGTACACATACAACACACTTCCTTTTTACACGCACCATCAATACTGTTGTGTTTTGTGTGAAAATGTGGCAGATTTGTGAGTGGCTGGGTGGATGAGTATTACCATGGAGACCAGGATGTGGAGAAGGACTCTGAGCTGCAGAGCTGGATAACTGAGATCTACACACACGGCTTCCTACAGCTCCCTCACTCAGGTAGGCAGTAAAGGTACTGTTTCATAATATACACTATACTGTATATACACAAAATTAGTGGATTCGGCTAGTTCAACCACACCCATTGCTGACAGGTGTATAAAATCGAGCACACACCCATGCAATCTCCATATACAAATATTGGCAGTAGAATGGACTTACTGAAGAGCTCAGTGACTTTCTATGTGGCACTGTCATCTTTCCAACAAGTCGTCAGTTAGTCAAATCTTTGCCCTGTTAGAGCTGCCCCGGTCAACTGTAAGTGCTGTTATTGTGAAGTGGAAACGTCCAGGAGCTACAACGGCTCAGTGTCAGGCTCTGGCCATAGAGAAGCTTTGCTTCTCTATATTTCTATGGTCAGAGTCTGGCAGATCTAGTATTTCTACGTCTGTGTGGTGTTGTGTGTGGGATCCCTAATTAGAGGCAGCTGCATTGCATTACCTCTAATTAGGGATCCTACTTATATGTCTGTGTTCCACTCCCTTGGCGTGGTTCATTGTTGTATGTTGTCTCGTGTCGAAGTAAGTGTGTTTCAGTTTCATTATCTATAGCATTGTTATTTTGTATAGTCGATGTCAAGTCTAGTTTATTCATTAAATAAACGATGTCGAACTATCGCTACGCTGCGCCTTGGTCTCTCTACACACCCGAATGTGACACTCAGCCACAAAGTGGTAGGCCACACAAGCTCACAGAACAGGACCGCAGAGTGCTGAAGCGCATAAAAGTCTGTCCTTGGTTGCAACGCTCACTACCGAGTTCCAAACTGCCTCTGGAAGCAACTGCAGCACTAGAACTGTTTGTTGGGAGCTTCATGAATTGGGTTTCCATGGCCGAGCAGCCGTACACAATCCTAAGATCACCATGTGCAATGCCAAGCGGCTGGAGTGGTGTAAAGCTCACCGCTATTGGACTCTGGAGCAGTGTAAACGTGTTCTGTGGAGTGATGAATCATGCTTCACCATCTGGCAGTCCGACGGACAAATCTGGGTTTGGTGGATGCCAGAAAAACGCTACCAGTGTTAACTGTAAAGTTTGGTGGAGGAGGAAAAATGGCCTGGAGCTGTTTTTCATGGTTTGGGCTAGGCCTTTTAGTTCCAGTGAAGGGAAATCCTAACGCTACAGCATACAGTGACATTCTAGACGGTTCTGTGATTCCAGCTTTGTGGAAACAGTTTGCAGAAGGACCTTTCCTTTTTCAGCATGAATTATTATTATTTTTTTTTACCTTTATTTAACTAGGCAAGTCAGTTAAGAACAAATTCTTATTTACAATGACGGCCTACCTACAGGGACAGCCATAGTAGTATGGCGCCCCTGGAGCAAATCAGGGTTAAGTGCCTTGCTCAAGGACACATCGAAAGGTTTTCACCTTGTCGGCTCGGGGATTCGATCCAGTAACCTTTTGGTTACTGGCACAACGCCTGACCACTAGGCTACGTGCCACCCTACAATGCCCCTGTGCCACAAAGTGAGGTCCATACAGAAATGGTTTGTCAAGATCGATGTGGAAGAACTTGACTGGCTTGCACAGAGCCCTGCCCTCAACCCCATCGAACATCTTTGGGAGGAATTGGAACACTGACTGCGTACATGAGAAGTGGTTTCTCAAAGTCTAAGGCTGTGCGTTTTTTAATTGTCAACTGAAATGAACTGACTATATAACTAACTGACTACCTTTTTACCCCTCCTGGTTATCACAGGTTTCCCACAGTCATTCCAAACCAAACCAGAACTCTGTCAGTTTGTTACCATGGTGATATACTGCTGCACTGCGCTCCACGCAGCTGTCAACTTCTCTCAGGTAATCAATCCATCAACATGATTAACCAATAAACTGTATCCATCAATCAATACAGTACTTAGGGCCAAATCTTCACTTGAGACACATATGGGCTCTGGTCAAAAGTAGTGTGCTATAAAGGAAATATGGTATAATTTGGGACACACTGTTACCCATTCCCCTTGTTGTTCCCTCCAGGTGGATTTTGACCTGTGGATGCCCAACTGCCCAGGCTCCATGACACGCCCCCCTCCCCAGACCAAAGGCATGTTGACGGAAGACGAGATTCTCTCCATCTTCCCAGACATCAACTCCACCTGCAGCCTCCTCATCACTCTGTCCCTACTGTCCCAGCCCGCTGCTGACTATGTAAGACACACACACACACAGTTTCTGACAATGTCCCATCCCACTGCCGACTATGTACGATTCAAATACTCGTTGTAATAATCGTTGAGAACTTCACCCATTCCTCTACAATATCACACACACACACATCTTCATCAATCAATTCCGGACAGGAAGATCTCGTCAGTGACTCAACCCACTCAAGTTGAGTGTAGAGAAAAAGCCTGGCACGACATGACGCACCCCTCCTAGGGACGGCATGAAAGAGCACTAGTAAGCCAGTGACTCAGCAGAGAGTCCCAGTGGAGAGAGTGGAGCCAGCCAGGCAGAGACAGCAAGGGCGGTTCGTCATTCCAGTGCCTTGCAGTTCGCCTTTGCACCCCTGGGCCAGACTACACTCAATCATACGACCTACTGAAGAGATGAGTCTTCAGTAAAGACTTAAAAGGTAGAGACAGAGTCTGCTTCTCTCACATGGATAGGCAGACCATTCCATGAAAATGTAGCTCTATAGGAGAAAGCCCCGCCTCCAGCTGTTTGCTTGGAAATTCTAGGGAGAATAAGTAGGCCTGCGTCTTGTGACCGTAGTGTCCATGTAGGTACAGTTGCAGTCGGATGTTTACATACACTTAGGTTGAAGTCATTAAAACTCATTTTTCAACCACTCCACAGATTTCATGTTAACAAACTATAGTTTTGGCAAGTCGGTTAGGACATCTACTTTGTGCATGACAAGTAATTCTTCCAACAATTTATTACAGACAGATTATTTAATTTATAATTCACTATATCACAATTCCAGTGGGTCAGAAGTTGACTGTGCCTTTAAACAGCTTTGAAAATTCCAGAAAATTATGTCATGGCTTTAGAAGCCTCTGATAGGCTAATTGATCTAATTTGAGTCAATTGGATGTGTACCTGTGTATCTATTTCAAGGCCTACCTTGCTCGACATCATGGGAAAATCAAAAGAAATCAGCCAAGATCTCAGAAAAATACATTGTAGACCTCCACAAGTCTGGTTCATCCTTGGGAGCAATTTACAAAAGCCTGAAGGTACCATGTTCATCTGTACAAACAATAGTACGCAAGTATAAACACCATGTTACCACCCAACCGTGAAGCACAGGGGTGGCAGCATCATGTTGTGGGGGTGCTTTGCTGCAGGAGGGACTGGTGCACTTCACAAAATAGATGGCATCATGAGGAAGGAAAATTATGTGGATATATTGAAGCAACATCTCTAGACATCAGTCAGGAAGTTAAAGCTTGGTCGCAAATGGGTCTTCCAAATGGACATTGACCCCAAGCATACTTCCAAAGTTGTGGCAAAATGGCTTAAAGACAACAAAGTCAAGGTATTGGCGTGGCCATCACAAAGCCCTCAATCCTATCGAAAATCTGTTGGCAGAACTGAGGCCTTCAAACCTGACTCAATTACACCAGTTCTGTCAGGAGGAATGGGCCAAAATTCACCCAACTTATTGTGGGAAGCTTGTGGAAGGCTACCAGAAACGTTTGACCCTAGTTAAAATATTTAAAGGCAATGCTACCAAATTCTAATTGAGTGTATGTAAACTTCTGACCCACTGGGAATGTGATGAAAGAAATAAAAGCTGAAATAAATCATTCTCTCTACTATTATTCTGACATTTCACATTCTTAAAATAAAGTGGTGATCCTAACTGACCTAAGACAAGGAACTTTTACTAGGATTAAATGTCAGGAATTGTAAAAAAAAAACTGAGTTTAAATGTATTTGGCTAAGGTACAGTGGGGAGAACAAGTTTTGCAGGTTTTCCCACTTACAAAGCATGTAGAGGTCTGTAATTTGTATCACAGGTACACTTCAACTGTGAGAGACGGAATCTAAAACAAAAATCCAGAAAATCACATTGTATGATTTTTAAGTAATTAATTAGCATTTTATTGCATGACATAAGTATTTGATACATCAGAAAAGCAGAACTTAATATTTGGTACAATTAATATTTGGTGCAATTACAGAGATCATACGTTTCCTGTAGTTCTATACCAGGTTTGCACACACTGCAGCAGGGATTTTGGCCCACTCCTCCATACAGATCCTTCAGGTTTCGGGGCTGTCGTTGGGCAATACGGATTTTCAGCTCCCTCCAAAGATTTTCTATTGGGTTCAGGTCTGGAGACTGGCTAGGCCACTCCAGGACCTTGAGATGCTTCTTACGGAGCCACTCCTTAGTTGCCCTGGCTGTGTGTTTCGGGTCGTTGTCATGCTGGAAGACCCAGCCACGACCCATCTTCAATGCTCTTACTGAGGGAAGGAGGTTGTTGGCCAAGATCTCGCAATACATGGCTCCATCCATCCTCCCCTCAATACGGTGCAGTCGTCCTGTCCACTTTGCAGAAAAGCATCCCCAAAGAATTATGTTTCCACCTCCATGCTTCACGGTTGGGATGGTGTTCTTGGGGTTGTACTCATCCTTCTTCTTCCTCCAAACACGGCGAGTGGAGTTTAGACCAAAAAGCTCTATTTTTGTCTCATCAGACCACATGACCTTCTCCCATTCCTCCTCTGGATCATCCAGATGGTCATTGGCAAACTTCAGACGGGCCTGGACATGCGCTGGCTTGAGCAGGGGGACCTTGCGTGCGCTGCAGGATTTTAATCCATGACGGCATAGTGTGTTACTAATGGTTTTCTTTGAGACTGTGGTCCCAGCTCTCTTCAGGTCATTGACCAGGTCCTGCCGTGTAGTTCTGGGCTGATCCCTCACCTTCCTCATGATCATTGATGCCCCACGAGGTGAGATCTTGCATGGTGCCCTAGACCGAGGGAGATTGACCGTCATCTTGAACTTCTTCCATTTTCTAATAATTGCGCCAACAGTTGTTGCCTTCTCACCAAGCTGCTTGCCTATTGTCCTGTAGCCCATCCCAGCCTTGTGCAGGTCTACAATTTTATCTCTGATGTCCTTACACAGCTCTCTGATCTTGGCCATTGTGGAGAGGTTGGAGTCTGTTTGATTGAGTGTGTGGACAGGTGTCTTTTATACAGGTAACGAGTTCAATCAGGTGCAGTTAATACAGGTAATGAGTGGAGAACAGGAGGGCTTCTTAAAGAAAAACTAACAGGTCTGTGAGAGCCGGAATTCTTACTGGTTGGTAGGTGATCAAATACATATGTCATGCAATAAAATGCAAATTAATTATTAAAAAATCATACAATGTGATTTTCTGAATTTTTGTTTTAGATTCCGTCTCTCACAGTTGAAGTGTACCTATGATAAAAATTACAGACCTCTACATGCTTTGTAAGTAGGAAAACCTGCAAAATCGGCAGTGTATCAAATACTTGTTCTCCCCACTGTATATGTAAACCTCTGACTTGAACTGTATGTACGGCAGGACCAAATCGAAGAGATAGGTAGGAGGACGTCCATGTAATGTTTTGAAGGTTATTAGTAAAACCTTGAAATCAGCCCTAGCCTTAACAGGAAGCCAGTGTAGAGAGGCTAGCACTGGAGTAATATGATAAAATGTTTTGGTTCCAGTCAAGATTCTAGCAGCTGTATTTAGCACTAACTGAAGTTTATTTAGTGCTCTATCCGGGTAGCCGGAGAGTAGAGCATTAGAGTAGTCTCATCTAGAAGTGACGAGCATGGATTAGCTTTTCTGCATAATTTTTTGACAAAAAAGATTTAGAATTTTGCAATGTTATGAAGATGGAGAAAAGCTACCCTTGAAATGTTCTTGATATGTTAATCAAAAGAGAGATCAGGGTCCAAGAGGTAGAATACAGAACATTCGGAAAGTATTAAGATCCCTTGACTTTTTCATATTTTGTTACGTTACAGCCTTCTTCTAAAATGTATTAAATGTTTTTTTCCCCTCATCAATCTACAGACAATACCTCCTAATGACACAGCAAAAACATATGTATTTTTAAGCACCTTTGGCAGTAATTACAGCCTCAAGTCTTCTTGGGTATGGCGCTACAAGCTTGGCACACCTGTATTTTCTCCCTTTATTTTCTGCAAATCCTCTCAACCTCTTTCAGGTTGGATGGGGTGCGTCTCTTCACAGCTATTTTCAGGTCTCTCCAGAGATGTTCGATCTGGTTCAAGTCCGGGCACTGGCTGGGCCACTCAAGGACATTGAGACTTGTCCCTAAGCCACTCCTGCGTTGTCTTGGCTATGTGCTTAGGGTCATTGTCCTGTTGGAAGGTGAATCTTAGCTCCAGTCTGATGTCCTGAGCATTCTGGAGCAGGTTTTCATCAAGGATCTCTCTGTACTTTACTCCATTCACCTTTCCCTTGATCCTGACTAGTCTCCCAGTCCCTGCCGCTGAAAAACATCCCCACATCCAACATGATGCTGCCACCACCATGCTTCACCGTAGGGATGGTGTCAGGTTTCCTCTAGACGTGACGCTTGGCATTCAGGCCAAAGAGTTCAATCTTGGTTTCATCAGACCAGAGAATCTTGTTTCTCATGGTCAGTGTCCTTTAGGTGGTTTTTGGCAAACTCCAAGCGGGCTGTCATGTGCATTTTAGTGAGGAGTGGCTTCCGTCTGGCCACTCTACCATAAAGGCCTGATTGGTGGAGTGCTGCAGAGATCGTTGTCCTTCTGGAAAGTTCTCCCATCTCCACAGAGGAACTCTGGAGTTCTGTCAGAGTGACCATCGGGTTCTTGGTCACCTCCCTGACCAAGGCCCTTCTCCCGATTGCGCAGTTTGGCTTGGCGGCCAGCTCTAGGAAGAGTCATGGTGGTTCCAAACTTATTCCATTTAAGAAAGATGGATTCCACTGTGTTCTTGGGGACCTTCAATGCTGCAGACATTTTCTGGTACCCTTCCTCAGATCTGTGCCTCGACACAATCCTGTCTAGCTTGGTTTTTGCACTGACATGCGCTGTCAACTGTGGGACCTTATATAGACAGATCTGCGACTTTCCAAATCATGTCCAGTCAATTGAATTTACCACAGGTGGACTCCAATCAAGTTGTAGAAACATCTCAAGGATGATCAATGGATGATCAATGGAAACAGGATGCACCTGAGCTCAATTTCGAGTCTCATGGCAAAGGGTCTTTGTAAATGTAATACATTTACAAGCATTTCTAAAAAACAGTTTTTTGTTTTGTGTGTAGATTGATGAGGAAAAAAGTAATTTAAACCATTCTAGCATAAAATCAAATACAATTTAATTTGATTTGTCACAAAATAGATAAGTGTAAAATTTTAAATAATTAAAGATCAGCAGTAAAATAACAGTAGTGAGGCTATATATAGGGAGTATCGCTACAGAGTCAATGTGCGGGAGGTTAGTCGAGATAATTGAGGTAATATGTAGATGTAGGTAGAGTTAAATTGACTATGCATAGATAATAAACAGAGAGTAGCAGCGTAAAAGAGTGGGGGACAATGCACATAGTCCGGGTAGCCATTTGATTAGCTGTTCAGGAGTCTTATGGCTTAAGCTGTTAAGAAGCCTTTTGGACCTAGACTTGGCGCTCTGTTACCGCTTGCCGTGGGGTAGCAGAGAGAACAGTCTATGACTAGGGTGGCTGGAGTCTTTGAGCAGTTGACATACCAGGCAGTGACGCAACCAGTCAGGATCTAAGGACCCATGCCAAATCTTTTCAGTCTCCTGAGGGGGAATAGGCTTTGTCGTGCCCTCTTCACGATTGTCTTGGTGTGTTCGGACCATGATAGTTTGTTGGTGATGTCGACACCAAGGAACTTGAAGCTCTCAACCTATCCACTACAGCCCTGTCGATGAGAATGGGGGCGTGCTCGGTCCTCCTTTTCCTGTAGTCCACAATCATCTCCTTTGTCTTGATCACATTGAGGAGAGGTTGTTATCCTGGTCTCTGACCTCCTCCCTATAGGCTGTTTCAACGTTGTATGTGATCAGGCCTACTACTGTTGTGTCGTTGGCCAACTTAATCATGGTGTTGGAGTTGTGCCTGGCCATGCAGTCATGGGTGAACAGGGAGTACAAGAGGGGACTGAGCACGCACCCGAGGGCCCCCGTGTTGAGGATCAGCGTTGCAGTGTTGTTACCTACCCTTACCACCTGGGGAGGCCCGTCATGAAGTCAAGGATCCAGTTGCAGAGGGAGGTGTTTAGTCTCAGGGTCCTTAGCTTAGTGATGAGCTTTGAGGGCACTATGGTCTTGAACGCTGAGCTGTAGTCAATGAATAGCATTCTCACGTAGGTGTTCCTTTTGTCCAGGTGGGAAAGGGCAGTGTGGAGTGCAATATAGATCTAGTGGGTCTAGGGTTTCTGGGATAATGGTGTTTATGAGGGCCATGACCAGCCTTTCAAAGCACTAAATGGCTACAGACGTGAGTGCTATGGGTTGGTAGTCATTTAGACAGGTTACCTTAGTGTTCTTGGGCACAGGGACTATGGTGGTCTGCTTGAAACATGTTGGTATTACAGACTCAGTCAGGGACAGGTTGAAAATGTCAGTGAAGACACTCCAGGTTAAAGTCCCGCTCCTTGAAAGCGGCAGCTCTACCTGTTAGCTCAGTGTGGATGTTGCCTGTAATCCATGACTTCTGGTTGTGGTATGTACGTACGGTTACTGAGGGGACGACGTCATCGATGCACTTATTGATGAAGCCAGTGACTGATGTGGTGTACTCCTCAATGCCATCGGAAGATTCCCAGAACATATTAGATAGATAGATAGATAGATAGATAGATAGATAGATAGATAGATAGATAGATAGATAGATAGATAGATAGATAGATAGATAGATAGATAGATAGATAGATAGATAGATAGATACTTTATTGATCCCCGAGGGGAAATTT
This sequence comes from Thymallus thymallus, assembly GCA_023634145.1. Classification (NCBI taxonomy): domain Eukaryota; kingdom Metazoa; phylum Chordata; class Actinopteri; order Salmoniformes; family Salmonidae; genus Thymallus; species Thymallus thymallus. The sequence goes on from CM042413.1 coordinate 19,438,653, forward strand.
CTTTGACAAGCAGCTACAAACATAGGGCAGGTGCAAAATGCCAGAATGAAAATACACAAAAGACAGATACACGATACATAGAGCAGCAGTATGAAGAAGTATAGAAATACAAAAAATCTGGAGTGCAAAAAAGCTATAAAAATACATAAGCTAAAAATGAGTATGATATGACTGAGGGTAATAATAGTTTACTTAATAGACATACTGGTTAAATGAACAGGTAAGTGAATATTTTGCATGGTTAAATTAACTGTACAGGTAAATATACAGTTACATTTACAGGTAAGTGAATATTTGCATGGTTACATTAACTGTACAGTCGTGACCAAAGGTTTTGAGAATGACACAAGTATTGGTCTCCACAAAGTTTGCTGCCTCAGTGTTGATGATGGCAATTTGCATATACTCCAGAATGTCATGAAGAGTGATCAGATGAATTGCAATTAATTACAAAGTCCCTCTTTGCCATGAAAATGATGGTAAAAATGACATTTCCACTGCATTTCAGCCCTGCCACAAAAGGACCAGCTGCCATCATGTCAGGGATTGTCTCTTTATCACAGGTGGGAGTGTTGACGAGGACAAGGCTGGAGATCACACTGTCATGCTGATTGAGTCAGAATAACAGACTGGAAGCTTTAAAAGGAGGGTGGTGCTTGAAATCACTGTTCTTCCTCTGTCAACCATGGTTACCTGCAAGGAAACATGTGCCGTCATCATTGCTTTGCACAAAAAGGGCTTCACAGGCACGGATATTGCTGCTAGTAAGATTGCACCTAAATCAACCATTTATCGGATCATCAAGAACTTCAAGGAGAGAGGTTCAATTGTTGTGAAGAAGGCGTCAGGGCGCCCAAGAAAGTCCAGCAAGCGCCAGGACCGTCTCCTAAAGTTGATTCAGCTGCGGGATCGGGGCACCACCAGTGCAGAGCTTGCTCAGGAATGGCAGCAGCCAGGTGTGAGTGCATCTGCACGCACAGTGAGGCCAAAGACTTTTGGAGGATGGCCTGCTGTCAAGAAGGGCAGCAAAGAAGCCACTTCTCTCCAGGAAAAACATCAGGGACAGACTGATATTCTGCAAAAGGTACAGGGATTGGACTGCTGAGGACTGGGGTAGAGTCATTTTCTCTGATGAATCCCCCTTTCCGATTGTTTGGGCCAACTGGAAAACACCTTGTCCGGAGAAGACAAGGTGAGCGCTACCATCAGTCCTGTGTCATGCCAACAGTAAAGCATCCTCAGACTATTCATGTGTGGGGTTGCTTCTCAGCCAAGGGAGTGGGCTCAACACAGCTTTAACACAGCCATGAATAAAGAATGGTATCAACACATCCTCTGGGAGCAACTTCTCCCAACCATCCAAGAACAGTTTGGTGACGACCAACGCCTTTTCCAGCATGATGGAGCACCTTGCCATAAGGCAAAAGTGATAACTAAGTGGCTCGGGGAACAAAACATCGACATTTTGGGTCCATGGCCAGGAAACTCTCCAGACGTTAATCCCATTGAGAACTTGTGGTCGATCCTCAAGAGGCGGGTGGACAAACAAAAACCCACAACTTCCGACAAACTCCAAGCATTGATTATGCAAGAATGGCCTGCCATCAGTCAGGATGTGGCCCAGAAGTTAATTGACAGCATGCCAGGTCTTGAAAAAGAAGGGTCAACACTGCAAATATTGACTCTTTGCATAAACTGAATGTCATTGTCAATGAAAGACACTTAAGGAATACTTGTAATTATATTTCGGTGTACCATAGTAACTACTGACATAAAGATCTAAGAACACTGAAGCAGCAAACTTTGTGGAGACCAATACTTGTCATTCTCAAAACTTTTGGCCACGACTGTACAGGTAAAATTATCATATAACAAGTCCAGAGTTTTATTATTCCTGGTTGGGCACTTCACGAACTGTTTGAACGTGGGCAGCGTTGAAGAGAGAGATGCATGGTTAAAATCCCCCGAAATGGCAAAGAAACTGGCTTCATCAATAAGTGCATCGAGTCACTGGTGCTTCCTGCTTTAGTTTTTAATTGTAAGCAGGAATCAGGAGGATAGAATTGTCAGATATGCCAAAAGGAGGGCGAGGGAGAGCTAAGTCAGCTGCTAGGCGCCGGCCGAGGCGACCCGCCGGAGACCCCGCGCGAACGGGGCCGGCGAGCACCGTAGCTTTGTATGCGTCTCTGTGTGTGGAGTAAAGGTGGTCTAGAGTTTATTTTCCTCAGGTTGCACATTTAATATGCTGGTAGAAATGAGGTAAAACGGATTTAAGTTTCCATGCATTAAAGTACCCGGCCACTAGGAGCACCACCTCTGGATGAGCGTTTTCCTGTTTGCTTATGGCCTTATACAGCTCATTGAGGGCGGTCTTAGTGACAGCATCGGTTTGTGGTGGTAAATAGACAGCTACGAAAAATATAGATTGGTAAATAGTGTGGTCTACAGTTTATCATGAGATACTCTACCTCGGGCGAGCAAAACCTTGAGACTTCCTTAATATTAGATTTTGTGCACCAGTTGCTGTTTACAAATATACACAGACCACCAACCCTTGTCTTACTGGAGGCGGCTGTTCTATCTTGCCAATGCAGCGTAAACCCCGCCAGCTGTATGTTATCCATGTCGTTGTTCAGCCATGACTCTGTGAAACATAAGATATTACAGTTTTTAATGTCCCGTTGGTAGGATATTAATGATCGTAGCTCATCAATTTTGTTATCCAATGATTGTACGTTGGCTAATAGGACTGATGGTAGAGGCAGATGATCTACTCGCCGTTGGATCCTTACAAGGCACCCTGACCTACCTCCCCAATATCTCTGTCGATTTCTCACGCGAATGACGGCGATTTGGGCCTTGTCGGGTGTCTGAAGTAAATCCTTCGTGTCCGACTCGTTAAAGAAAAAATCTTTGTCCAGTATGAGGTGAGTAATCGTTGTCCTAATATCCAGAAGCTATTTTCGGTCTTAAGAGATGGTGGCAGAAACATTATGTACAAAATAAGTTACAAATAACTCAAAAAAACACACTCAATAGCAGAATTGGTTAGGAGCCCGTAAAACGGCAGCCATCTCCTCCGGCACCAATGTAACAAAATGTAACAATGTGGAAAAATTAAAGGGGTCTGAATACTTTCCGATTGCACTGTATATAGTGAAAACAATAGGGGTCCTAAAACGGAACCTTGAGGAACACCGAAACCTTGAGGACAAACCATCCACAGAGACAAACTGATATCTTTCAAACAGATAATATCTAAACCAGGCAAGAACTTGTCCGTGTAGACTAATTAGAGTGTCCAATCTCTCCAAAAGACCGTGGTGATCATCTGTGTCAAAAGCGGCACTAAGGTCTAGGAGCTCGAGGACAGGTGTAGCACCTTGGTCTGACACCAGTACTACACCTTCACAAATGTAGTACTATTATGGGGTCTAAAACCAGACTGGAGTGCTTTGTATACATTATTTGTGTTCAGGAAGGCAGTGAGTTGCTGTGCAACATCTTTTTCTAAACATTTTGCGAGGAATGGGAGATTCGATATAGGATGATCGTTTTTTATTTATTTTGCAGGTCAAGGTTTGGCTTTTTCAGGGCAGGCTTTATCACTGCCACTTTTAATGAGTTTGGTACACATTAGGGACCTTTTTATTATGTTCAACATATGAGGGCCAAGCACAGGAAGTAGCTATTTCAGTACTTAAGTTCGAATAGGGTCCAGTAGGCAGCTGGAAGGTTTAGAGGCCATGACTATTTTCGTGAATGTGTCGAGAGATACAGGATTAAAAAATAACTTGTGTCTCCATTGATCCTAGGTCCTGGCAGTTCTGTGAAGAGTTAGGTTAACAGAATTTTTGAGAAATACGCAGTAGTCCGTAAAGAAGTTCATGAATTCATCACTGCTGAAATGAAGGCCATCCTCTCTTGGGGAATATTAATTTTTTGTTAGCTTTGTGATAGTATAGAAAATACATTTTGTAATGTTTTTCAATTAGGTTGGAAAAGTAGGCTGATCGAGCAGCAGTAAAGGCTCTTTGATATTGCACGATACTGACTTTCCAAGCTAGTCAGAAGACTTCCAGTTTGGTGGAGCGCCATTTCCGTTCCAATGTTCTGGAAGCTTGATTCAGGCCTTGGGTATTTTCTGTGTACCAGGGAGTTCATTTTTTGTGACAAATGGTTTTTGTTTTTAGAAGTGCGACTGCATCTAGGGTATTACACAAGGTTAAATGTAGATCCTCAGTTAGGTGGTGAACTAATTTTTGTACTCCAACGTCCTTGGGTAGGTGGAGGGAGTCTGGAAGAGCATCTAGGAATCTTTGCGTTGTCCAACAATTTATAGCTTGGCTTTTGATAATCCTTGGTTGGGTCCTGAGCAGATTATTTGCAAACATAATAAGATGGTGGTCCGATTGTCCAGGATTATGAGGAAAAACATTTTTTCCACAATATTTATTCCACTGGACAAAACTAGATACATGGTATGACTGTGGCAATGCTTAGGTCCGGACACGTTGGACAAAACCAACTGAGTCGATGATGGCCCCAAAAGCTTTTTGGAGTGGGTCTGTGGACTTTTCCATTTGAAGTCACCAAAAATGTGAATATTATCTGCCATAAGATTTTAACAGATAAGAGATTGTCTTTTACATCCATCCCCTTTCCTCTCCTAGGTGCCTCTGTGTCAGTATCGTGAGGCTGTGTTCAGCAGTGGCGCCCCTCGCAGTCTGGTGGAGAAGGTGCAGGCCGAGCTCAGGGCCATTTCTGATGATATCACAGACAGAAACAAGAAGCTGGAGCTGCCCTACGAGTACATGTCCCCTGACCGCATCGAGAACAGCGTGGCCATCTGAGCTGCTGCGAATACACACACACACACAAACACGCATTCATGCACACACAGACACACATGTTATGTTCCTCTGTCCTCGTGGGGACCTCAAATTCATTTATATGTAAAATCCTAGTTTTGGCAAGTCGGTTAGGACATCTACTTTGTGCATGACACTTCCTGGCTGATGTCTTGAGATAATGCTTTAATATATCCACATAATTTTCCTTCCTCATGATGCCATCTATTTTGTGAAGTGCATCAGTCCCTCCTGCAGCAAAGCACCCCCACAACATGATGCTGCCACCCCCGTGCTTCACGGTTGGGATGGTGTTCTTCGGCTTGAAAGCCTCCCCCTTTTTCCTCCAAACATAACGATGGTCATTATGGCCAAACAGTTCTATTTTTGTTTTGTTTGCTGTTTTGATCCCTCCCAAAAATGTAATAATCTAATATTCCGGGAATTCCTTAAATAATGTGTATTTAATGTTCTAACATCCTAGTTTTGTTATTTTATTACTTATTTTTTTAGTAAAAATAGTTTTGTGGGTCAAATATGACCTGTATGTATTTCTTATGGAATTCACTGCATTGCACTCGTCTGACCTTTCTTTTTACAACAACAATAAAATCTATGTTATAAATATCTTGTTTTTAATGTTCATTAATCACTGTTTTCATTTCTCCTTTTTAACTCATTGAGTAAAAGGAGTTTCATGAGGCTTATAGGAATGTTGCCAGGTATACAACCAACATGGTTTTACAGATGAGGAAGCCATTGGTGCCTCTGACTCAGAATCTGAGGTATCCAATTCAGATGACAGACTATATGCCTGTGGGTCAAGTTGGAGTTGTGGATATACCTGGTAGTCCAGCTGTCCTAGATGATTCTACAGATGGGGAGGACTCCTCTGAGGAGAGTGAAAACCAGTCAAATAGACTGAGTAAAAAGGGGTCTTACTGGAGTGTACATCCCCCCCACTAAAGGCAGGACCAGAAGCCATAACATCCTGAGGAGCTGCCCAGGGCCTGTGCCGGGGTCAACAGTTGTGTCATCCAAAGATGCCTGGGAGGTGTTCATTAGAGACAACATCATTGAGGAGGTCCTAAAGTGTACAAATTTAGAAGGACGGAGAACAGCGACAGCAAAAGGTAAAGAGTGGAGAGAGGTTATCAAAGAGGAACTATCTAACTTAACTCTCCTCACCGGCATGGAGAAAAGACGCAATGGACTACCTGGCAGCCTTCCGGTATGTGTCAGACCTTTTCCTAGCAAACTGTAGAGGAAGGTTCATCCCTAGCGACTGAGTCACAGTGGATGAGCAGCTTTCCTCCAGACGTGACGCTTGGCATTCCATCCAAAGAGTTAAATCTTGGTTTCATCAGACCAGATAATCTTGTTTCTCATGGTCTGAGAGTCCTTTAGGTGCCATTTTTGTCAAACTCCAAGCGGGCTTTCGTGCATTTTACTGATGAGTGGCTTCTGTCTGGCCACTCTACCATAAAGGCCTGATTGTTGGAGTGCTGCAGAGATGGTTGTCCTTCTGGAAGGTTCTCCCATGTCCACAGAAGAACTGAGGCAATGGAAAGATGTGAGGTGATGAAAGAGAGCCATGCCACCACCACTCAGAGCAGCCAGGGCCAGAAGAGGAAGAGGTGCCAGCTCTGCCCAATCATAAAGGATAGAAAAGTCAGCTGCTGGTGTTTCTCAGTGCAACACACCCGTCTGCAAAGAGCACAGTCACATGCTTGTGGTTTGTAACAAACGCATGGACTAAGAGCATAAGTAAGCATCACACACAAGCACACTTATTTCCTTTTAGTGTTCATGCTTTCTAAATTCACAAAATTCACAATTGTTAGCATTGTAGTTTAAATTGGTATTGAATTTTCAAATAATGTTTGAAATATTATAAAACATGCTTAAGGTGGTTTTATTTAGTTCTTCACGCTAAAATGTTGAATGTGAACATTTGATTGTAAGAAAAATGTCAGTGATTTATTTAGAATTCAAGGTACACTTAACCAGCATGGCATTCTGCAGCGATACGCCATCCCATCTGGTTTGCGCTTAGTTGGACTATCATTTGTTTTTTAACAGAACAATGACCCAACACACCTCCAGGCTGTGTAAGGGCTATTTGACCAAGAAGGAGAGTGATGGAGTGCTGCATCAGATGACCTGGCCTCCACAATCACAATGTAAAAAATATATAAGAAACGATTTCCCGATGGAGAGGCCATACTTTTGCCCTTCCTCACGGCCGTTATATATTTTTTTCTACACACATATATATATATTATATTATCTCTGGCCTTACTGTGTGTTCACTTTCTATAGGATTCAGTGTCACGCCTATCTAATATGGGTGGTGGAATGTGGCCATAATTCCTCTTTGCCACCGTGAATGTCAGTTTCCGTAGTGTAGTGGTTATCACGTTCGCCTAACACGCGAAAGGTCCCCGGTTCGAGACCGGGCGGAAACACTTTTTCATGGCGTTAGGTTGTTAACAATAATGCGGTGCATTGGCTATGTGCCGTTTTCAAGGTATTGTTAAATACATGTTAACTATTTGGTTTCATCAAAGTTATACAGCAAGTAACTGCATGTTTTTCATGATCAGTAAACATCAATTATGTATTTTCAGATACATGAGGGTAGCCTATCCATTTGGCATGTAGCTAATCCACCTTTCCAGAAATAAGTCTCTCACTGTTGCCGCCTGTTACAGACCCCCCTCAGCCCCCAGCTGTGCCCTGGACTCCATATGTGAATTGATTGCCCCCCATCTATCTTCAGAGTTTGTACTGTTAGGTGACTTAAACTGGGATATGCTTAACACCCCGGCCGTCCTTCAATCTAAGATAGATGCCCTCAATCTCACTCAAATTATCAAGGAACCCACCAGGTACAACCCTAAATCCGTAAACATGGGTACCATTATTGATATCATCCTGACTAACCTGCCCTCCAAATACACCTCATCTGTTTTCAACCAGGATCTCAGCGATCACTGCCTCATCGCCTGCGTTCGCAATGGGTCAGCGGTCAAACGACCACCCCTTATCACTGTTAAACGCTCCCTAAAACACTTTTGTGAGCAGGCCTTTCTATTCGATCTGGCCCAGGTATCCTGGAAGGATATTGACCTCATCCCGTCAGTAGAGGACGCCTGGTTGTTCTTTAAAAGTGCTTTCCTCACCATCCTAAATAAGCATGCCCCTTTCAAAAAACGTAGAACTAAGAATAGATATAGCCCTTGGTTCACCCCAGACTTGACTGCACTAGACCAACAGAAAAATATCCTGTGGCGCACTGCATTAGCATCGAATAGCCCCCGCGATATGCAGCTATTCAGGGAAGTCAGGAACAAGTACACACAGTCAGTTAGAAAAGCAAAGGCCAGCTTTTTCAAACAGAAATTTGCTTCCTGTAGTACTAACTCCAAAAAGTTCTGGGACACTGTAAAGTCCATGGAGAATAAGAGCACCTCCTCCCAGTTGCCCACTGCATTGAGGCTCGGAGACACTGTTACTACCGATAAATCCACGATTATCGAAAATTTCAATAAGCATTTTGCTACAGCTGGCCATGCTTTCCACCTGGCAACCCCTACCCCGGCCAACAGCTCTGCACCCTCGGCAGCTACTTGCCCAAGCCCCCCCCGCTTCTCCTTCACCCAAATCCAGACGGCTGATGTTCTGAAAGAGCTGCTAAGTCTGGACCCCTACAAATCTGCTGGGCTAGATAATATGGACCCTCTCTTTCTGAAATTATCAGCCAAAATTGTTGCAACACCTATCACTAGCCTGTTCAACCTCTCTTTCGTATCGTCTGAGATCCCTAGAGATTGGAAAGCTGCCGCGGTCATCCCCCTCTTCAAAGGAGGAGACACTCTAGACCCAAACTGTTATAGACCAATATCCATCCTGCCCTGCCTTTCTAAAGTTTTCGAAAGCCAAGTTAACAAACAGATAACTGACCACTTCGAATCCCACCGTACCTTCTCTGCTATGCAATCTGGTTTCAGAGCTGGTCATGGGTGCACCTCAGCTACGCTCAAGGTACTGAACGATATCATAACCGCCATCGATAAAAGACAGTACTGTGCAGCCGTCTTCATCGACCTGGCCAAGGCTTTCGACTCTGTCAATCACCGCATTCTTATTGGCAGACTCAACAGCCTTGGTTTCTCAAGTGACTGCCTTGCCTGGTTCTCTAACTACTTTGCAGACAGGGTTCAGTGTGTCAAATCGGAGGGCCTATTGTCCGATCCTCTGGCAGTCTCTATGGGGGTGCCACAGGGTTCAATTCTTGGGCCAACCCTTTTCTCTATATACATCAACGATGTCGCTCTTGCTGCTGGTGACTCTCTGATCCATCTCTACGCAGATGACACCGTTCTGTATACATCTGGCCCCTCTTTGGACACTGTGTTTACTAACCTTCAAACAAGCTTCAACGCCATACAACACTCCTTCCGTGGCCTCCAACTGCTCTTAAACGCTAGTAAAACTAAGTGCATGCTTTTCTATCGAACGCTGCCAGCACCCGCCCACCGGACTATCATCACTACTCTCGACGGGTCCGAATTAGAATACGTGGTCACCTACAAATACCTAGGCATCTGGTTAGACTGTAAACTCAACTTCCAGACTCACATCAACCATCTCCAATCCAAAATTAAATCCAGAATTGGCTTCCTATTTCGCAACAAAGCCTCCTTCACTCATGCTGCCAAACATGCCCTTGTAAAACTGACTATCCTACCGATCCTTGATTTCGGCGATGTCATTTACAAACTAGCCTCCAACACTCTACTTAGCAAATTGGATGTAGTCTATCACAGTGCCATCCGTTTTGTTACCAAAGCCCCATACACTACCCACCACTGCGACCTGTATGCTCTCGTTGGCTGGCCTTCATTATATATTCGTCGCCAAATCCACTGGCTCCAGGTCATCTATAAGTCATTACTAGGTAAATCCCCGCCCTATCTCAGCTCACTGGTCACTATAGCAACACCCACCCGTAGCATGCGCTCCAGCAGGTATATCTCACTGGTCACCCCCAAAGCCAACACCTCCTTTGGCCGCCATTCCTTCCAGTTCGCTGCTGCCAATGACTGGAACGAATTGCAAAAATCACTGAAGCTAGAGGTTCCTATCTCCCTCACTAACTTTAAGCGTCAGCTGTCAAAGCTGCTTATCGATCACTGCACCTGTATATAGCCCTTCTGTAAATAGCCCACACTACTACCTCATCCCCATATTTATTTTTGTTATTTTTCACAAATCTTGCACTCCAGTATCTCTATTTGCACATCATAATTTGCACATCCTTCATTCCTGTGTTAATGATGATAATCTGTAATTTGTCTCACCACTATGGTCTATTTATTGTCCTACCTCTTAACCTTACTGCATTTTGCACTACATTTTGCACTCTGTATATAGACTTTCCATTGTGTTTTTGACCATGTTTGTTTACTGTGTAACTCTGTGTTGTTTTTGTCGCACTGCTTTGCTTTGTCTTGGCCAGGTCGCAGTTGCAAATGAGAACTTGTTCTCAACTGACCTACCTGGTTAAATAAAGGTGAAATAAAATAAAAAAATAAAATCAGAGATTAGGCTTTTGGAAAGCTCTTGACAAGTCCTCATGCTGGTAAAGTTGTCAGTCGGACTACTGTCATCACCACTATAGATGAAAAGCAATTATAGCCATCTTGTTTATCCCCTGAAAGGTAGCTTGTTAACTAGCCATATTGACGTGATCTGTTTTTAGCTAGCCAATAACAGACCATCAATCAATGTACCCCATCATGTCTGTGAGCAGCAATCGTGATTAAAACACTTAAAAACAATGTTGAAAATGTGATAATGCTAGCTAACTTCGCTAGATAGGCCTACGTTGCATTGGAGAAAAAAGTACATTAAGTCTACTTATCACTATGTTTTGTTTTGCTTATCACTATGTTACAAAGTTTCTGCCAGTAGCTTGCAGGGTAAATACCAGCTAAAAGTTCATCGGCAAATGCGCCCTTCTGCTGCTTGACAGACAGAGCCCACAAAGGATGGGGAAATTAACCTAAACCACTCATACTTGTCAGGTATAGTTCACTTTTATTTTAAATCACTAAAATACCAAATTTATGGTGGCCAATATTGAGCGATATCATGAGGCTACCCTCACGTGACCATTTAGTGGCATTTTGTGACCCTTTGACATTGCAGAGTAAAATGTGTAATTGGTCGCATCGGTGAAAGCTGCAATTTCTAGCTGGTCACTTCATTTATGGTTTTGTTAAAAAGTGAATATATGTAGTTTGACTGGTCACAAAAGTGTGTTTCCGCCCGGTTTCGAACCGGGGACCTTTCGCGTGTGAGGCGAACGTGATAACCACTACACTACGGAAACCGTTGACAGTGGTATTGCCCACACACAATTTATCGCCGTTGTCATTGTACATGTATTTTCCTATCCCATTTCATGATTTCCCCCACATATAGTGGTTTTCTTTGGGAAATAACAAATATAAATAATTTACATACTGATTGCCTTTTACTTTATGCAAATTTGAAAGTTAAACGTTCTTTTCTGTGTGGCTGACTTTATTTATTCTCCCCACCCACACACTTTTTGTTTGTTAACCCCCTAAAATCGTTGTCTTCGCCCGGCTGTAAATCTGCGACCTGCTGTAATCTAATTAGCATGACACAAAAATCCCCACAAAACCAGCTAGAGTTGTTTTTTCTTTTTTGCATTGGATGCTTCTCAATAGGCTCTATGCATTATACCGCCTTCCACATTCTATGTTTTCTTCCTACCGGGGTGCTGACTTCCGGAGCGATTTCCGCTACCGGTTTTATCATTAGCTTACTAACATCAATACATTTCTGACTGAAATTGTTCGCCATGACTATCTTTAAATTACAGCCCGGGAAGAAGGTGTTCGTTCAGTGCCTCTGTGTTCAGTTTCTTAAAAATGTAATGGTATTGTGAGCGATGTAGAGGCTAGAGCTCAGAAAAAGGTGGTTGGTGGCGGTACATCGTAACTAGCTAGCTACAGTCATATTAGCTAGCTAGTTTAACTATTAACTGTATCTGGCTAGTTACTTCGTTAAATTATGTAACGTTGTCAAAATAATTTTTGCACTACACAATTAACGTTTATGAGAACAGTCGGCCCTCAAACGCTAACTACCTAAATTTAGTTAGCAAATCAGAGTTGAAACGAACTAGCAGGAATTTTAGCTGGCCAGGTCGAATTGAATTAAAGCTAGCAATGTATGAATTAAGATAGATACCTAGCCTGTTATGCTAGCGACGACGCTAACCGTTAAGATAGCTAACTTCAGCAAGGTAAATTGCCCACACACATACTATGCAATGCCTTTTTGTAGCTTTTTACACTCCAGACTTCTTGTATTTTTATATTTTTTCATACTGCCGCACTATGTATCGTGTATCTGTCTTTTGTGTATTTCGTTCTGGCATTTTGCACCTGCCCTGTGTTTATTCGTAGCTGCTTGGTGAAGAAATTTCTCCTCTGGGATCAATAAAGTATCTATCTATCTATCTAAATGCATAGCTCTCAGTCAGTATTGGCTTCATTTTGATTTTTTTGGGGACTATCTTGTTCCATGTAGTGAATATGTTACTCAATGCGTTTGTATGGGCTAAATTTTCATTTAGCATTTAGCAGACGCTCTTATCCAAAGCGATTTAGATAGTTAGTGAAGCTTTTGCACTACATTTGCACTCTGTATATAGATTATTCTATTGTGTTAATGACTGTACGTTTGTTTATTTCGCATGTGTAACTCTGTGTTGTTTTTTGTCGCACTGCCTTGCTTTGTCTTGGCCAGGTCGCAGTTGCAAATGAGAACTTGTTCTCAACTGACCTACCTGGTTAAATAAAGGTGAAATAAAAAATAAAATAAAACATCTTAAAATAGCTAGGTGGGACAACCACATATCACAAGCATAGAAAGTAAAATGTTCCTCAATAATGTAGCTGTCATGACCCCTAAGTGTTTTAGTTGTATTTTATTTATACTTCAAGGGGTTTTAAAATTCCTCCCCCGTCGTAGACAGGGCTTAGACTCTTATGGGTTAAAAAAGAACAGAGGTCCCTTAAAGATTTTGTATTGTTTTTATGGTTGGACAGATTTATATACGGTTTGGTAAAATAGACAGCAGAATTTGTTTCTGAAAGAACTGGAAAAGTTGCTAGTATAGCGAGGGATTATGGAACATAGGAAATATTATTTTGATGGCAGTGGGTTTAGATGTCTGAGATCATTATACCCTGTGTATAGGGTACTCTTATATTATCAACTGATGTAAGTATAGGTAGGTCACTCCTCGTTAGTATAGTGGTCAGTATCCCCGCCTGTCACGCGGGAGACCGGGGTTCAATTCCCCGACGGGGAGACACTTTTTTTTTCTCTCCTATCCTTCACATATTACCCACAAGTTGCCCCTTGTGCATTTTGCTAGCCCTTTATCCATTTGAATCAATTAAATTTTCCTCCTAGTATGTCATCAATGAAATGTCAGCTTATAATATAATTAATTCCTTTAATGAAAATTATGATATGGAGCATCGTCATCTAGTGGTGGAATAAATACACTGCAGCTACAGGATTAGATTTATAGGCCAATCAAATAAAATGTTATTTGTCACATGCGCCGAATACAACAGGTGTAGACCTTACACTGAAATCCTTAACCAACAATCAAGTTAAAAAAACAAAGTGTTAAGTAAAAAATTTAGTGATGCATCCAGTCAGGGTGCTCTCGATGGTGCAGCTGTAGAACGTTTTGAGGATCTGAGGACCCATGACAAAAAGTGTCCTGAGGTGGAATAGGCTTTGTTGTGCCCTCTTTACGACTGTCTTAGTGTGTTTGGACCATGATAGTTTGTTGGTGATGTGGGCACCAAGGAACTTGAAGCTCTCAATCTACTACTTCTACAGCCTGACGTGTATAGCCGTAACGGACATTTTAGTGACCTTATTTTACATTTTCTGCTGCTTTTGAAACCTGTTTCGATCCCACCTTGGGGCACTACTTGTTGAGTAATTAAAACACTAAACAATCACAATACAGTAACTATTGGTCACTCTGTTGTGTATTATTCTAATATGTATTCATTATAGAATTGTCAGTTATTAATGATAAACCTTTAAACACTGAGGGTTGGTCTGCCAACTTCCTTTTGATCACATATTTCATTAACTGTGAATGTACTTTATTGCACACAATCCTCATAAAATGGAGAATACATACAATGAACAAGTAATTTCTCTCCTATCCTTCACATATTACCCACAAGTTGCCCCTTGTGCATTTTGCTAGCCCTTTATCCATTTGAATCAATTACATTTAGCCAAACAGAAAATAACGGATAAAGTGTTTAACTTTCAAATGTGAATAAAGTAAAAGGCAATCAGTATGTAAATTATTTATATTTGTCATTCTCCAAAGAACCATGACACAGGAAAAATGCTGGTCCATTATCCTGGAAAACATAACACATACATTTACCACGAAGTTAAGTCTGTATCGGCAACAGTACAGTCAACAGTTTCCGTAGTGTAGTGGTTATCACGTTCGCCTCACACGCGAAAGGTCCCCGGTTCGAAACCGGGCGGAAACACATTTTTTTGTGACCTAAATGGTCACGTGAGGGTAGCCTCCTGATACCTCTCAATATTGGCCCCCATAAATTTTGTATTTTAGTGATTTAAAATAAAAATGAACTATACCTGACAAGTATGAGTGGTTTAGGTTAATTTCCCCATCCTTTGTGGGCGCATTTGCCGATGAACGTTTAGCTGGTATTTACCCTGCAAGCTACTGGCAGAAACCTTGTACAGTTGGCAAAACATAGTGATAAGTAGACCTAATGTACTTTTTTCTCCAATGCAACGTAGGCCTATCTTGCGAAGTTAGCTAGCATTATCCCCTTTTCAACATTGTTTAATCACGATTGCTGCTCACAGACATGATGGGGTACATTGATTGATGAACCATGGTCTGTTATTGGCTAGCTAAAAACAGATCACGTCAATATGGCTAGTTAACAAGCTACCTTTCAGGGGATAAACAAACTTACTATATTTGCTTGCCATCTATAGTGGTGATGACAGTAGTCCGACAGACCTCAACTTCAATATGCAGAAGTCAACATACAAGTGTAAGTAAAACCGAATGTAAATAAGTTAGAAATTGTGCTCAAACACGTATCATAAAAGTAATTATGTTTTTGTTTGGTTAGCTTTTGGAAATTGTAGAAATAAAACATTTTCCTTCTTCAGAAATGTCCAGCTAGGCAGGATAACGTTAGGCTAATAAGAAATCATAATTGACTGTAGCGCATATAAAGCCCACAAAAGCTACCAGTGGATGAAAACACAATCATCGCGGGATGAACGAGTGACGAATTTCCTGGCAATGGAGGTCCATTTAAAAAATAATTCCTTCCTCCCTCGCCCCTTGCCCTGCAAGTGTATACTCGTCAGACGTCACCAAAGTGTGCTGTCCTAACACTTACTTCAACATTTTCCAAAAACTAACCAAACAAAACATAATTACTTTTACGAGAAGTGTTTGTGCCGCCATGTGAATTAGTAGCACAATTTCTAACTTATTTGCATTAGTTTTTACTTACACTTGTATGTTGACTTTTCCATTTATGTTGTTTTTAAGTTTTCGCTGACTTTTCTTAGCGTATATACAATCGTCGCAAATTGAATTGTGGGGAGTTTCAGCACTTGATCTAGCCACTTTCCCTCGGGGGAATCCCCATCGAAACCAGTTTGATTGCCATCTTAAGTGGAGGTCCAATTCACCAATGTTGCCCCCTCTGCCCTCGAATTAGCTCGAGGGAGTGAGTGAACAACTTTGTTCACTTGCGGGGTTGATATGACTCACAATTCAATGAAAACTGTAGTCACATGTCAAACTCTGGTGGCGGTGAAGTGTCAAATTTAATCAACAAGGCTGCATTTTCGGCATGTCAGAAAAAAGTTTGAAGCTAGCTTGCTAAAAAATATAGATTTTAGCATTGGCAAATTGGCGTCTCGTAGTGAGGAGCCTATAAAACTTAGCTAGATTCATAAACATATTTTGTGAATTTATTGGAATAAATGACCAAACTGTAAAACTAGCTAGCTAACTATGGGTGCGTGCTAGCTAGATGAGAGCTAGCTAGATACGTTAGGTTACTAGGTAACGTTACATTAATAGCTTTAGGATGGTTGTTTTTAAACTCAATTTCAAGATTTCCACTCTCCGATCATCACTCTCCCTCGCTTGGACAAGGGACATTTAAGGTACACTCGGATGTGACGATGTAAAACGTAATTAAAGGGCTGAGGGTTTAGGGCCGAGGGCTGTCTACTTTGAGTTTGAAACGCAGCCAAAGGTTAGCAAGTCTCTCGTAAATGTTGGATAAAAACTAAACAAAATGTTGAATTATCTGAAAATCATATATTTTATTCTGAAACTCAAGATACATACAGAGGGAAGCCAGTCCTACACCACCATATCTGACTCCCTTAGACATCATAAGAGAGCAGTATGGGCTCATATGGAGTCTGTCCTAAGAGATGTCAAGAACAATAATCCACAAATCATGACACACCACACGGTGAGCGACGGTTCCATCACCCAATACAGACACAAGAAGAACCTACTCAGCACTCTGCCATATATTTACGTATTCAAACAAATCACCTGGAACTTCTCTGAAAAGTCCATGGGAAGGTGGCACCAGATGGCGGGGTTGGGGCTGTGAAACGTTGTGCAGACAAACACATTCAAGAGGGGGAGTATGTGCAGACTCCTCCCAAGGAGCTCTTCAAACTACTCGAGAAGAATGGATCGAGCATCAAGTTCTTTTGGATTCCATATGAAGCTGTGCCAAACAACCTCGCTGGAGTCAAAGGAACCATGAAATTGCACCAGGTCAACTCCGCAGTGGCAGGAAAAATAAAACACTGAAGTGTCTTGCTTCTGCAACAGACCAAGCATCAGCAACACCAGTTTAAGTTCTGTGGAAATGAACTTCAATGAAGCACACCATCAGGAGAACACCATCACTGAGGAACAGCAAGATGAAGCTGTAGCTGTGGCCAAATCAACATTTTGTCATTGTCAGCTATGAAGACCGCCCCTTTGTACGCCAGGTGCTGAAGGTGATTGGGGAGGAAGTGCAGATCACTTGTATGCAGCAGCATGGAGAGAGGAAATGTTTTTATCTGGCCAGACATTCATTACCTTCTACCTTGAAGGAGATGTGAAGTCAATGATCAGTGAGCCCGAGCCCGAGCCCTACAGCTCAAGAGCATCTTGGCTGTCTGACACAGACTGAGCTGCTTTCATGTCATACTAGTGCAACAACATCAAACACACTGCATTAAGAATGCAAGTTTGATTATTGTCACCTTCAAATGAGTTTGTTACAACTTCAAATCAAAATCAAATAACATTTTATTGGTCACATACACGTGGTTAGCAGATGTTATTGCGGGTGTAGCAAAATGCTTGTGCCTCTAGCTCCGACAGTGCAGTAATATCTAACAAGTTATATGTTAGATATTACGCAAATACACATATATACGCAAATACACATAAAACTAAGTAAGGAATGGATTGAGAATTTATACATAAATGTCAGGGTGGCATTGGACTAAGATACAGTGGCATAATAAGCTTAATAGTATGCAGTGGCATAGTACGCTTTATAGTATACAGTGGCATAGTACGCTTTATAGTATGCAGTGGCATAGTACACTTTATAGTATGCAGTGGCATAGTACGCTTTATAGTATGCAGTGGCATAGTACGCTTTATAGTATACAGTGGCATAGTACGCTTTATAGTATGCAGTGGCATAGTACGCTTTATAGTATACAGTGGCATAGTACGCTTTATAGTATACAGTGGCATAGTACGCTTTATAGTATACAGTGGCATAGTACGCTTTATAGTATACAGTGGCATAGTACGCTTTATAGTATACAGTGGCATAGTACGCTTTATAGTATACAGTGGCATAGTACGCTTTATAGTATGCAGTGGCATAGTACGCTTTATAGTATGCAGTGGCATAGTACGCTTTATAGTATGCAGTGGCATAGTACGCTTTATAGTATACAGTGGCATAGTACGCTTTATAGTATGCAGTATACACATGAGGTTGGTGATGCACTATATAAACACGATTAAGTGACTAAGATACCAAATAATGGTATAGCGTACAGTTTAAACATATGAGATGAGTAGTGCAAGATACGGAAACATTATTAAAGTGACTAGTGTTTCATTTCCTTAAAGTGGCCGGTGATTTCTAATCTATGTCTATAGGCAGCAGTCTGATGTGCTAGAGATGGTTGTTTAGCAGTCGGTGGCGTAGTATAGAGTACAATACAGTATGCAATATGTAGACACAAATTGAGTGAATAAGATACTGTAGAATAGTGTGGAGTGCAGTTTATACATAGAGATGAGTGATGGAGATACGGATACATTATTAAAATGGCTAGTATTCTATTCTTTAAAGTGGCCTGTGATTTCTAATCAGGGTCAATAGGCAGTGATGGCTGTTTAGCAGTCTGATGGCATTGAGATAGAAGCTGTTTTTCAGTCTCTCAGTCCCAGCTTTGATGCACCTGTACTGACCTAGCCTTCTGGATGATAGCAGGGTGAACAAGCAGTGGCTCGGGTGGTTGATGTCTTTGATGATCTTTTTGGCCTTCCTGTGGCAGCGGGTGCTGTAGGTGTCCAGGAGTGCGGAAGTTTACCCCCAGTAATGCGTTGGGCAGACCGCACCACCATCTGGGGAGCTTTGCAGTTATGGGCGGTGCAGTTGCCATACCAGGCGGTGATGCAGCCCGACAGGATGCTCTCAATTGTGCAGTCTGATGGCGCCATCTTCACCACACTGTCTGTGTGGGTGGACCATTTCAGTTTGTCAGTGATGTGTACCCAGAGGAACTTGAATTTTTCCATCTTCTCCACTGTGGTCCCATCTATGTGGATCGGGGGTGCGCCCTCTGCTGAACATAGGAAATATTTTTTTGATAGCAGTGGGTTTAGATGTCTGAAATCAGTATATCTATTCTAGGGACCATATGTGTAGGGGAAGTTTATAAAGTCAACTGATCCGAGTACAGATAGGTCAGTCCTCGTTAGTATAGTGGTCAGTATCCCCGCCTGTCACGCGGGAGACCGGGGTTCAATTCCCCGACGGGGAGACACGTTTTTTTTCTCTCCCATTTTAGTATTTAATTAGTGAAATGTCAGCTTAAAAAAAAAAATGCAATTCCTTTAATGACAATTATGATATTGAACATCGTCATCTATTGATGGTATAAATACACCGCAACTACAGGATTCGATTAATAGGTTAACTGTTTACCTCTACTACTAATACTAAAATGATGTTTATTATCAATTGTAAAACATTGTTTACTAATATTATTTGTTTCATACAGGCAGCTAATGTATTTACGTTCTTTAGTGTACTTACACTGAAGTTACAAAAATCCATATAGAAAAAGTATGTAAGAACTCGAATTCAGGTGGGGATAGAAGTGATGTCAGACTTTCTCTTATAAATTGTAATTCCCATTGGTTCTCTTTGACTGAGTGGTGTCAGAATAATTTTTCGTTCTCCTTTGATTTCGAGAGGCCAGTTCAGAGTGGACTAAGGTTTGTAAACTTTAATCTTTGGTAAAGTTATTCAAAATCTCGTTGTTTAGAACGAGTGCTAAGGCGAATTTAGTTATTGCACACGCGCACTTCACAGAGTAGGCGTTCCCTAACGAAAGTATGCAGACGTGCCAGAACGCGCTAATAGTAGCAGATATGTAGCAGATATAGCCACTAACACGCGCCGGCCCTGGATATAGCCTATGGTAGAAAGATAATGTGGCCTTTTCTGGAGATAAAATTACACCTTTTACATCATGCAAGTTTCTCAGATCAAATGGCACCTGCTAGACACTATTTGGGGTGTTGTTCAAGTCTGCCTACATAATTATGAGTGATGAGAAGGGTGTTTCCTCCCACTCCTCTTCAATGGCTGTGAGAAGTTGCTTGATATTGGCAGGAACTGGAACACGTTGCTGTACACGTTGATCCAGAGCATCCCAAACATGCTCAATGGGTGACATGTCTGGTGAGCATGCAGGCCATGGAAGAGCTGGAACATTTTCAGCTCACAGGAGTTGTCTACAGATCCTTGCAACATGGGTCTGTGCATTATCATGCTGAAACATGAGGTGATGGCAGTGGATGAATGGCACGACAATGGGCCTCAGGATCTCGTCACAGTATCTCTGTGCATTCAAATTGCCATCGATAAAATGCAATTGTTGTTCATAGCTTATGCCTGCTCATACCTTAACCCAATTGCAACCAAGGGGCAATCTGTTCACAACATTGACATCACCAAACCGCTCGCCCACACAACACCATACACGCTCTGCCATCTGCCCAGTACAGTTGAAACTGGGATTAATCCGTGAAGAGCACACTTCTCCACCGAAGGTGATTATTTGCCCATTGAAGTTGGTTACGACACCGAACTGCAGTCAGGTCAAGACCCTTTTGAGGACGACGAGCACACAGATGAGCTTCCCTGAGACAGTTTCCGACAGTTTGTTCAGAAATTCTTCGGTTGTCCAAACCCCCAGTTTCATCAGCTGTCCGGGTGACTGGTCTTAGACGATCCTGCAGGCAAAGAAGCCGGATGTGGAGATCCTGTGGCATTGTGTTGTGTGACAAAACCGTATGACAAAACTGCACATTATAGGGTGGCCTTTTATTGTCCCCAGCGCAAGGTGCACCTGTGTAATGACCATGCTGTTTAATCAGCTTCTTGATATGCCACACCTGTCAGGTGGATGGATTATCTTGGCAGTGGAGAAATGCTCACTAATAGGGATGTAAACACATTTGTGCACACAATTAGAAAGAAATACGCTTTTTGTGCGTCTGGGACATTTCTGGGAAATTTATTTCAGCACATGAAACATGGGACCAACACTTTACCTGTTGCGTTTATATTTTTGTTCAGTATATAACTGACTGAATACCTTTTTACCCCTCTCGGTTATTTCAGGTTACCTACAGTAATTCCAAACCAAACCAGAACTCTTGTCAGTTTGTTAGCATGGTGATATACAGCTGCTCTGCTGTCAACGTCACTCAGGTAATCAATCCATCAACATGATTAACCCATCAATCAATACAGTACTTATGGCCAAATCTTCACTTAGTTGAGACACATATGGGCTCTGGTCAAAAGTAGTGCGTTTGTGTCCCTCCCCAGACCGAAGATGAGATTCTCTCCATCCTCCCAGATATCAACTCCACCTGCAACCTCCTCATCACTCTGTCCCTATTGTCCCAGCCCGCTGTAGATTATGTACAATCCACACACGTCTTGTCTCTTATCCGCTCAAATCTTGTATTTTACCTCCATCCCCTCTTTCCTCTCCTAGGGGCCTCTGTGTCAGTACCGTGAGGCTGTGTTCAGAAATGGTGCCCTTTGCAGACCGGTGGAGAAGGTCCAAGCCATTTCTGATGACATCACAGACAGAAACAAGAAGCTGGAGCTGCCCTACGAGTACATGTCCCCTGACCGCATCGAGAACAGTATGGCCATCTGAGCTGCTGCGAATACACACACACAAGCATTTTTACTCTCTATCAACCACAAGGTTTCTTCAGTTTGTTTCTAAACACTGAAACGTAACTGCTTTCACGCTTTGATGGTGTTAGTGTGTCTTTTTACATAGCAATTTTGAAGACTTCACTCTTTAGTTCTCAATACACTATTTCCCTCAAATTATATGGACCTCGAAGCCAGTGCCACTTCTTCTTCTTCTTCTTTCAGGTTTTATTGGCGGTTGGCAACTCATCTCAAAGGTGCATTACCGCCACCTACTAGACTGGATTGTGGGTATTAGAATGACATCAAAGGAGATATCTATATAAATAATAAATAATAAGCCAGTGCCACTTCATTTTTACTCTCTAATCAGGGACTGATTTAGAGTTGGGACACCAGGTGTGTGCAATTAGGTAGAACAGATAACCAGCAGGCTCCGGACCTCGCAGGACGTAGGGTAAGAGTTGAGTACCCCTGCACTATTGTATAGCCTATACCTTGTGTCAAACTCATTCCGCAGAGGGCCGAGTGTATGCGGGTTTTCACACCTCACTTATACTTAATTGATGAATTAAGGTCACTAATTAGTAAGGAACTCCCCTTACCTGGTTGTCTAGGGCTTAATTAAAAGGAAAAAACAAAAACCAGCTGACATTAGGCCCTCCATGGAGTGAGTTTGACACCTCTGGCCTATACACTACACCAGGGGTATTCAACTCTTACCTTACGAGGTCCTGAGCCTGCTGTTTTTCTGTTTTACCTGATAAGTAATTGCAGATTCCTAGTGTTCCAGGTCTAAATCAGTCGCTGATTAGAGGGGAATGATGAAAAAATGCAGTGCAACTGGCTTCAAGTTTCAGAGTTGAGTTTGAATGCACTACACACTCTCCTCAGTTTAAAATAACACGGTGTAATAACACTGCTGATGGGGTTTAATGATCTTGATGAGATGCAGCGAAACACAGCGATCAGGTAGTTCACTTTCCTCTCCTAATATAAACCATTAAACAACAACAACAACAACAGCAGCAAACAATAATACTGGCTGCATCTCAATAGTCTATAGTGGCCTCCTCTCCTATTATCCTGTCCTTTTCTCCTCTATCTTTCCTGAGTCCACCTTTCCAGTTTCTTAACGTCAGTGTACTTAGATGGAGGAAAGAAGATGAGCACACACCCCCTAAGACTATCGAGATGCATCCCACAGTGTTTTGACAACAGAGAGCAGCATTGATTCACGGTAAAAGGCCTTAAAGTGGCATTTTAAACTTTCAATATTAACAAATGTCTTTAACACAATCAAAACATGCTTTCACAAGCAGCAACCTAAAAAGTATGACATTGCTAATATTACTATACTGACACTGAGCCAAAAGAGGGGAGGACAGAGGAAGAGGTCAGAATAATAAATAGAGATCAACACTGTAAAAAGGCATCATGGATAGCGAGGTTTGTACAGTGCAATAATGTTCTGTATATCTTGCATACCTATGGCAGAATTATGACATACAGTATTTGTAGAGTTAGTAGTACTTCTCCTTTCTCTTTAAAAGGGATAGTTATTGGGACATCCCAACTTTGACGTCGGCCCCATTGAAAATGTTTTGCATTTAAAACGGTTAAGGCGAGAGTTAAGATTAGGGTTAGGTAAGGGTTATGTTTACTGTATGGTTAGTGTTCAGGGTAGGGACGTCCCAATGATCCCGGGTAGCACTAACCATAAAGAAAGGCTAAATGACAAATGGTCTTGTGTTGTTTTTCATTAAACCCAAAGAGAGGACAGTCTGTTCTAATGTCTTCAAACCAACCACTGTGACCTCACAGAAGGCCACATAGTTTCACATGGGTTCTCTTCACATCCCAACAGGCTTGTTGTTCTGACCATATAAATAGAATAAACTACTTCTATGCTTCACACATCATTAGCAGCAGCAGCATGAATGTTAGAGGTCGAATCAGTTACATTTAGATAATACTGTGGCTTCTGCCTCATCCTCAGTTTAGACCTTAGGCCCTCATCTTCACACTAATTTCTCTTAATCTGCATCTTTCTCTGTCAACACTCCTCTCCCTCCATATATTTTATCTATCTCTTATTCTCTCTCCACCCTAGCCTCCCTCAACCCACATCTTGTATCTTCCTTTCCCTTCCCTTCCCTCTTCATCTCTCGTCTCCCTCCCTCTCCTTCTCCCTCTCCTAGCTGATTGGATCCAGCACCAGGACTTTGCACTCCCTCTTGGCGATCTTGTCCAATGACAGCACAGCTTTTTCCTGGGGTGGCAGGTACAGGGGCCGACCTACAGGAGAGCCCACCGGGGGGGTGATGGCTCGCCTTTCCATCGCACTGCCCGTCCTGAAACACAGACACACCAATCTGAGCTTAAAGATGCATGTGATAGGATAAATCAGTGTACAGAGGACACATGATGACTATGTGTGTGTGTGTATCCTCCCTGCTTACCTCATGATGTGAGAGCGTGACGGTTGTTGATGAGAGAAGCTCTGTGATCGTCCCAGACTGGCCTGGTGTCTATCCAGTAGGTCTCTGACTGCAGGGCTGGATGGACTGTTCTTACCTAGAAACACACAGATACAGTTGCTCTTTGTTTTCCTTCAGTTCATGTTAAAAAATATATTTGTCATTTACTAATAATATTAAATAATGCATTTAATTTGTATATTGATTTTCATTAGAGTTATCTCAGAGCTCTACTGAGTAATTTTTTTTAACATACAATAAAAACAACATACAGTGCCTTGGGAAAGTATTCAGACCTCTTGAATTGTTTCCACATTTTGTTAGGTTACAGCCATATTCTAAAATTGATTAAATTGTTTTTTTCCCTCATCTATCTACACATAATACCCCATAATGACAAAGCAAAAACAGGTCTTTATACATTTTTACAAATTTATTCAAAATGAAAAATAGAAATATCACATTTACATAAGTATTCAGACCCTTTACTCAATACTTTGTTGAAGCACCTTTGGCAACAATTAAAGCCTTGAGTCTTCTTGGGTATGACACTACAAGCTTGGCACACCTGTATTTGGGAGTTTCTCCCATTCGTCTCTGAAGATCCTCTCAAGCTCTGTCAGGTTGGATGGGGAGCGTCGCTGCTATTTTCAGGTCTCCAGAGATGTCGATCGGGTCCAAGTCCGGGCTCTGGCTGGGCCACTCAAGGACATTCAGAGACTTATCCCAAAGCCACTCCTGCATTATATTGGCTGTGTGCTTAGGGTTGTTGTCTTGTTGGAAGGTGAACCTTAGCCCCAGTCTGAGATTCTGAGCGCTCTGGAGCAGGTTTTCATCAAGGATCTCTCTGTACTTTGCTCTGTTCACCTTTGCCTCGATCCTGACTAGTCTCCCAGTCCCTGACGCTGAACCCCCCCCCCCCACAGCATGATGCTGCCACCACCATGCTTCACCGTAGGGATGGTGCCAGGTTTCCTCCAGACGTGACGCTTGGCATTCAGGCCAAAGAGTTGAATCTTGGTTTCATCAGACCAGAGAATATTTTTTTCTCATGGTCTGAGAGTCTTTAGGTGCCTTTTGGCAAACTCCAAGCAGGCTGTCATGTGCCTTTCACCAAGGAGTGGCTTCCGTCTGGCCACTCTACCATAAAGGCCTGATTGGTGGAGTGCTGCAGAGATGGTTGTCCTTCTGGAAGGTTCTCCCATCTCCACAGAAGAGCTCTGTCAGAGTGACCATCAGGTTTTTGGTCACCTCCCTGACCAAGGCACTTTTCCCCCAATTGCTCAGTTTGGCCAGGCGGCCAGCTCTAGGAGGAGTCTTGGTGGTTGTAAACTACTTCCATTTAAGAATTATGGAGGCCACTGTGTTCTTGGGGACCTTCAATGCTGCAAACATTTTTTGGTACTCTTTTCGTCTGATTGAGGATTTAAAAAAAATTCAATCGAAGGCACTGTACATTTAGAATCAAGACAGGTACAATCGCAATAATAGTCTAGCAACACGCATGGCAACATAACAAGCAAAAATAGTATTTCTATTTCTGATT
Organism: Thymallus thymallus; assembly: GCA_023634145.1. Classification (NCBI taxonomy): domain Eukaryota; kingdom Metazoa; phylum Chordata; class Actinopteri; order Salmoniformes; family Salmonidae; genus Thymallus; species Thymallus thymallus. The sequence goes on from CM042413.1 coordinate 19,464,202, forward strand.
AGCATTATCGACATGCATATCCAAAGGTGTCTCCAAAAATGACTTATTAATGTGTCATAGTGTATATATTGTCCTTCATGCCATTCTATAGGCTCTGTCGATTCTCAAGGTTCTTACGGGAGAGGGGACGGGCGTCGGGTGGAGGGTTGGAGACAGACGCTGTGAACTGCAGCTTCAGCTTCATATGTTGACTCAGCTATAGAGAGAGAAAGATGTAGAGGAGAAAGGGTAAGATGATAATAATAATGATTATTATAAAAATATAAACACAACATGGAAAGTGATGGTTCCATGTTTCATGAGCTGAAATAAAAGATCCCAGAAATGTTCCATATGCACATAAAGCTTATTTCGCTTAAATGTTGTGCACAAATCTGTTTACATCCCTGTTAGTGAGAAATCTGAGAAATAAGCTTTTTGTGCATATATACCATTTCTGGGATCTTTTATTTCAGCTCATGAAACATGGAACCATCACTTTACATGTTGCGTTTATATTTTTGTTCAGTATACAATGTTGTTTTTATCATCAGACACACCCAAATAGGCGCGTACACACACACACAGAGTGTATCCCCATCCAGTGTGTATTGTACCTCGTAGAGTCCTGCCTTGAGTATCTGGAAGGCAACAGTGAAAGAGAGAGTGCAGCCTTTCCGACAGTGGCCCAGGTTACTGAGGGGGGAGTGACACACTACAGCCCCCAACGCTGCATCCTCACTCTGCCCACGACCTGGATGAGGGGGAGAGGAAGGAGGGAGAAGGGATGGGGCAGGAGGGTAGAGAAAGGAGAGAAGAAACTGAGAAAATGGAAAGGTGCTTGAAAACGGTTCTTTAATGAAATAATATTGGGCTGCCTGTCACCAAAACAACTTAATAAACTAATTGGTCACAATGATTGTACGTTTGTCCAGAAACCTTCCTTCCTCGGCTGTCCAGACCCTCCACACTCACACCCCTCACCCTCTGGTGTCCAAACCAGACGTACAGCCAGGAAGTCTTGCAGGTTGTTGAGCAGAGTGTATCTGACCCTGAAGTGGTCCTTGGTCTGCACGGTGCTGGGGCTACTGGCGGTCATCACGAACCTGGGACGGTCCAACCGGATACTGGGCAGTCTGGAGGGAGAGAGGGATGGATGAAGGAGAGAAGGGAAGGGAAGGGAGGGAGGGTTAATAAACTAACCTAAGAAAACTGAAGTTTCTGGGTGGATGGTAGCAACATCATAAACAGTTGTGGGCCAGACAGAGATGATAGTGTAGTGACATTGTGCACATGCAACAAACATGCAATTCAGTGGCACCTGTAGTGTGTGTAGATGCAGTTGGTGAAGGGCATCTTGGGAGTTGACCACTGAAGCACTGCTACAAGAGGAACTTCAAGACCCTGAATAAACACAGTGACATAGTGACACATCACACTCTGAAGTGACAAAAATGACTTAAAGCTGCATGCAATAATCAACTTTTTTGGGTGAACCGACCACATTCACATAGAAATGTGAGTTATAGATCTGTCATTCCCATTGAAAACAATTATAAGAAGCGGTAGATCCGTTCTATGTGCATTATTTCTATGCTTCCTGTTCTTACGTTTCTTTTTTTTGCATATTTTACTTTCATAGAAATGTGAGTTATAGATCTGTCATTCCCATTGAAAGCAATTATAAGAAGCGGTAGATCCGTTCTATGTGCATTATTTCTATGCTTCCTGTTCTTACGTTTCTTTTTTTTGCATATTTTACTTTAGATTTTGTACACCAGCATCAGACAGCTGAAAATACAATATTTCTGGTTATATACAAGATAATTCTCAGCGGTTTAAAGGGTACAATGATTCTCTACACTATTTTTATTTGTATTTATTTAACTAGGCAAGTAAGTTAAGAACAAATTCTTATTTACAATGACGGCCCACCAAAAGGCAAAAGACCACCTGCGCGGACGGGGACTGGGATAAAAAATATTAATAAATCCAAATAAAGAAAATATAAATATAGGACCAAACACACATCACGACAAGAGAGACAAAACAAAAGAGATACCTAAGACAACAACATAGCAAGGCAGCAACACATGACAACACAGCATGGTAGCAACATAACATGACAACAACATGGTAGCAACACAACATGGTAGCAGCACAAAACGTGGTACAAACATTATTGGGCACAGACAACAGCACAAAGGGCAATAAGGTAGAGATGACAATACATCACACAAAGCAGCCACAACTGTCAGTAAGAGTGTCCATGATTGAGTCTTTGAATGAAGAGATTGAGATAAAACTGTCCAGTTTGAGTGTTTGTTGCAGCTCGTTCCAGTTGCTGGCTGAAACGAACTGAACAGACGAGCGACCCAGAGATGTGTGTGCTTTGGGGACCTTTAACAGAATGTGACTGGCAGAACGGGTGTTTTATGTGGAGGATGAGGGCTGCAGTAGATATCTCAGATAGGGGGGGAGTGAGGCCTAAGAGGGTTTTATAAATAAGCATCAACCAATGGGTCCTGCGACGGAGCAGTGATTACGTTAGAGGAAACCAAGTCTAGATTTAACTTTAGCCTGCAGCTTTGATATGTGCTGAGAGAAGGACAGTGTACCGTCTAGCCATACTCCCAAGTACTTGTATGAGGTGACTACCTCAAGCTCTAAACCCTCAGAGGTAACCTTTACCAAACCACATGACCTTTGTTTTGGAGGTGTTCAGAACAATGTTAAGGGTAGAGAAAGCTTGTTGGACACTAAGAAAGGTTTGTTGTAGAGCATTTACCACAACATCCGGGGAGGTGCCAGCTGAGTATAAGACTGTATCATCTGCATATAAATGGATGAGAGAGCTTCCTGCTGCCTGAGCTATGTTGTTGATGTAAATTGAGAAGAGTGTGGGGCCTAGGATTGAGCCTTGGGGTACTCCTTTGGTGACAGGCTGTGGCTGAGACAGCAGATTTTCTGACTTTATACACTGCACTCTTTGAGAGAGGTAGTTAGCAAACCAGACCAAAGAACCCTCAGAGACATCAATACTCCTTAGGCAGCCCACAAGAATGGAATGGTCTACCGTATCAAAAGCTTTGGCCAAGTCAATAAAAATAGCAGCACAACATTGCTTAGAATCAAGGGCAGTGGTGACATCATTGAGGACCTTTAAGGTTGCAGTGGCACATCCATAACTTGAGTGGAAACCAGAATGCATACCAGAGATAATACTGTAGACATCAAGAAAGCCAGTCAGTTGATTATACTGGCTTGTTCTGTGACAGAAACTGAAATTAGGCAAACTATTAGAATTTTAGCAACCAGAAAATGGTTGTCTGCATAGTGCATTTAACTTAACTCAGAAAAAAACGTATTCACATACGCACCACAGACTGCTGGTGGCAACTTAATTGGGGAAGAAGCATCTCAGTCATTTATTTCTGTCTCTCTCTCTCTCACACACACACTCACACACCTCTTTGGAGTCATCCTGGGGCATGTCGCTGAGCTGCAGCTGGAACAGGAAGTCATGTTCCTCTAGGGCGCTGAGCATGCTGGGTAGTCGACAGGCCACACTCTCCATCCTGCAGAACGACGCCATGGCAACCTCTCCTGACTGGTGGCTGGGAGGATAGACAAAATATAACGTCACAGATGTGAGGAAGACAAGCGTTAGATGTCCCAGTAAAGACACTATGTGTGGACACCAATTTATGTATAATGGAAGAGTACAAACATTGTCCAGTCAACGCCATGCACAAATAAAACAGTTTAACATATATATAGTCGTCGTCGTCGTCCCCCCCCCCCTCCTATCCCATACACACACACACAGTCGTACCACACGTTGTCAACAAGCATCACAGATCCGTCTGGCATCATGGGCAGGTAGGAGGAGTTGAAGTTTGGCAGAATCCTCACGTCCCTCACAGTCACCTCCTCCAGAGAACACTCATTTAATACTGAGAAAGAGGGAGAGAGAGGGAGGAGAAAGAAAAGGGTTGAAATGGGAGTAGGTGGATACGTAGAGAGAGAAGAGAAATAAGGTCAGGAAGCAGCCGTTTAAGTAACATCCATAATCCATATATCTAATCCAATTATTGTGTCAGTGGCAATTATTGTGCCAGTGGCATTAGTATTGGCTATTGCCTCATACCTTTGAGCACGGTGAGGTGCTTCCCAGAGACAGTCATCTGTTTACAGCGAACAGTAGGGGGCGGTAGCACTGTCAAAGTGGTGCTCACTGTGGAGGAGAGAGGAGAGAGGGAGTGCTGAGTTTAATCTGAGATGCTGAGTCAATAAATATAGATAGATAGATAGATAACTGATTCATATCCATATCTAATACGGCCAAAGAGAATGTAGCATGGCTTTGTCAGTGATGATGTGTTGACAAGTGTGTGTGTGTGTGTGTGTGTGTGTGTGTGTGTGTGTGTGTGTGTGTGTGTGTGTGTGTGTGTGTGTGTGTGTCTGTGTGTGTGTGTGTGTGTCTGTGTGTGTGTGTCTGTGTGTCTGTGTGTGTGTGTCTGTGTGTGTGTGTGTGTGTGTGTGTGTGTACCCTGTGCTTTGAAGGTGTTCAGGTCTTGTCTGAAGGTGTGTGTGGGGACTCGCTGCTGTAGGATGCTAAGGTAACCATGTTCCTGAACCTCCGCTTTCTCTGCCTCTCTCTTCCACACTGTCACCATCACCTGGACACACAAACAAACAATAAGCAGATAATGAGCCCCTCAAAGATGTCATTGTTCACTGTTCACACTTGATTTAAAACCAAGCCTTCCAAGGGTACTGTATGAATGTACAGTGAACAAGTTTTGCAAACGCATTAATGGAACACTGAGGTCGCGTCCCAAATGGCATTTCCCCTATATAGTGCAAAACAAAAATAGGGCACTACATAGGGAAAAGGGTGCCATTTGGAACACAAACTGAATTAGTCTGACCTCTCACCTTGACTTTGAGGGTGTTGACAGGGAGTTTGTCCAACGACACGGTCAGAGGGAAGATGACCTCATCAGTCAACACAACTGGCTCGTCCAATGGAGACTAGAGGAGAAAGAGGGGGGAGTGAGGGGGAGAAAGAGGGAGGGAGAGGGATAGAGAGACACAGACGTCAGAGTGAGAGGTAGGGAGGAAGTAAGGAGGGAAAATAAATAGATAGAAAAGGAGCAGAGGAAAGAAAAAAAAGGAAAGATGGAAAAAGACGAGAGGCAGAGAGTGAATATTACCCATGCACTATTAAATACAGTCACAGATACTGGTCATTGTTACACAAAATCCCTCTCCATCTTAGATAGATAGATAGATAGATAGATAGATAGATAGATAGATAGATAGATAGATAGATAGATAGATAGATAGATAGATAGATAGATAGATAGATAGATAGATAGATAGATAGATAGATAGATAGATAGATAGATAGATAGATAGATAGATAGATAGATAGATAGATAGATAGATAGATAGATAGATAGATAGATACTTTATTTATCCCCCGGGGGGGAAATTTCATTGTCAAGCAGCTACAACAAAACACAGGGCAGGTGCAAAATGCCACAACGAAAGTACACAAAAGACAGATACACGGTACATGATACATAGAGCGGCAGTATGAAAAAGTATAGAAATACAAGATATCTGGAGTGCAAAAAAAAGCTATAAAAGGACATTGCATAGTATGAGTGGTTGGCTGAATATGTACACTATACATTGGTGGATGTTGGATGGTTAACTATACTATACAGGTCGATGGCAGAGAAATACTTCAGTAGCTAAAAATGCGTATGATATGAGCGAGGGTAATAATAGTTTACTTAATAGACAGACTGGGTAAATGAACAGGTAAGTGAAAATTTTGCATGGTTAAATTAGCTGTACAGTTAGGTATACAGTTATATTTACAGATAAGTGAATACTTGCATGTTTACACAAACTGTACAGGTAAATGACAGGAAGAGATACTTTAATAGCTAAATGTGTGTATGATATCATTTGGGGTAATAATAGTAATTCCCTTAAAATACAGTCCTTAGTGCGCAGGGTTTAATTACAGACAACTGCACTTATTGCACATTCGATATACTAAAAGCAATGAGAAAAGGTGCAACTGGCAGGATACTAATATGCATTCCTGAGTGAATGCCTACGTCCAATAATTACTTACAATATTGCATGTGATATAATATAACAACTGTACATGAGTATGTATATACAGACCTGTATGAATAAATAGGTCCTGAGTGGATGAGTGCTGACGGACCAGAGTTACTCACGGATGGATGCATAATTGTTAAACTAGGTCCTAGCACCCCGGTGAGGCATTATATAGTCTCATAGCCGCCGGCAGGAAGGACCTCCTGTAGCGCTCTCTGGCACACCGTGGTGGGATCAGTCTGTGACTGAAAGTGCTTCTCTGCGTCATAACCATAGCGTGCAGAGGGTGGGTGACGTTGTCCATGATGGCCAGCAGTTTGGCCAGGATCCGTCTCTCCGCCACCTCCTCTAGAGTGTCAAGGCTCATCCCCAGGACAGAGCTAGCCTTCCTGATCAGCTTATTTACCCGAGAAGCATCACCGGCTTTGATGTTTGCTCCCCAGCACACCACTGCAAAAAAGATGGCACTGGCCACCACAGACTGGTAGAAGGTATGCAGTAGTTTACTGCACACGTTGAAGGACCTGAGCCTCCTCAGAAAGTAGAGTCGGCTCTGGCCCTTTTTGTACAGGGCCCCGGTGTTACCAGCCCATTCCAGTCTGTTGTCCATATGGACACCCAGGAACTTGTATGACTCAACCATATCCACATCCATCCCCTTTATAGGGACTGCAGTCAGTTGTGCCTTGGTTCTCCTGAAGTCCACCACCATCTCCTTAGTTTTGCTGATGTCAGTCAGTCATGAAGAGACAACACAGGGAGTCCCTATTGTTCTCCTCACACACACACTATTGTGGCAGGGTCAACACAAACACTGTAGATGTTTTCTGATTGTCTATGCCTGTGAGACAACAGTACAGTAGTGGATATAGTTAGTGTGAACTGTGATGTTGTTGCTGAAACGTTACTAGCTAGCTACAACTCTATGATGAAGGGACTTTACCTATCCCATGGAAATCCATATATCTTCAGGCCAGTAGGAAAGACTCCTGACTGACCAATCAACCAACTACTTATGATGTCATGTCAGTTTCTATCATAGAATTAGGAATTAGAAATGTTTTCTATACTGACACTGTTATATGGGGTTTATAAGAACGTTCCCAGTATGTCAGCCAATATACATTGCGGGTGCTGCTGGGTGTTGATGTTATGATGCAGATTAAAAGGTTTCAAGAGACCTCTCTGAACATAAATCCTTACAATGAGAGGCCATCTGGGAAAAAAATATTATTTGCATCAGCCTGTCAGTTTGCATTCTGAGGTGACTTGTGAGAGCAGGTCAGAGTAAATATAACTAAGGTAAGGGGTTAGTGCAGAATAGACAGAGGGGCAGACATAGAGATGCATTCTCTTAGAAGGGCATAAAGAAAGAAAGAAAGAAAGAAAGAAAGAAAGAAAGAAAGAAAGAAAGAAAGAAAGAAAGAAAGAAAGAAAGAAAGAAAGAAAGAAAGAAAGAAAGAAAGAAAGAAAGAAAGAAAGAAAGAAAGAAAGAAAGAAAGAAAGAAAGAAAGAAAGAAAAGTAAATAAATAAGTAGATACCTGTCAACAATTATCATAGCAAAATCTAGGACACCAAAGTTACACAACAAACGCACACAGTACCAAATAACCCATAATGATCTCTATACCTGCAACGGCGCCCTGCGGATCTCCCGACCCCCACTCCCTGTGGTGTTGTGGATGAGAAGCGGCCTGCAGTCCCTGAAGCCCCGGCATCTCGCATCTACCCTGCCTGTCAAAGCCGGAGCCCCGTACTCATCCTCGGCCTCCTCCGTGCCCTCGTCCCCGCTGCTCTGGTAATCGTATTGGAGATGATGCGACCGGTACCTGCTCTCTCCGGGGCTGACGCTGGCCACGGCGCACAGAGAACCGGCCAGCTCCCTCCATGCCCGGATACTTGGGGTCTCCGAGCCAAACCCAGCAACACCTACCCCGCCTCCCACTGTCCCAATCTCCGGCCCTGTCGGTGTCTCTCCACTGGACGCGTCCCTGCACCGGAGCACCAGGAGGAAGCGGACGGTCTCGCCGAGGTAGAGGTGACTGCGCCGGGGTAGGGTTCTGTAACGGGCCGGGTCGGACAGGTCGGAGATTGGCACTGCGGGGAAATACATGAAATACTCGCACTGAGACTCCATCATCCGAACCATCGCAGCAAACAAGCACCTGCCTGTCTAATATAGGCTATAGAGATTGTATAATCCACAGACGCTCCTGATGTAGTCTACACAAATGAATGATCAAGCAATGCGCTGATGTCAAACCGAATAAGATCCAGCATCCTATCTATTTGGTGATCAAAAGGTAAACACCATTCTTGATTTAAAGACAGTATCCTAGTCATTTCGTAGGTCCTGCATCATCATCATCACTCTACATAGCTGCTACTGCAGATGGGCAAACCACGGGCAAAAGTAATTCAGCATAGAGGATGCTGCAACAATAACAAATGGGTTTTCAGAATAATTTATCAACGATGACGTGCCCTTGTGTGTGTGTGATTGTGTGTGTGGTTGACCCTGAAATAAATTCCAATAACTTTGCCATGGAAATCACACCACATTAAAACGTAATATAGCCTATTTCTAACCACGTATAGACGAATGCTGGTATAACACCACTTAGCCTATTGAAATCCCAAAAAACATATAGGGTCGTCACTAGTTAACACGGCCACAAAATCATAATTATGGCTAAACCCCGCCCATTTCTACAATTGATTTTAAACTGATTTTAAACCTAACCTTAACCCTAACATTAACCACAGTGCTCACTTAATGCTTAACCCCAACCTTAAATTAAGACTAACAAGTTAATTTGTGTAACTTCGTGGCTGTGTTATCTGGTGGGAACCAACATTTCTTTTTTATTTCACCTTTATTTAACCAGGTAAACCAGTTGAGAACTAGTTCTAATTTACAACTGCGACCTTACCAAGATAAAGCAAAGCAGTGCGACAAAAAAACAACATAGAGTTACACATGGGATAAACAAACGTACAGTCAATTACACTATAGAAGAACATATATGGTAGCAGCTTGTAACGGTATAATATGATGCTCCAGGTTATTTTACACAAGATGCTGCCATAGATTTTTCAACTAACCTGCCCTTGGCAATACTGTCTTTGTTCTCGATTTGGGGAAACATGTAGGCTATCTTATGTCAGTGTCCAGTTGCAGGTGGCTTCAGAAAGTATTCATACCTCCTGACTTAATCCACATTTGTTGTGTTACAGCCTGCAAATGTATTAGAAAGTGAAATACAGAAATATCTCATTTACATAAGTATTCACACCGCTGGGTCAATATACTGTATGTTAGAATCCCATTTGGCAGCGATAACAGCTGTTTCTCTTTCTGGATAAGTCACCAAGAGCTTTGCACACCAGGAATGTACAATATTTGCACACTAGTCTTTTTTCCAATTCTTCAAGCTCTGTCAAGTTGGTTGTTGATCATTGCTAGACAACCATTTCCGAGTCTTGCCATAGATTTAAGTCAAAACTGTAACTCGGCCACTAAGGAACATTCACTGTCTTCTTGGTAAGCAACTCCAGTGTAGATTTGGCCTTGTGTTTTAGGTTATGTTCCTGCTGAAAGGTGAAATCATCTCCCAGTGTTTGGTGGAAAGCAGACTGAACCTGGTTTTCCACTAGGATTTTGCCTGTGCTTAGCTCCATTCCGTTTCTTTTTTTTCCTGAACAACTCTCCAGTCCTTAATGATTACAAGCATACCCATAACATGATGCAGCTACCACTATGCTTGACAATATCTGGAGTGGTGTCACGAGTGTGTGTGGGGAGAGACCAAGACGCAGCGCAGGGATAGTAGTTCGACATTTATTTTATTTATTTTACTATGTATAATAATACTAATGACCGAACTACCACAAATAACAAACACGATCAACAAGAAAACGTCACGTTCTTAAACAACACAAACACGAATGAACGGACGTAACTGAAAACACACTTACTTCACCGTGACTGCGACATAATTCGATAACGACCCACACCCGAGTGAAGGACAGACTCAACATATATGGGATCCCTAATTAGAGACAATGCGTTGCAGCTGCCTCTAGTTAGGGATCCAACCCAAACCCCACACAGAAACAGAAAAGAACGACACTGTCAGACTCTGACCATAGCTATATAGAGAAGCAAATAGGCTTCTCTATGGCCAGAGCCTGACAAGTGGTACTCAGTAAAGTGATGTATTGGATTTGCCCCAAACATAACATGTTGTTTTCAGGACAAAAAGTGAATTGCTTTGACACGTTTTTTGTAGTGTTAATTTAGTGCCTTGTTGCAAACATGCATGTTTTGGAATATTTTTATTCTGTACAGACGTCCTTTTCACTCTATTATGTTAGTATTGTAGAGTAACTACAATGTTGTTGATCCATCCTGAATTTTCTCAGCCATTGAACTCTGCAACTGTTTTAAAGTCACCATTGGCATGGTGAAATCCCTGAGCAGTTTCCTTCCTCTCCGGTAACTGAGTTAGGAAGGACGCCTGCATCTTTGTAGTGACTGTGTGTATTGATACACCATCCAAAGTCTAATGAATATTGTCACCATGCTCAAAGGGCTATTCAATGTATGCTTTTTTTTTTTACCCATCTACCAATAGGTGCGCTTCTTTGCGAGGCATTGGAAAACCTCCCTGGTCTTTGTGGGTGAATCTGTGTTTGAAATTCACTGCTCGACTGAGGGACCTTACAGATAATTGTATGTGTGGTGATGAGGTAGCCATTCAAAAAATCATTTTAAATACTATTACTGCACACAGAATGAGTCCATGCAACTTATTATGTGACTTGTTATTAATTGCTCCAGAACTTATTTAGGCTTGCCATAACAAAGGGGTTGAATACTTATTTACTCAAGATATTTCAGCTTTTTATTTATAATTAATTTGTGCAAATTCCGAAAAACATTCCACTTTGACATTATGGGGTATTGTGTGTAAGCCAGTGACAAAACATTTAATCAATTTTAAATTCAGGCTGTAAAAACAAAATGTGGAAAAAGTCAAGGGGTGTGAATACTTTCTGAAGGCACTGTAGGCCCATTGAAACAGGATAGCCCTACTCACCTGCAAAGTCCCTCCTGAATGATTTCTGGTCCAGTCCAATCAGTGGTGGCTGGGGGCCTAGTAAAATAGGCTTTAGCCGGCCTACATAAGTTACAGTTACAGTATTGCCAATATTCTCAAGCATATAGCCCAAGTTTTGGGTTGGTTTGATTGAGCGGAAAACAACATTGTATTAGTTATTTTGATTGTGTAAATGTAGCCAATAAATGTAACAGTTTTGAGAATGTGAGAAAGTAATCAAGAGAATGGTATCTTCTGATTGCTATGTCGTAACAATGTGAAGCATGCGCACAGAGTATTTGTACATTACAAAACGTTGCATCTGCGAAGAAGCTCAAAGTCAACAGACAACACTTTCCAGACAAAAAAATGTAAGTTGAAAAACTACCACCACACCTAAATGAGTCATATCCTACGATAGCGTTATTTAAAACAACAATTTCATACCATTTAGAGTGGTCCGGCTTTGATGTCCGATGGAAACATTCTGCGTAACGCGTTATCTAGCCACATGCAGCAGAGCTAGCTAGCCATAGCAGCTAGGTAGCGGGCAGATTAATTTTATTCTATGGGTTTACCAGATGGTTAAAGAATTTTTGAATGTGATTTGAAACAAAATGTAGTTAATTTAGCATTTTCTGGTTTTTATGAGGTGTGGGTGAATGTTTTCAGAGAGTAAGCGATGTAACAATGATTTTTCAGATGAATCAGTAAAAGTGTTCTGTAAAATTAAACTGAAACTAGACTTTATTTTGACATTTTGGTACAAAACAAACAGAGCTCGTTAGCAGATGTGCGGTCAGTTCGCCCTCTTGGCAGAAAAAGCTTAGCTCATCTAGTTGTGTAACTCACGCTCACATGATAGAAACACAAGCCCTCCGTCAGAAGAACACGGTTTATAAATAGTTGTGAAGATAGCTGGAAGATTGTCAAAATTATAATCGTAGGCACCTGTGACCGGGAGACCCATGAGGCGACGCACAATTGGCCCAGCGTCTTCCGGGTTAGGGGAGGGTTTGGCCGGCTGGGATGTCTTGGTCCCGTCACGCTCTAGTGACTCCTGTGGCGGGCCGGGCACATGCACGCTGACACGGTCGCCAGGTGTAAGTGTTTCCTCCGACACATTGGTGCGGCTGGCTTCCGGGTTAAGCGTGCATTGTGTCAAGAAGCAGTGCGGCTTGGTCGGGTTGTGTTTTGGAGGACGCGCGGCTCTCAACCTTCGCCTCTTCCGAGTCCGTACAGGAGTTGCGGCTATGGGACAAAACATTTTACTGCCAATTGGATATGACGAAATTGGGGAAATGTTCTATTAAAATCATAGGCACACCTCCATTGTAGAATAATTTGTAAGTAGAAAGAGTTTTTTACCTATTGAGTGAGTTAAGTAGGCTATGTTGTGGCCCAGAGTATAGTGGTGAGTTTTCCCCGACAGGGAGGCACATCTTTCCTCACCCCTATTATATTTCCCCCAGGATCCATGGAGCCTCTATTGTCCTGTTTTGTGCCTACTGCAATCTACCCTGATCCGATGCCTTTCAGAACAGTCATTGGTTGGGAGGTATAATAGGTACAGTTGAAAAAACATTTAGACTCAGTTTTTCACAATTCCTGACATTTAATCCTAGTAAAAATTCCCTGTCTTAGGTCAGTTAGGAAGAATGTGAAATGTCAGAATAATAGTAGAGAGAATGATTTATTTCAGCTTTTATTTCTTTCATTACTTTAACAGTGGGTCAGAAGTTTACATACACTCAATTAGTATTTGGTAACATTGCCTTTAAATTGTTTAACTTGGGTCAAACGTTTCGGGTAGCCTTCCACAAGCTTCCCACAATAAGTTGGGTGAATTTTGTCCAATTCCTCCAGACCGAACTGGTGTAACTGAGTCAGGTTTGTAGGCCTCCTTGCTCGCACACGCTTTTTCAGTTCTGCCAACAAATTTTCTATAGGGTTGAGGTCAGGGCTTTGTGATAGCCACTCCAATACCTTGACTTTGTTGTCTTTAAGCCATTTTGCCACAACTTTGGAAGTATGCTTGGGGTCATTGTCCATTTGGAAGACCCATTTGCGACCAAGCTTTAACTTCCTGACTGATGTCTTGAGATGTTGCTTCAATATATCCACATAATTTTCCTTCCTCGTGATGCCATCTATTTTGTGAAGTGCACCAGTCCCTCCTGCAGCAAAGCACCCCCACAACATGATGCTGCCACCCCTGTGCTTCACGGTTGGGATGGTGTTCTTTGGCTTGCAAGCCTCCCCCTTTTTCCTCCAAACATAACGATGGTAATTATGGCCAAACAGTTCTATTTTTGTTTCATCAGACCAGAGGACATTTCTCCAAACAGTACGATCTTTGTCCCCATGTGCAGTTGCAAACCGTAGTCTGGCTTTTTTATGGTGGTTTTGGAGCAGTGGCTTCTTCCTTGCTGAGCGGCCTTTCAGGTTATGTCGATAAAGAACTTGTTTTACTGTGGATATAGATACTTTTGTAACTGTTTCCTCCATCATCTTCACAAGGTTCTTTGCTGTTGTTCTGGGATTGATTTGCACTTTTGTATGTTCATCTCTAGGAGACAGAACGCGTCTCCTTCCTGAGCGGTATGACGGCTGCGTGGTCCAATGGTGTTTATACTTGCGTACTATTGTTTGTACAAATCAACGTGGTACCTTCAGGACTTTGGAAATTGCTCCCAAGGATGAACCAGACTTGTGGAGGTCTACAAATTTTTTCTGAGGTCTTGGCTGATTTCTTATGATTTTCCCATGATGTCGAGCAAAGAGGCACAGAGTTTGAAGGTAGGCCTTGAAATACATCCACAGGTACACCTCCAATTGACTCAAATGGTGTCAATTAGCCTATCAGAAGCTTCTAAAGCCGTGACATCATTTTCTGGAATTTTCCAAGCTGTTTAAAGGCACAGTCAACTTAGTGTATGTAAACTTCTGACCCACTGGAATTGTGATATAGTGAATTATAAGTGAAATAATCTGTCTGTAAACAATTGTTGGAAGAATTACTTGTGTCATGCACAAAGTCGATGTCCTAACCGACTTGACAAAACTATAGTATGTTAACATGAAATCTGTGGAGTGATTGAAAAATTAGTTTTAATGACTTCAACCTAAGTTTATGTAAACTCTACAACTTCTTAAAGCATTGTTGGTTAAAGGGCTTGTTGGTAAGCATTTCACTGTAAGGTCTACACCTGTTGTATTCGGTGCATGTAACAAATAATATTTGATCACAGCTCCCCATTGCACCAACACCTTGAATGCCTAAAAAGTTGTCAAAAAAAACCAAAAATATATTTTTGACCCTTTAGTGTGTGTACTTTACTGTATTTATGGTTGGCATATCGCTTTTCAAAAGTACAATTTCAGACATCGCTGGAGGACGTCTTGTATTTGGAGGATGTTACATTTGACATTTTAATGCATATAAAGACAATATAAAAAAAAGAGATGATTGCTTTATGTTGAGGTTAACAAAGCCATATTTATGATAGTGTTGGAGCACAATATTTTGTACAACAAACTTATTCACACACTAACTATAGAAATTGGCTTATAGTACAAGACATATTCACCGCAATTAGAATCAAATGTTGGTCTTTGTGCAACATTTACACAAAATACCAATGAACAATAATATATACAGTAATATAGAGCAATGTATGTACAGTAATGTAAAAGAATGGACAGTACCTGTGAAATAAATACAAATCAAACAAGAGTCCAAACCCCTTCTATCAATGGAAATAGATTTTCAGCTCAGTGAAGGAAAAGCAGCCAACAAGTGCTCAGCATATGTGGGACCTCCTTCAAGATTGATCGAAAATCATTCCAGGTGAAGCTGGTTGAGAGAATGCCAAGAGTGTGCAAAGCTGTCATCAAGGCAAAGGTGGCTATTTGAAGAATCTCAAATATAAAATATATTTTGTGCTTTTCTTTCAAAAACAAGGACATTTCTAGGACATGACCCCAAACGTTTGAACGGTAGTGCATATTGAACATAATTTCTATTTAATGGTTGGATAATTTCCATCATAATGGAGACCCTTCATTCTCAGTTAATGGGGATTTCCATCCAATGTTCACTACTGCTTTAAACCTGAACACGTTTTTAAGGTTACACCTAGGCCTATTCCTTGTAAGATTAGGCTATGTGTATTGAGTATAATAAAAAAAACCTGTCTAGACGCAAGGAATGGGTGTGTGGCGAAGACTCACTAAAAGCATGTTTCTGTCTCCCGACAAATCGTGCGCATTTATTGTGTCATTAGGGACACAGGTAGCCTAGCGATTAGGAGCGTGGGGCCCGTAACCGAAAGGTCGCTGGCTCAAATCCCAGACTAGGTTAAAAAAATCTGTTTATGTGCCCTTGAGCAAGGCACTTAACCCTAATTGCTCCAGGGTTGCTGGGAAACAGGACAAACGTAAGCACCCACCTAGTTATCTTATCTTATTGTGTGAATCTTTAAGGCCAACCTTTGTTAATGTTGATAAATTCCCCGTTATATATATCACCAACAATGCATTTTTGTCTGTCCTGTCAATGTTGAGCGATCACGCATGCCTCAGCACGCATAGAAGTAGGCTACTTTGCTTGTTGCAAATATGTGTGCTAAGAATGGGGATGTTTCATTGTATTTCTGATTATCTTAATTCAACACCAGCAATTAACAATTTTTTGTTGTTATTGAAAAAAGGTGCTATATAAAACCTCTTAGGATTCTTCCGCTGTGCCCATAGGGACAGCGGATTAATTCCAGGTAGAACCACTTCAGTGCCTAGGTAGAACCATTTTGTGTTCCATTCCACAGAGGGTTCTACATAGAACCCAAAATAGTGCAATAACTAGCTCTGTATACTATTTTGATTTGATTCTGTTTGATTATTTTAAAAGTCAAATGGTATCAGGAAACATGTTTAGAATGTTTTTTTATTTATGTTTTAATATGTATTTTGTTAGACTGTATGTTCACCTGTTTATTAGACTTAGTCTATGTTGTTGTAGGCTACATTGTCCCTTTTCAAATAAACATAATAAATAACCTAAAATCAGATGAGCTGTGTAGCTTCTCACAAGAGTCAACAAACTCAATTTAGGATGACAATAGTTAGGCTAATTTAGGTTATATAATAATTACAACACTCCAAGGCGCCTCTGTGTGAAATTTCAAAACGGCTACATGCACACAACAATATGATGTGGATAGTTCCAAACAGCAAGCAATGCAGATGTAGGAGCACGGTGGCTAGGAAAAACTCCCTAGAAAGGCAAAAACCTAGGAAGAAACCTAGAGAGGAACCAGGCTCTGAGGGGTGGCCAGTCCTCTTCTGGCTGTGCCGGGTGGAGATTATAACAATTCATGGCCATTAAGGCCAGTTCTTTCTCCAAGATGTTCAAATGTTCATAGATGACCAGCAGGGTCAAATAATAATCATAGTGGTTGTAGAGGTTGCAACAGGTAAATACATCAGGAGTGAATGTCCTGACTTGGCTTTTCATACCCAGGCATTTAGATTTGGTAGAGAGCGCAGGTACGGTGCGATAGAGCGCAGGTGCAGTAGAGAGAGAGCGAGAGAGAGAGAGAGAGAGAGATGAAAACAGCAGGTCTGGGACAAGGTGGCATGTCCAATGAACAGGTCAGGGTTCCATAACTGCAGGCAGAAGAGTTGAAACCGGTGCAGCAGCACGACCAGGTGGACTGGGGACAGCTAGGAGTCATCAGGGCAGGTGGTCCTGAAGCATGGTCCTAAGGCTCAGGTCCTCCGGCAGGGGAGGTAGAGTGGGAGAGAGAGAGAATTAGAGGGAGCATACTTAAACTCACGCAAGACACCGGAGGATAATAACATCAGATTTAACAAACTGACCCTAGCCCCCCGGCAGATAGACTATTGCAGCATAGATACTGGAGGCTGAGACAGGGGGGGTCGGGAGACACTGTGGCCCCCTCCGACAATACCCCCGACAATACCCCCGGACAGGGCCAACCAGGCAGGATATAACCCCACTCACTTTGCCAAAGCACAGCCCCCACACCAATAGAGGGATATCAACAACCACCAACTTACTACCCTGAGACAAGGCTGAGTAGAGCCCACGAAAGATCCCCTCCACTGCACATGCCTAAGGGGGCGACAAACCGGACAGGAAGTGACTCACCCCTCCTAGGGATGGCATGGAAAGCACCAGTAAGCCAGTGACTCAGCCCCCGTAATAGGGTCAGAGGCAGAGAATCCCAATGGAGAGACGGGAACCGGCCAGGCATAGACAGCAAGGGTGGTTCGTCGCTCCAGTGCCTTGCCGTTACACCTTGTACCCCTGGGCCAGACTACACTCAATCATAGGACCTACTGAAGAGATGAGTCTTCAGTAAAGACTTAAAGGTCGAGACGGAGTCTGCGTCTCTCACATGGATAGGCAGACCATTCCAAAAACATTGAGCTCTATAGGAGAAAGCCCTGCCTCCAGCTGTTTGCTTAGAAATTCTAGGGACAATAAGGAGGCCTGTGTCTTGTGACCGGAGCGTATGTGTAGGTATGTACGGCAGGACCAAATGAAAGATTTCCCTAATAATCCTGTTTAGGCTACATGGTATTTAAATCAGGCTACTGATGGGACTTAGATAATTGTAGAAAATCAACCATCAAAATTAACATTACAGAGACCATTTTATTTTTGGGAAGCCTATTTGTTAAGTAAATCAGGTGTTACACGAGGTTAAACAGTGACAGTTGTAGGACTGTTAACACAGTGGCTGAATTGTCAAAGACAGTAGCCTGAGGGAACCCAAATAAAAGTAATCCACAATTTCCTCTTATAAATAATTGCAAATCCAACACTTTCATACAAACACCTCGATACACAGCATAAGACCTACATTCAATCCATAAAACCAAACATCCTGATTTGATTTAATGAACACTTTTTATACAACACTAAAATCATCTTAAACTATATACTGTATAAAGGGATTGTTGTCACTGTTACAGTATATACAGTCAATTATATTCCTTCATTTTAAATAACAGGCTCTCCCACAATTTATAATCATCAGGTCAACATGCTTGCAGATGAACAAAATGGGTTGGAAAGTCAGACCTTTAGACCACACAGGCCTGTTTTTTTTGTATATTTATATTTTCTTTACAAAGTGCCTGGAATTTCAATTGATGTACACCCCAAGTGAAAAATAAATGATCTAAGTGAAAAATAAATAATATGTTTTATTATTAACACAATTTAGAAAACGCCAATCAAATCCCATAACAAAATATATAGAGGGATTAGTCTCATGCTACAGTACATACATTTTAAATAGCCTAACAGACTCTACCACCATCTCAAATGATCTGTTCTGCTTGGTTGATGAACAAATGTTGACCACAACATGATTATTGTATTGATATTGATTATTGACTACCCCATCTCTGTACCCCACACACACAATCCATATTTGGCATGGATTGCTCTTTGTTAGCTATCATTTAAAATTACGTTTTTGCTGGTTCAGGCATGTTTCAATGGCGTCCTTGTGGTTGGTGAAGTGGCAGGGGGCTGGGCACCGCAGGTTCTATTTAAAGACCATGCAATTCTGCTTTACCAGGCAAAAAGGCAGTAACTGCTCATAGCGTGGAACTGAGAAAAATGGCTTTTATTTTAATTTATTTAACCTATATTTAACTTGGCAAGCCAGTTAAGAACAAATTATTATTTACAATGACAGCCATGGTAGTACAGTGCCCCTGGAGCAAATTAGGGTTAAGTGCCTTGCTCAAGGACAAATTGACAGGTATTTACCTAGCCAGTTCGGGGATTCGATCAAGCAACCTTTCGGTTACTGGCCCAACGCTCCAACTACTAGGCTACTTGCTGCCCCCCTCTATTTACCTTGGTTTCACAGTAACATTTTGCAGTTACTGCTAATATGACCCCCATTTTCTCCAAAACACTATACAATAGAGACAGGATACATGTCCACATGATTAAGCATGTATTTAATGTATCAAAAATGACTAACTCATTTTCAACCAAATGAGCAGTTACTTCCTTTTTCCTTGGTAGGGCAGTATTGTTTTGTGTCTTTTCACATCTTGAAATTGAGATACATAGCCACAATACAATAAGGAGTTTATTTATGTTTTTCGGTGGCAGCGAGAATCGCCCTTTTCTGGATTAGTTAGCTACTATGTTAAGTTTGATGTTCCAATCCCTCAGGACGTGTTGGACCATATCGCTGACATACTGGACCTATTAAGTGACCAACTTCGACAACCAAATGCTGCAGTAGACCAATCTCGAATTATCTGGTCTGCTTGATGATTAACAAAATGTAGACTACCCCATCTCTGTACCCTCCACACACAATCCATGTTTGGCAGATGCTCTTTTAATTTACAATTTAATAAATCCATTAAATCAATATTAGCCCATCAAATGACTTTATTATTTTTACACTAGCCTACTCCCCTATCGACACAGTAAATAATATTGCCTATGTGTCTTCGACAATACGTTATCAACTCAGCAAAAATTAATTATTTTCAAATAAACCAAATTTGCCTTATCAACACAGTAGGCCTAAATATTTCCTAACGATATCACAACTTAAATATACTTACTCCTCAGTCAGCTCAAGGACCAGTGGCGACCCGCCATTCAGGGCAGTTGGGGCACACACAGCCCCACATTTTTAGGTAATAACCTGTTTTGCATGTTATTTTGACATGAATACTTGTCACATATCAGTTTGCAAACAATGTAAAAAAAAATATGTGTGTTTGTAAATCCGCATACAAACTCTTTTTTGATTTCTTGAGTAAGGCAGCTCCAAAATGCAGGTGTTTCAGTCTAGCTCAGTACTTTCTGTGGTGGAGGGGCAGCCAGCGGAAAATACAGATCGTAGGTGTTGGTAATGTTCTTTAGTTGCACCATGATTAGCTCAGTGTTCTGTCAGTCGTGGGGACACTACGTCACTGCCAAGTATAAGGGTAGACATCGAAAATTCAAGCCCTTTGGGTGCTGCCATAGAGTTACATTAGAAGTGCCCTTCCAAGAAGGCTCAAGGTCATTGGACACAGATAAAATGACATCAAATCACATTATATGTACAGTAGCTTTGATTGGACTGATCATGTCAACATCATACTTTCAAAATCTTAGCTAGCATTCATCATAATGAATCAATATACTGGCAAATCCTTTTTAATCCTTGTCATATGAAGAGAAATAATGAAGAGAAATTATAGATAAAATGTATCTGTGCTCATCGGCCATTGGACATAAACATTACACAACAAGTTGGAAATCGCAAATTCAACAATGAGTGATTTGTAAGGAATCGGTGACAGTGGCTAACTGCAAGCATTGCAACTGTGAAGTCGGTAATTAAAGAGCTCTGACTGGGAAAATACGTTTTTAACGGTCATCCAACTCGGAATTGTAAATCCAGCCCTTTTCTCTTATTTGATGACAAAATTTGCCCATGAAGGACCGCCACGCCACCAAAGTAATACGCTGTTAGTAGCCAATATGCCTCACCCTAATAATTTGGTCTATTTTCACCTCTTAATTTTGCCTACTGTTCGCCTACTGTGGTGCACATGTAGCCTATAAACCTTTTTTTTAAAGAAATGTAATAATCAAATGTTGTAAGAGCTTTTATTGTCTGCTTGTATGCCTAGCTAGCTACCGAGCTGGAATACAAACTCGGTAGCAGAGTAGATCCTTCATATGACGTTGATAAATGGTGCACTGTGGGTAGTTTAAAAGATGTCTGGAAATAAGTTAATAAATATGTAATAACCCAAAAACATTACTATGTACTTATACAACTAAGTTACTAAGTCTTTGACCACACTGTGTTGTTACATTAGTGATCAGAAAGTCCTACCCTTTACAGCACAGTTGTCAAACTAAGTCCACAAGGGTCGAGTGTCTGCAGGTTTTCGCTCCTCCCTTGTACTTGATTGATGAATTAAGGTCACTAATTAGTAAGGAACTCCCCACACCTGGCTGTCTAGGGCTTAATTGAAAGGAAAAAACAAAAAGCAGTCTCTGAAATATGTTTATTTGTAAACTAGTCCCTGACAATTAAATTGAATAACATAACTGAAATACAATTTGTAAACTCAACATTTTTTCCTCCAATTTCAAGTACAGCCAAGCTCTTTGGACTTTTACCAAGTTGCATTGTTTACAGTGTAGCTACCACATTATAGTATATATAGACGTTAAGCCAAACTACAGTTTCATATATATTGTTTTCAATATCGTTAGTTCTGTAAATGCATCTATGTATATTACCCCAGGGTTTACAAATGTTTCATTCCAGTTACACAGCAGCACCTCGTGTGGTGCAAATTGATAAAAGGGCAACAGAAGTCCCAAAGAAACCATAAAACAGCATTCTGTGAACATTGTATTGACGTTACTAAGAGAATACATTTCAGATTTATGGGAAAAACTGTCCAAGGGTGAAAAAAAACATTAATATTATACAAAATATTAAAATCCTCAAGAATACCTATCTGAACCTTAGTCTAGAAATGTACCCTCAGGGATCAATAAAGTATCTATCTATCTATCTATCTATCTAAATGACAAAAACAGCTGATGGAATTTCATTGCAGACGCTGTTGATCTTTTTTCCCATTACTTTCCCAATGTTGTGGCAACAACGTTCTGTTTGGGAAATGTTGGAATATGGTGGATGGATAGGCAGTGCTACAGTACACACCAGAAGCACATTCATTTAGTTTAACAAATCTAATCTGAACACAAATGCAAAGTCAATTAAATTATTAAGATCATTCATGCTGTAGTATTTATCTAACTAATGTTATTTATCTAGTTAACGTGTGGGAAGTGTTACTAAGGTGAAAAGTGATTTGCTATGAACAGGAGTCACATTAATGGTAGGGCTTCTTGATATGCCACACCTGTCAGGTGGATGGGTTATCTTGGCAAAGGAGAAATGCTCACTAACAGGGATGTAAGGTAGGGTTAGGGGAAACCAATGAAGGAGGAAGATATATTTATAATATACAGTGGGGAGAACAAGTATTCGATACACTGCCGATTTTGCAGGTTTTCCTACTTACAAAGCATGTAGAGGTCTGTAATTTTTATCATAGGTACACTTCAACTGTGAGAGACGGAATCTAAAACAAAAATCCAGAAAATCACATTGTATGATTTTTTAATAATTAGTTTTTTATTGCATGACATAAGTATTTGATCACCTACCAACCAGTAAGAATTCCGGCTCTCACAGACCTGTTAGTTTTTCTTTAAGAAGCCCTCCTGTTCTCCACTCATTACCTGTATTAACTGCACCTGTTTGAACTCGTTACCTGTATAAAAGACACCTGTCCACACACTCAATCAAACAGACTCCAACCTCTCCACAATGGCCAAGACCAGAGAGCTGTGTAAGGACATCAGGGATAAAATTGTAGACCTGCACAAGGCTGGGATGGGCTACAGGACAATAGGCAAGCAGCTTGGTGAGAAGGCAACAACTGTTGGCTCAATTATTAGAAAATGGAAGAAGTTCAAGATGACGGTCAATCTCCCTCGGTCTGGGGCACCATGCAAGATCTCACCTCGTGGGGCATCAATGATCATGAGGAAGGTGAGGGATCAGCTCAGAACTACACGGCAGGACCTGGTCAATACCTGAAGAGAGCTGGGACCACAGTCTCAAAGAAAACCATTAGTAACACACTACGCCGTCATGGATTAAAATCCTGCAGCGCACGCAAGGTCCCCCTGCTCAAGCCAGTGTATGTCCAGGCCCGTCTGAAGTTTGCCAATGACCATCTGGATGATCCAGAGGAGGAATGGGAGAAGGTCATGTGGTCTGATGAGACAAAAATAGAGCTTTTTGGTCTAAACTCCACTCGCCGTGTTTGGAGGAAGAAGAAGGATGAGTACAATCCCAAGAACACCATCCCAACCGTGAAGCATGGAGGTGGAAACATCATTCTTTGGGGATGCTTTTCTGCAAAGGGGACAGGTCGACTGCACCGTATTGAAGGGAGGATGGATGGGGCCATGTATCGCGAGATCTTACCTCAGTAAGAGCATTGAAGATGGGTCGTGGCTGGGTCTTCCAGCATGACAACGACCCGAAACACACAGCCAGGGCAACTAATGAGTGGCTCCGTAAGAAGCATCTCAAGGTCCTGGAGTGGCCTAGCCAGTCTCCAGACCTTAACCCAATAGAAAATCTTTGGAGGGAGCTGAAAGTCCGTATTGCCCAGCGACAGCCCCGAAACCTGAAGGATCTGGAGAAGGTCTGTATGGAGGAGTGGGCCAAAATCCCTGCTGCAGTGTGTGCAAACCTGGTCAAGAACTACAGGAAACGTATGATCTCTGTAATTGCAAACAAAGGTTTCTATACCAAATATTAAGTTCTGCTTTTCTGATGTATCAAATACTTATGTCATGCAATAAAATGCAAATTAATTACTTAAAAATCATACAATGTGATTTTTCTGGATTTTTGTTTTAGATTCTGTCACTCACAGTTGAAGAGTACCTATGATAAAAATTACAGACTTCTACATGCTTTGTAAGTGGGAAAACCTGCAAAATCGGCAGTGTATCAAATACTTGTTCTCCCCACTGTATATACTGTATATACACTACCATTCAAACGTTTGGGGTCACTTAGAAATGTCCTTGTTTTTTAAAGAAAAGCACTTTTTTTTTGTCCATTAGAATAACATAAAATTGATCAGAAATACAGTGCAGACATTATTAATGTTGTAAATGACTATTGTAGCTGGAAACGGCTGATTTTTAATGGAATATCTACATAGGCGTACAGAGACCCATTATCAGCAAACATCAGTTTATCATTTTAAAAGGCTAATTGATCATTAGAAAACCCTTTTGCAATTATGTTAGCACAGCTGTAAACTGTTGTGCTGATTAAAGAAGAAATATGACTGTCCTTCTTTAGACTAGTTGAGTATCTGGAGCATCAGCATTTGTGGGTCCGATTACAGGCTCAAAATGGCCAGAAACAAAGAACTTTCTTCTGAAACTCATCAGTCTATTCTTGTTCTGAGAAATGAAGGCCATTCCATGCAAGAAATTGCCAAGAAACTGAAGATCTCGTACAACGCTGTGTAATACTCCCTTCACAGAACAGCGCAAACTGGCTCTAACCAGAATAGAAAGAGGATTGGGAGGCCCCGGTGCACAACTGAGCAAGAGGACAAGTACATTAGTGTCTAGTTTGAGAAACAGACACCTCACAAGTCCTCAACTGGCAGCTTCATGAAATAGTATCCGGCAAAACGCCAGTCTTAACGTCAACAGTGAAGAGGCGACTCCGGGATGCTGGCCTTCTAGGCAGAATTGCAGAATGGTGTTTTGTGGGTACTATGTAATGAAGCTGCCAGTTGAGGACTTGTGAGGCATCTGTTTCTCAAACTAGCCTTTTAAAATGATAAACTTGGATTAGCTAACACAACGTGCCATTGGAACACAGGAGTGATGGTTGCTGATAATTGTTCAAACTGATCGTCGTTTATATCTATATATTATATATACAGTTTTGGTACTACACATTCGGAGAGTGTTTATTATAGGCCTGTTGAATAACTATAGAATACAGTCTGTGACTACCACTTTTAACTGCCTGTGATGATCATATAACAGACAGACATTGACATTCGTATGAAGTTAGAAATTCAATCAGATTTATGATAAATAACCCCCTAAATGATCTATTCATGACGGTGTATTGTATTTCAAAAGTAGCGCCCCACATGGCCAATCCCCACAATTCAATGTTTAGAACGGTTTACACACACCCTCACGCCACCGCCCCCCTTCACTGCACATGCGCACTAACTTTCACAAGGCCGCCATTTTGTGCGGAGCCCACTCTGCAAAAACGGGAGAGGATTAAATCCGCCGGAGGAGAGGGGCGCAATTCTCAGCCTCCACGGTCTGATTGAAGAACATATTCTGGGCTTTCGATCGAATTCAGCGAGGAATTAAACGCCGAAGAGCAGGTAAAGTAACAGCACTTTCCAGAAACGGGGGCAGTTTTGCAGGAGCTTTAATCGGCCTCTAGGTGTCACGATGGGGCTACCGGTCTAGGCGGCAGACGGGGGTGTTTGTCTCCCTCTATCGTTATCGAAAATTTAGCACAAAAAAAAACATTTATAACCCAGAAGTTTAACGAAATGTTGCAATAACGACTTTTTTTAGCTATATTAATTTGCACTTTGGCAAGGATAACACATTAAATACTTAGTTGTTGGTTTAGTGTTTCGGCCAGGCGTCCATTTTGTACCCAGTGTTAGGATAGAAACTCTCGGCTGCAGATGAAGTCAACGCGCGCCAGATTGTCAGAACACGGAATTTACTAATTCGCACATGTATAATCTAACTAGTTAGCTATGTAACTATAGTTTTAGACCCATATCTAAATAACGTTGGTTTCCACGCCACTAGCTAGCTAGTTTGTTAGTTAGTAAAGCCATTATCGAAATTAGCTATACTGTCAATATTGCCCCACCGTGTTAACGCCTTCCATTGATCAAACTAACGTTAAATAACTTTATAGGTAACGTTAGATGTTCGTTTTAAAATGTAACCATTAGCTATAACCTCTAGCGTTAGGTAACTCGCATTTTAGAACTGTTTAAGGTCCTAGATGCAGACGCTATTTAGCTAGCAATAGAAAAGTTAGCTGGATTGGCTTGTTGCGTAGACCGAATTCAAACAAGGAAGATGCTTAACATAAATGACCCCGATAGTCATTTTCACCAGAGTTACCACTAGTACGACGTCTCCCTCCGTCCTCAAATTAATGCGACTGTTATCTATATAAAAAAAATAACAATCTGAATCTCCTCTGCTGCCAGCTCACTGCAGTTCATCTTCCATCCAGTGTCCGCTTTCTGATGCGAAGACTACATTGACCTATAACGACACGAACGTTAGTTAGGTAAAATGAATAAAAACAGGGTAGAGCTCCCTCTACAACCCGGCTGGTAGCGGTACAAAAACATGACTACCTATATGACTTCATGTCCACTATCAAAACGCTGTCCGTGTTCACTTTGAATTAATGCCCCATCGTACTTGTAGGATATTTTTTATAATAACAGGTCAGTCTCATTTGCTAGACTTGCTTAACTAGCTGTGTGCATTCAATACTGCATGAGTAGGTTTATGTAGATGTTCAACTTGTTTGTCTTCCCCATCAGTTGAGTGTCAGGTAACAGACAGGAGAGTTGTGTCAGAAATTGAGGAAGCCAAGCAAATATAGAAAGATTAAGTATTCCTTTCTAGTGCAGGTAACAATTTATGAAGCTAAGGAAGTTGCTCATGTTTGACATCTTGCCTGAACTGAACACAGTAGCTAGATTGGTCATATGTCCTTGTACACTTTCAACATTTATTCATAATATTACATTTTTAGATTGTGTGCTGATTGGTTTTGGGGTGATTCCCTCAGGGATTACTGATGGACGGAGGACCAACTGACGTTGTGGTGGAGGCCAAGGACTGCATCACCTATGAGGGGGAGGAGGTGGTGGCAGACTTGCTCCAGCAAGCAGCAGAGGGGGTGATGGACCAGCAGCCAGAGGGAGTGACTGGTCTGGATCCCCAGCAGCTGGTGGAGGGAGTCAATGTGGAGATGATGGTAATTGACTCCCTGGACCCGACCCTGCTGCAGATGAAGACTGAGGTGATGGATGCCCCTGTGGCTACAGCCCACGAGGCCACGGTCACCACAGTGGATGAGACCCAGATCATCACTCTGCAGGTTGTCAACATGGATGAGCAACAGCTGGGAGGCCTCGGGGAGCTACAGCTGGTCCAGGTCCCTGTCTCTGCTGACCCTGTCACCCAGGCCACTGTAGAGGAGCTACAGAGCACCTTTGTGGATACCACTGCCATGCCCAAAGATGGAAACCCTGTGATCTGCCACACCCTGCCCCTGCCAGAGGGCTTCCAGGTAAGAGAGACTACTTCATTACTACATACAGTGCCTTCTGAAAGTATTCAGACCTCTTGATCTTTTCCACATTTTGTTGTTCCAGGCTTATTGTAAAATTGATTAAAACAAATAAAAAATCTCAGCAATCTACACACAATACTCCATAATGACAAAGCGAAAACAGGTTTTTAGAAATGTTTGCAAATGTTAAACAGAAATACCTTATTTAAATAAGTATTCAGACCCTTTGCACAATCAGGTGAGAGGGGGTCTTGGTCAGGGAGGTGATGGTCACTTAGACAAAGCTCTGGAGTTCCTCTGTGGAGATGGGAGAACCTTCCAGAAGGACAACCATCTCTGCAGCACTACACCAATCAGGCCTTAATGGTAGAGTGGCCAGACGGAAGCCACTCCTCAGTAAAAGGCACATGACAGCCTGCTTGGAGTTTGCCAAAAGGCACCTAAAGACTCCGACTATGTGAAACAAGATTTTCTGGTCTTATGAAACCAAGATTGATCTCTTTGGTCTGAATGGCAAGCGTCACATCTGGAGGAAACCTGGCACCATCCCTACGGTGAAGCAAGGTGGTGGCAGCATCATGCTGTGGGGATGTTTTTCAGCGGCAGGGACTGGGAGACTAGAGCTTCTGCAGAGAAGAATGGGAGAAACTCTCCAAATACAGGTGTGCCGAGCTTGTAGTGTGATACCCTAAAAGACTATGTTGTTATCACTGCCAAAGGTGCTTCAACAAAATGAGTAAAGAGTCTGAATACTTATGTAAATGTTTTGTTTCGGGTTTTTATTTTTAATAAGTTAGCAAAAATGTCTTTGCTTTGTCATTATGGGTTATTGTGTGTAGATTGATGAGGGGAAAAAACTATTGAATCAATTTTAGAATAAGGCTGTAACGTAACAAAATGGGGGAAAAGTCAAGGGGTCTGATTACTTTCCGACGGCAATGTATTGCATCATTCAGAGCTAATGGGAGCACCTTTCCCCATGGGTGTACAGCAGCGTTTTGTACCACTGGTGCATATCTAAATGTACTAGTTGTAGAGAAACTAAAAACACTACTGCTTCTTCAGGTGGTGAAGGTTGGTGCGAATGGTGAGGTTGAAACAGTGGAGCAGGATGAGCTCCAACACCAGGAGGAGCAGCAGGTCCAACCTGAGGAGGAAGAGCTGCATTGTGAGCCCCATCTTGAAGATCCACAATGGGCCAAGGACCCTGACTACCAGCCCCCAGCCAAGAAGACCACCAAGAAGGCAAAGAAGAGCACGCTGCGCTACAACACAGAAGGGGACAAAGACAATATGGACGTGTCTGTGTACGACTTTGAGGAGGAGCAGCAGGAAGGGATGCTCTCTGAGGTCAACGCAGAGAAGGTCGTGGGCAACATGAAACCCCCCAAACCCACCAAAATTAAGAAAAAGGGTGAGATTACTAGCACCCCTTCTTTCTTTCTCCTTTGTTTATGGTGAATGTTGTAACTCAAGCTGTGGTGCTAAATGCCCCTACAAGTGCTGACTCAAGGCCTTTGTATGCTCCAGGTGTGAAGAAAACATTCCAGTGTGAGCTGTGTAGCTACACCTGTCCCCGCCGCTCCAACCTGGACCGACACATGAAGAGCCACACGGACGAGAGGCCCCACAAGTGCCATCTGTGTGGAAGGGCCTTCAGGACCGTTACCCTGCTGAGGAACCACCTCAACACACACACAGGTATGGTGTTATCATAGTCACATTGACAGACAATCCTATATTATGAGTCCTGTCCTTGTTAACATGTTGGATACAATTATAACTCTGTTTCTGTTTACAGGTACCAGACCACACAAGTGTCAAGATTGTGACATGGCCTTTGTGACCAGTGGAGAGCTGGTCCGTCATCGTCGCTATAAGCACACTCACGAGAAACCCTTCAAGTGCTCCATGTGCGACTATGCCAGCGTGGAGGTGAGCAAGCTGAAGCGGCACATCCGCTCCCACACCGGGGAGCGTCCGTTCCAGTGCAGTCTGTGCAGCTACGCCAGCAGAGACACCTACAAGCTGAAGAGACACATGAGGACACACTCAGGTGAGGCACAGCCGCAGGGATACTGCGTATGACCTGATTGTTGAACTTGTGCGCTCACGTTTCCCTGCTTTGTTTTTCCAGGGGAGAAGCCGTACGAGTGCTACATTTGCCACGCCCGTTTCACCCAGAGTGGAACCATGAAGATGCACATCCTGCAGAAGCACACAGAGAACGTGGCCAAGTTCCACTGCCCCCACTGTGACACCGTCATCGCCCGAAAGAGTGACCTGGGTTAGATAACTAGTCGTTGACTTTTGGGCAGATTATCCCAATTTGATGACAGCATGATTTGGAAATCTCCACCTTAAACTTCATTATCACTGAACTTGTTTATATAGATTACATCTCTCTCAATAAGCTGGTTTTACCCCCCCTCTACTCCAGGCGTCCATCTGCGTAAACAGCACTCATTCATTGAGCAGGGCAGGAAATGTCGTTACTGTGATGCTGTGTTCCACGAGCGCTACGCACTCATCCAGCACCAGAAGTCTCACAAGAACGAGAAACGCTTCAAGTGTGACCAGTGTGATTACTGCTGCAGACAGGTGAGGTCCTGCTGTCTCTAACCTGGGATGATAGAGGAGACAGGAGTAAATGTTAGGGGTGTGAATGTTTAAGCTTAAGGGCGTGAATGTTTAAGCCAGGGGTCAGAACCGGTTCAGGGAACAGAACAGAAAACCAAACACGGGAAATGCTGGGCCAATTGTGCGCCATCCTATGGGACTCCCAATCACGACCGGATGTGATACAACCTGGATACGAACCAGGGACTGTAGTGACTCCTCTTGCACTGAGATGCAGTGCCTTAGACCACTGCGTGATCTATACTGTTCCCGAACAGAACCATTATTTTAAAAGCATGGGAACCGGTTAATAACCTTTTGCGTTCCAAGCATTTTTTTCCCAATCCCACAAAACAAATGCAACAAAGCATCTATGCAAAGCCATTCTTCGGAACTTCTTCCAGTGTCTGCCTGCCACCTGAAAATCTTTGCCTGTGTGTGCGCGTGTAGGCATCCTGCCCCTCCCCCCGCCGAAGCTGTAGCCTAGCCTACAGACGTTAAAAGCGTGATTAAGATGATGGGGAGAGAGATTTTAAATTGGAAAATAATGGATTACATTTTTGAATGCTAGTTAGGGATACTATAGTTTGCATTTCACATTGGATTTATTAACTACGAACAAGTAAGACGTTTTTTTAATTCAACTGCCGCTCTGCAAACACAAGCTTGTCTCTGGTCCAACGTTAAGCCAACTCTGAAGTTCAGACATTAAAAGATAGATAGGTAGGTAGGTACTTTATTGATCCCCGAGGGAAAATTTATTCGTCAAGCAGCTATGAAAAAACACAGGGCAGAAAGAAAATACACTAAAGACAGATACGTGATACGTAGTGCGGCTATAAAGTCTGGAGTGCAGAAAGCTATAAAAATACATTGCATAGTATGGGTGTATGGCTGAATATGTACACTATACATTGTTAGTGGTAGGTGAAAAAATAAATATATATATATATATATATATATATATATATATATATATATATATATATATATATATATATATATATATATATATTTCTAGTTGATATAGATTAATAAGGAATATTTGCATGGTTGATGGCAGAGAAATACTTAAATAGCTAATTGTGCGTATAATATAAGTGAGGGTAATAATAGTTTACTTAATATACAGTCTTCTCAAATAAACAGGTAAGTGACTTTTGCATGGTTAAATTAACTGTACAGATAAATGTACAGGTAAGTGAATATTTGCATCGTTACATTAACTGTACAGGTAAATGACAGGTAGAGATACTTAAATAGCTAAATGTGTGTATGATACAATTTAGGGTAATAATGATAATTCCCCTTTAAAAATACAGTCCTTAGTGCAGGGTTTAATTACAGATAACTGCACGTATTGCACATTCGATATACTAAAAGCAATGAAAAAAGATACAACTGACAGAATACTAATATGCGTTCCTGAGTGAATGACTACGTAAGTTCAGTCCAAGAATTACTTACAATTTTGCACGTTATATGATATAACAACTGTACATGAATATGTATATACAGTCCTGAGTGAATGAGTGATTACAGACCAGAGTTACTCACGGATGGATGCATAATTGTTAAACTAGGTCCTAACACCCCAACAGTTCCAGGTCTATGTTGCCGACGGCACGGCACCCCAATGAGGCATTAAGTAGTCTAATAGCCGTCAGCAGGAAGGACCTCCTGTAGCGCTCTCTGGTAAACCGTGGAGTCTGTGACTAAAAGTGCTCCTCTGCATCATAACGATGGCATGCAGAGGGTGGGTGACGTTGTCCATGATGGCCAGCAGTTTGGCCAGGATCTGTCTCTCCGCCACCTCCTCTAGAGTGTCAAGGCTAATCCCCAGAACAGAGCTAGCCTTCCTGATCAGCTTATTTATCCGAGAAGCATCACCAGCTTTTATGTTGGCGCCCCAGCACACCACTGCAAAAAAGACTGGTAGAAAGTATTGGACAACATTCCAGCCTGTTGTCCATATGGACTCCCAGGAACTTGTATGACCCAACCATTTCCATATCCATCCCTTGTATAGGGACTGCAGTCAGTTGGGCCTTGGTTCTCCTGAAGTCCACCACCATCTCCTTTGTTTTGCTGATGTTGAGCTGAAGGTGGTTCTGCTCACACCACACCACAAAGTCATTGATTGTGCTCCTGTATTCCTCCTGCCCACCCCTGATGCACCCTACAATTGCGGAGTCATCTGAGAACTTCTGTAGGTGCAACTTGCGTTGTCCAGGTGAGACTTGCGTTGTCCAGGTGAGAGTAGGACCTCTGCAGAAGGTAGATGATTGCATCATCCACCCGATGTTGCGCTGATATGCGAACTGCAGGGGGTCCAGTGATGTACACACCAGGGGTCTGAGGTGAGCAAGGACTAACCTTTCCAGGGTCTTCAGGATGTGGGAACGCTACAGGTCTGAAGTCATTCAGGACAGTGGGGTGTGCCTTCTTGGGCACTGGGACCACAGCACATGGACCCTTTCCAGGCTCAGGCTAAGGTTGAAGGGTCGCTGGAGTATTCCACACAGTTGGTCAGCACAGACCCTAAGCACCCTTGGGCTGATGCTATCAGGGCCCGCCGCTTTCCACTGATTGTAGTCTCCAGCTCTCTCTTTACTTGGTTGGTGGTGAAAGGGGGGTGTTGAGGATCAGTCCAGAGGTGGGGGGAAGGGAGGTGTTGCAAATCAGTCCAGAGGGATCGAAGGTGGGGAGGGGGTCGCTGATTGTCTCAACCGAGGTGTTGTGAGCAAAGTGGGGGTGGGACAGCCATGAGGGTGTGTGGCCTGGGGAGCTGGAGGGGAGCATTTCAATTTGTCCCTGTCCCTCTCCTTGAAGGTCCTCTTCTTCTCATTCAGCAGGGACTTCAGGTCGCTGGTGACCCATGGTTTATTATTTGGAAAACAGCGTACCTTCCTGGTGGGTACAGTGTTGTCTACACAAAAATGTATATAGTCTGTTATGCAGTCTGTAAGACAATCAATGTCCTCCCCATGAGCCTCACAGAGCACATCCCAGTTTGTTTCAAAGCTGTCCTGTAGGGGACCATCTCCTAATGGTCCTAGTGGTCGCTGGCTGCTGTTGGACCATAGGCCTGTAGAGTGGGGTGAGGTGGACAAGGTTGTGATCCGATCTACCGAGGGAGTTGTATGCATCCTTCACATTAGCGTATAACAAGTCCAGAGTTTTATTATTCCTGGTTGGGCACTTCACAAACGGTTTGAACGTCAGCAACGTTGATGAGAGAGATGCATGGTTAAAATCCCCCGAAATGGCAAAGAAGGCACTGGGATGCTCTGTCTGTAACCTCGCGATAACAGGGTCGATGATGTCACACGCTGTGTTTGCATCCGCGGAGGGCGGGATGTAAACAATAACAGCAATTTCCGCTGTGAATTCCCTCGGCAAATAGTAGGATCTGAAACCGCCGATCGTTACGTTCTCTATGGGGATGTTATCATTTAGCTTTCTGTAAAACACAATAGGCTAGCTTCCCGGTATTCTCTTTGTCCATTGACCAGCCTTTCAAGCTCATCCACCTTGTTATGTAGCGATCTCACGTTGCCCGTAATGATAGACG
Source organism: Thymallus thymallus (assembly GCA_023634145.1). Lineage (NCBI taxonomy): Eukaryota > Metazoa > Chordata > Actinopteri > Salmoniformes > Salmonidae > Thymallus > Thymallus thymallus. The sequence goes on from CM042413.1 coordinate 19,497,628, forward strand.
GTATAGCCGGCTTGTACTTACTCAGCTTTGCCTTACACTTTCGACTTGCCCTGTCGCTTTTTTAACTCGTCCGGAATATCAAACTTTTCCCTATAGTGCAGCAGCGCTGAGTGTGCTAAATCCAAGAGCTGGGCTCGGTTGTAAATAATTGAGGACTTGTGTGAACGTTTGGCGCTGAGAAAAATAAAAAGTGCATCAGTGATTAAAAGGACTGCTAAAACCTTCATAAAAGTGTAGCACTCCATAATCCTGAACTATTATAGTTCAATTGTTGCAAAACTCACGAAAAACTGACCAAAAACATACTAAAACAACAATTTGTGCACAAACAATGGGTGCTGCTTAACAGGCGACCACACAGGGCGCCGCCAAGAGAGTAAGTTCCTCCGTATGTATAATTCTGTGGGCCTAGTTTGTTGCATGTAAACAACTCACTGAACTATAGCAAGCTAATCAAAGTAACTTTAATGGTGAGCTAAATATACAAATATATGATTTCAGAGGTTTAAAAAGGAACAGAAAGAAATTCTTTAAACCAGTACTTTTTTTTGTTCTAACCAGTTCAGAACTTTGTTTTACTGGTCAGAACAGTGGAACAAAACTGGAAAAAAAAAAAAAATTGTTCCAACCCCAACTTTACAACTGAAATGAAATGTAATTGTTAATATTAAGAACATGTTTCCCCCCCACACAAAATTAAAACAACAGTGCCGTTATCACAAAACTACCACTAACATGTCCCGATCATCATAAAGGGTAAAGGCCTACCTAACGCAACAATGCTGTAATGTTTTGTTACATCATTGTAATGCATGTAGGGCCTCCCGAGTAGTGCATTGGTCTAATGCACTGCAACGCAGTGTTGAGTCATCACTACTACCTGGGGTTCGATCAGCCGTGACCGGGAGTCCCATAGGGCGGTGCACTATTGGGCCAGCGCCGTCCGGGTTAGGGGAGAGTTTGCCGGGGGGGGGGCTTTGCTTTCCATTGCGCTCTAGCGACTCCTTGTGGCGGGCCGGGCGCATGCAAGCTGACTTCAGTCGTCAGTTGAACGGTGTTTCCTCCAACACATTGGTGTGGCTGGTTTCCAGATTAAGCGAGCAGGTGTTATGAAGCAGCGCGTCTTGGCGAGTCGTGTTTCGGAGGACGCATGACTCGACCTTCGCCTCTTCTGAGTCCGTTGGGGAGTTGCAGAGATGAGACAAGATTGTAACTACCAATTGGATATCACGAAAAAGGGTGTTGAGTTACAATAAAAAAATGTTTAAAATAATTTACCGTGGATACAAATCGCTCTGCACTTCGTCGTTCACCGTTGGGGGGGAAAAGCGCTGATTACAGAAATTATTGCAGTTGATATGCAGCCATTGTCAATGGCCTACTTGAGTTGCGAGGTAATTTGCTTAGCGAAGGACTGCAAGCGCCATTTTGGCAGAAACAGGTGCGTCTTTCTCCTCAATATCACTATTCACTGTTTACTCCTGTTTCAACAGGGTGTTATTCCTTTTTATAATGGGAGTTGAGACATGCTGTTAAAAGCCCTGTCTAAGCCGGGGGTGGGGGGTGTAAAACCCTTTGAAGTATCCCAAAAATATATATACAAATTATTAGATTATTTTATTCATTCAATAACCGATTCACTACATGGAACAACAGATGGGAACAACAAAACATCTAAATGAAGTTTGTTCTGAAGTGTCTGTCCTATATCTGAGAGATACAAGAAAGATCAGGAAAACATTTTTTGGGGTGGGATATATTGAACCCATTATTTTTATACCTCCATAAAATATTTTTTAGCAAAACAACCAACATGTTCGTGAAAGTCTCACCTTTCCACAGGGGGGTCACATTAGTGTGTAGCGTCCGACCGGTTTGGCCTTCAAACTATTATGACCATGGAAAGATGACTCTCACAAACACAATGGTGTTCTTCGTTTTGCTCTACGGCACCCACAAGCGTCTTGGGACTCGTCTAAAGTCAGTACAGCCGATCTGCCAAATTCTGTCTGTAGCGTCCCAACAGTTTGGGCTACACACTAATATGACCCCTCTGTTTTGTTCAAGGACACTCACAAGACTTGTCTGAAGGAATTGAAATACTTGACATGACTCTCCCTTGGATTAAATTACAAAATAATAAACTCTCCCCCTGACTGAAATTGAAAAAGCATGTCCCTCCCCTATTTTCCTACGGTTAACCGTTGTGTATATTTTAGCCGGTCCCTTACCTTCCTGCCAATGTCCTTGATTGGATATTCACTGAAAAAGGAGCACTGACTCCATAGCCCAGCATCATACACTGTACGTTAACTAGGGGTATGACAAATGGACGTTTTTTTTAATGGCTCTCAAGTGGCGCAGTGGTCTAAGGCATTTGGCCCAGTGTCGTCCGAGTTTGGCCGGTGTAGGCCGTCATTGTAAATAAGAATTTGTTCTTAACTGACTTGCCTAGTTAAATAAAGGTTGAATAAAAAAAAAGGTTTGAACTGCCATTTAAAAAATATCTGTTTTCCATTAGAACAATAAGAAAATGGTATAAAATTCCATGTAAAATCTCATTGTGTGGTCTGGCCGCTAAGGGGCAGTGAAGTTCTACCACATTCATAAAGTAGGCTTCTGGAATCTGGAATCTGCTTTGTGGCTGCCCGAAAAGGCAGGTGAAATTTTGTCCCGAAGACAACTGTTAATTCACATTGACTCTAGTGTTCCTTCCATTTGTTATGTGCATTAGGAAAGGGGGATAAATCAGAGAGGTGCGGGGGGCTGCCACGTCTTCGGCGCCCGGGGAACATTGGGTTAACTGTTCAGGGGCTTAACAACAGATTTGTACCTTGTCAGCTCGGGGATTCGATCCAGCAACCTTTCAGCTACTGACCCAACGCTCCTAACCTCCAGGACTCTAGCCAAGTGATCACAATTAGTCTCCCTGCATACTCTTTTCACTGTATTAGGCCTACCTGTCTCTCACAATTTAGATTCGACCACTCCCTCTACACACACGTGTGTCCAAGCTCCCATTAAGCCTACAGACATTACTGCCTACAAAACCATATCTAACTGATGGGATACACAAACAGAGCTGTAGACAAGCTACATTCCTTGCCAAATCATGACGTCTTTATCACAATTAAAAAATCGACTGGTTGATTTTAAAGTAGAGAAATACGTGTTCCAACCATGAGCTCCAGTTCTGGAATTAATTGATGCGTTTTGTCTATTTTAGGCTTTTAAATTTTTTTTTATTTATTTTGCGTACTGCTATAGTGTTCAATTTTTAATAGGTTACATAGGAAGTTTTGCTTTCTAATGCTGTTAATAGGGCTTTGACGATACCATTATTGTGCTAGATTTTTCCCTGTCAAATGAAAACACAAAGCAGACCAAACTCTTTGGTCCTTTAACCTGCTTTATGTAAAATAGTGTGTTATAGCTTGGACAATTAATAAAATGTGACTTTGGATGACAACATAAGGATGTTTTGTTTCCAACATTACAGCTGTTTTCCTAAAGAAGTTAAATCTGCTTTGTGTTTTGTTTCCTTGCCATGATACTAACGAGTATTGCGATACTGGTATCATCCCAGACCTAGCTGTTAAACGGAGTCAAAACGAAACGGGAAGGGACCAACCTGAATTTGTCAAATAAAAACTCTTGTTTTGCTCTGTTTGTTTATAAACGGTAAACAGTTTCTGTAATGAATACACCCCTGGCTGGGAGTAAGGAGGGAGAGAGCGAGCGTGTGCGATGGTGTGATCAAAATATACCGTATGCGTAGCCTTCTAATGTACCTTTCTTGACCTTGTAAACTGTTGACAGTAGACCCATAACTGATCCAAATGGTTGGATAATTAGGTCTAGGCTGTATGATACTCCCTGTATATAGCTCCCTGCTCCATTCTTGCGTATTCTATTTCTCGTGTTACTATTTTATCTGTATTAACTCTGCGTTATTGGGAATGGTTTGCAAGAAGGCATTTCACGGGAACTTCTACATCTGTCGTAGTCGGCGCATGTGACGAATAAAATGAGATTTTATGCCGTTGTTTCTGCATGAAGCATTCAAAACAGGACGTAATCAGAGTGCTAATATTATGCATGCCATTCTCTCAGTTTCCGTAAGGAGACTGATTGCATCACTTCTAGTTTTAATATAAGAAGCATTCATGTTTTAAATTGTTTGCATAGTCAACTGACACACAGCACTTACTATGTGTGACGTTTTAAATGTCTGTAGTTCTGTCCTTGTTCTTGTCTATTAATGTCCTGTATTATGTCATGTTTTATGTGGACCCCAGGAAGAGTAGCTGCTGTAATCGCCACAGCTAATGGGATCATAATAAAATACCCCCCCCCCCCCAAAAAGAAAATGATCTAATTCAACCTACATCAATGCAGTTTACAGTCTGAGACAATAATTGTGTACTCACTTGATAACAATTATACTTTTCGTCATTGCACTGTGTTGTAGCCCAGGTAGAACAAACGCCTAATCAATAGCAGAGCGCAGCTTGGAGGAAAGCACAGATCTACCATTTCTTAAACACATTTTTGTTTTTGCACTTTGACAGGGTAAGTATTTATAGCCCTAATATTTAGCTAATGAGTGACCTAATCGGCTACACAACTCTAGCCTCTCTTCCAGCTATTCCTGTGCGGATAACATGAATATGGTATGAATACAGCAGTAGTTCTACAGCAGTAGTTCTCAACCAGGGATTGATTTGATAGAAATCACAACTGCAACATTGATAGCCTAGTAAAAAGGGATTTAATATTCCCTGCTATTTGGTTTTAATTATAATGTTGGAGGGAGAAGGTTGCATGTTGTTTTTCTTCAAACGCTCTGGGAGGGCCAGGGAAAAATATATTTTCCTCAGGGGGAGGGCCTTCCATTTTCATTTCAAAGAGGGCAGTTACCTCCAGGTGTCCCTCAATTTAAACAATGTTCACTCCCTTATGGATACTGGTTCTATGTGTATTGTATCTACCCTTTGAACAGTTTTGAGATGGAGTTGATAAAATTCCCATAAGTTTTCTGTCCTTATGTATTTCTTGCTGTCCTTTCATTGACTAGGAGCGCCACATGCTGATGCACAGGCGCACGCACACAGGAGAGAAGCCTTACGCCTGTAGCCAGTGTGAGAAGACCTTCCGTCAGAAGCAGCTCCTGGACATGCACTTCCGGCGCTACCATGACCCCAACTTTGTGCCCACCGCCTTTGTGTGCACAAAGTGTGGCAAGACCTTCACCCGCAGGGTATGGATACTTACTGAAACACAAATTAATTGAGTGGAAGAATACACCCATGTTTTGGGCATAGCCCTTTATTTTATCATTTGAAAAAAATGGAATAAAAAAAATTCTCTCCTCAGAACACGATGGTCAGACATGCAGAGAACTGTAACGGGGATCCTAGTGAAGAAGAAAACGGATCCCAGCCCAAGAGAGGACGAGGTGGGAGGAAGAGGAAGATGCGCTCAAGGAAGGACGATGATGATGATGACGACGACAGTGGTGAGAGGCCCTTTCTTATACCGAAACATATGTAGTGTCCTAGAAACTACTGTTCTTTGGATGTAATGAGATCAGTGACTCTTTTTAACTCTTCCCACCTCCCAGAGGACAATGCTGATCCTGAGCTTGATGACATTGATGAAGAGGATGAGGAGGCTGAGGCGGCACTGCTGGAGGAAGAGGAGGAGATGGAGTTGGAGCAGGCTCCACCCACCAAACCTATTCCAGCCCCTGTAGAGCCGCCTGTCAAGAGGAAACGGGGCAGACCCCCCAAGAACGCCCCCAAACTCTCCCCACCTGCAAAAGCCAACAAGGCTGCCCCCAAAGGCAAGGCTGTTGCAGGTGAGTTATTTTCCTGCAAATCTACTAATTTTGCCATAGGGTAGAGATAAATGTTTAGAGGCTTTTAATATGATCTGAACGAGTGTGACTAACAAAATCAATCTGGGCCCCCTCAGTTGATAATTTTACCATATTTACTACAAGATTACTACCAATCTTAAAAATATTAACTGACATGGGCTAATTGAGTGACACAGTGACTTACATCACAAGAGAACTGCTGATGCACAACAACATTTTGAAATTGGACATTGTGTATTCTGACTCAACATTAAGTTTAGACCCGACTGAATTCCTAAAAATCTTTTTGTGTAAATACAGTCATGGCCAAAAGTTTTGAGAATGACACAAGTATTGGTCTCCACAAAGTTTGCTGCCTCAGTGTTGATGATGGCAATTTGCATATACTCCAGAATGTCATGAAGAGTGATCAGATGAATTGCAATTAATTGCAAAGCCATGAAAATGAACTTAATCCCCAAAAAACATTTACACTGCATTTCAGCCCTGCCACAAAAGGACCAGCTGCCATCATGTCAGTGATTGTCTCGTTAACACAGGTGAGAGTGTTGACGAGGACAAGGCTGGAGATCACTCTGTCATGCTGATTGAGTCAGAATAACAGACTGATATTCTGCAAAAGGTACAGGGATTGGACTGCTGAGGACTGGGGTAGAGTAATTTTCTCTGATGAATCCCCTTTCCGATTGTTTGGGCCATCTGGAAAACACCTTGTCCGGAGAAGACAAGGTGAGCGCTACCATCAGTCCTGTGTCATGAAAACAGTAAAGCATCCTCAGACCATTCATGTGTGAGGTTTCTTCTCAGCCAAGGGAGTGGGCTCACTCACAATTTTGCTTAAGAACACAGCCATGAATAAAGAATGGTACCAACACATCCTCCGTGAGCAACTTCTCCCAACCATCCAAGAACAGTTTGGTGACGACCAATGCCTTTTCCAGCATGATGAAGCACCTTGCCATAAGGCAAAAGTGATAACTAAGTGGCTCGGGGAACAAAACATCGACATTTTGGGTCCATGGCCAGGAAACTCCCCAGACCTTAATCCCATTGAGAACTTGTGGTCGATCCTCAAGAGGCGGGTGGACAAACAAAAACCCACAACCTCTGACAAACTCAAAGCATTGATTATGCAAGAATGGCCTGCCATCAGTCAGGATGTGGCCCAGAAGTTAATTGACAGCATGCCAGGGCGGATTGCAGAGGTCTTGAAAAAGAAGGGTCAACACTGCAAATATTGACTCTTTGCATAAACTGAATGTCATTGTCAATGAAAGCCTTTGACACTTATGGAATACTTGTAATTTTACTTCAGTGTACCATAGTAACTACTGACATAAAGATCTAAGAACACTGAAGCAGCAAACTTTGTGGAGACCAATACTTGTCATTTTGGCCACTACTGCACTGTACCAGTCAAAAGTTTGGACAAACCTACTCATTTAAGGGTTTTTCTTTATTTTCTACATTGTAAAATAATAGTGAAGTTTTTTTTTTTTTTACATTTGTCACGTTAGTTACATTAGGCTACACACGTTCCGCATTCTGACACCGCAGCGCGCAGCTTCTGCATGGGTTGTACCATATGAGGGAGTTCTCCCCTCCACTCCCATAGAGTTGGTTGGGTCCATAGCCCGTTTTTTCCAAAACGTTTTCTCTGGGCCGGCCCTACGGTACGCGTCAGGGAGGATGGATGGGAGGAAGAGACCAGGAGGGGCTGAAAAAGCCAGGTTGAAAAAAAGAAAGGCATTGGAGGAGGATGCTGCCAAATGTGCCAAGCTTACAGATTTATTTTCAAGAGGACAAACACAAGTGGCAACAGGTAAAGAGAGAGACCTAGTAATGATTAGCATTAGCAACGCTGCAACGTAATTATTCGGCTAATACCGTTGTAGCGTTGTCAACCTATTCACAAGCAAAATATAAAATGTAATTAAAATATTAGCCATTTTATATCACCCAATACATGGCGATTCATAGACTTTGCAAATATTATGCAATTTAATATTGATAACAAAACTTGATCTGTGTATGCAGTAAAATGACCTCTTAATTATTATTTTTTAGTTTCTGAGCAGCAGATAAGCCAGTCCCCCTGAAAAATGAGGAGGCCATGATGACTACAGGGACAGGTAGAGAGGATACCAGAGTAAACAATATGAATTAAAGTTATTTAACCCTCAGGTTGTGTTCAAAACCCTATAACACCTTTTGTGTTCCCGGTCAAAAATGACCGGCCTACAAAAAATAGCTTATAAATCTCTCATTATACTATATTATCACCCAATATTGGATTCAATCTTTTTGTCAACTTGTTTTCTTTCAATTTGGACTGGTTTTATATTTCTATTTGCATCTGATTAATCATAGGCCTCATTTATCTGAGAGTAGGGATCACGTTTTTTTATTAAAAAAGCATCATTTTTGAATATTTTGAATAAATTTGGAAATATTAAATAAAATATGAAAAAAATTGGCAATGATGGCCCCCATGAGGTCTCATTCCAACAAACCCGGCCTACTGCCTAATCTGAGTCTGACACCCCTGGTATATGCCCTTCTGCCCTTTTTGTTATGCAATACAGGTGAGTCGGATGCTGAAAGAGCAGATATAGAGACGGCATCCATTGAGACAACAGCCCTGCAAGAGATCCCAGAGGCACAGGCAGATGCAAGTGTAGATGAGGAAGCCTATCATTTTGATTATTTTGCTCACCCTCAAGCACAGGATCTAGACACATTTTTCAATTACCATCCTCAGCAGCCCACAAAACATCACCTACTAGCTAAAGTTTTTCACAGCAAGCATGGCACCAACCGCAAGTGGTTGACATACAGTGAAAAAACACAGTCTCTGTATTGTTCTGTGTGTTTGGCATTTGCACCTGCTGCAAGTGATAGTCCTTTCATAAAGGGAGGTATGAAGACATGGAAACATGTTCATCAGCGGATAGAAGAGCATGAGAAAAGTAAGATCCACAGAGATAGTGCTGATGCTTACTTTCTGTTGGCTAAAAGGGCAGATATAAAAAGCCTTCTGGCAGACAAACAAATGTCTTTACATCATGAGCAGGTGAAGAAGAAGCGTCAGGTGATGGAACGCATAATAGATGTGATAAAAGTAATTGGCAAATGTGGACTTAGTTACAGAGGGGATAAAGCAGAGGCTGCTTATACACTAGAAGATACTGCAGTCAATCATGTCAACTTTCTAGAGTTGGTAATACTTTTGAGTCGTTATGATCTGTGCCTTCAACAGCACATTAGCAGTTGTATTGAGCAAAGCAAGAAGCATCATGACACTGGTGCAAAAGGGTAGAGGATCTCTTGTGACTCTGCTATCAAAGGACATTGTTGGGAAAGTTGTGGATGCTCTCAGCCAGGTCATAAAGGGCACAATTTCAGATGAGGTTAGAGAGGCGGGACTGTTTTCGGTTCAGATTGATACAACTCAAGATGTCACATCAAAGGACCAGTGTGCTATCATTGTCAGATATGTCACAGATGTAGTTCATGAGCGGTTGGTTGCTGTGGTGAACTGTGAAAAATCCACAGGTAAATATCTGACACAGCTACTAACGAATACATTAGACAAACTGGGCGTTGACATTGGCATGTGTGTGGGCAACTCCACTGATGGTGCAGCAAATATGCAGGGACCGTATAAAGGGTTCTCTGCATTCCTGTCTGAACAGTCTCCAACACAAATTCATGTCTGGTGTTATGCACATGTTTTAAATCTGGTACTGGCAGACACAACAGGCAGTGTCATAGAGAGTGCATCTCTCTTCTCACTACTTAATGATGTGTCAGTTTTCCTCAGGGAGTCTTATAAACGTATGCAGACTTGGGAAGAGACAAGTGAGGACAAACGTCACAGGAGACTGAGCCCAATAGGGGAAACCAGGTGGTGGGCTAAGGATCAAGCTCTCACTAAGGTCTTTGGGAGTTTTGGTAATCCCCAGGATGCATTGTTTGTTGACCTGCTGCTGACCCTAGCCTCTGTTGAGGAAGATGGAAGTATGAAGTCAACAGTGAGGGTCAAAGCAAAAGGATTAATTGAAAATCTTCTGAAATATGAGATTATCCTCATTGCTCAAACTTTCCTTCGCATTTTCCAACATACCTCCCCCCTCTCCAAGTACCTACAGACACACGGAATGGATATTTTGTCAGCTCAGCGTCTGGTTGAGGGGACAAAGGATAACCTCAAAAAATATGTCAGGGACTTTGAGGGAGTGAAAGTGGCAGCTGATAAGTTTGTGAGTTGGGCCAATGAAAAGCTGGAAGAGATGGACAACTATGAACTAGTTGTGCAGACTGCACTTCCAGAGAAGCGTGTCCGAAAAAAGAAAAGAATGCCAGGAGAGCTTTTAGATGATGAACCAGTAGCCTCATCTGATGCTGCCTTTGAGGTGAATGTCCATAATGTTATTCTGGACACTGTAGCAGGTAGCATAGATAGGAGGTTTTCAGCAAATGCAAAACTTGCCTCAGATTTAGCTTGTCTTGACCCTAAAAACTTTACTGAAATTAAGATAAATGGGCTCCCTAACTCAGCACTCCAGGAAATCTGCAAATGTCTGCTTAGGTTTGATGACAGGGCTACTGTTAGCACATTACAAACTGAGCTTTCTAGCCTGGCATACCAGTGGGACAGACTGAAACAGTCCTCTCTTGAAGGTTATACTGTCAGGACATGTAGTGAGGTGACACAGGAAGGTCAGGACGATAGTGGTGGAGTGCCATATATGGAAGAACCAGAGATGGAACTTGAAAGCAGGACCTGTTCCTCCTGCAAAAACTGTGCCATTTGTGTCCATTTAATACTCTCACAGTATAACCTCCTCACAGATGCTTATCATGTAATTGGGTTAGCATATAAGTTTCTGTTGACTTTGTCCATCACACAGGTTGCATGTGAGAGAAGCTTCTCAACTTTAAAATTTGTGAAGAATAGGCTACGAAGCTCATTGAGTCATGACAACTTGGAGGCTTTCATGTTAATGTGCACAGAGAAGGAAATCCACATGTCTATAAGCAACGACACAGTTATCGATAAAGTGGCTGAAACCAGTGCACTGCTTAGGCGGCTACTGATGCTGTAGATGCTGTTGGTGCTATTCGCAATGTAACTAAACTGTACTGTGACTTGAACTGTAAACATTAGTTCAATATGCCTCTTTTTGGAAGAGTGAGATACATTTCAAATGCTCAATTTCTTTCTGCTTTTGTTAATTTTTCAACCTATCCCTGTAGTGGAATATTTTTTGTTTGTTGCACCATGGTATTAATAAAAACTACACAATAGTAAGAGCTGAACTGTTGCTTCATTTATCCAATTTGGGTCGGGCTGAAAAGTGGCCCCACTCCGGCCCTGTGAAGACATCAAAACTATGAAATAACAAATATGGAGTCGTAGTAACCAAAAAAGTGTTAAACAAATCTTTGAAGATTTTAGATTCTTCAAAGTAGCCAGCCTTTGCCTTTATGACAGCTTTGCGCACTCTTGGCATTCTCTCAACCAGCTTCATGAGGAATGCTTTTCCAACAGTCTTGAAGAAGTTCCCACATATGCTGTGCACTTGTTGGCTGCTTTTCCTTCACTCTGCGGTTCAACTCATCCCAAACCATCTCAATTTGGTAGAGGTTGGGTGATTGTGGAGGCCAGGTCATCTGATGCAGCACTCCATCACTCTCCTTGGTAAAATAGCCTTTACACAGCCTGGAGGTATGTTTTGGGTCATTGTCCTGTAGAAAAACAAATGATAGTCCCACTAAGCCCAAACCATATGGGATGGCTTATTGCTGCAGAATGCTGTGCTAGTCATGCTGGTTAAGTATGCCTTGAATTCTAAATAAATCACAGACGGTGTCACCAGCAAAGCACCATCATACCACCTCCATGCTTCACGGTGGGAACCACACATGCAGAGATCATCCGTTCACCTACTCTGTGTCTCACAAAGACAAAGGCGGTTGGAACCAAAAATGTGGACTCATCAGACCAAAGGACAGATTTACACCGGTATAATGTCCATTGCCTGTCTTAGGTCAGTTAGGATCACCACTTTATTTTAAGAATGAGAGATGTCAGAATAATAGTAGAAAGAATGATTTATTTCAGCTTTTATTTCTTTCAGTGGGTCAGAAGTTTACATGCACTCAATTAGTATTTGGTAGCATTGCCTTTTAAATTGTTTAACTTGGGTCAAACGTTTCGGGTAGCCTTCCACAATAAGTTGGGTGAAATTTGGCCCATTCCTCCTGACAGACCTGGTGTAACTGAGTCAGGTTTGTAGGCCTCGTTGCTCGCACACACTTTTTCAGTTCTACTCACAAATGTTCTATAAGATTGAGTTCAGGGCTTTGTGGTGGCCACTCCAATACCTTGACTTTGTTGTCCTTAAGCCATTTTGCCACAACTTTGGAAGTATGCTTGGGGTCATTGTCCAAGCTTTAACGTCCTGACTGATGTCTTGAGATGTTGCTTCAATATATCCACATAATTTTCCTTCCTCATGATGCCATCTATTTTGTGAAGTGCATCAGTCCCTCCTGCAGCAAAGCACCCCCACAACATGATGCTGCCACCCTTGTGCTTCATGGTTGGGATGGTGTTCTTCGGCTTGCAAGCCTCCCCCTTTTTCCTCCAAACATAACGATGGTCATTATGGCCAAACAGTTCTATTTTGTTTCATCAGACCAGAGGAAATTTTTCCAAAAAGTACGATCTTTGTCCCCATGTGCAATTGCAAACCGTAGTCTGGCTTTTTATGGCAGTTTTGGAGCAGTGGCTTCTTCCTTGCTGAGTGGCCATTCAGGTTATGTCGATAAAGAACTTGTTTTACTGTGGATATAGATGCTTTTGTACCCGTTTCCTCCAGCATCTTCACAATATCCTTTGCTGTTGTTCTGGGATTGATTTGCACTTTTCGCACCAAAGCACGTTAATCTCTAGGAGACAGAACGTGTCTCCTTCCTGAGCGGTATGACGGCTGCGTGGTCCCATGGTGTTTATACATGCGTACTATTGTTTGTACAGATGAACGTTGTACCTTCAGACATTTGGAAATTGCTCCCAAGGACCCTTTGACTTTTTCCACATTTTGTTACATAACAGCCAGGCCCGGCGTGGCTAATCGGGAGAAACTTGAACTTTCCCGGTGGGCCGGGCTGGTTGTTGGGCCGAAAGGGCCGTTGACAGGGTCGGTAAACACACTATATATTTTTTTATAGATTATTCTAGGCAACTCTTGCAGAAACGTGGGCTACATGTACGTTACACTTGCAGAAGCGTGGGCTGCTCTGCGTCGCACGCTCGCACACCCTGCTACTGATACACTTGGTAGATGATGCGATTCAGACACAAACAGCGCAAGCTGCGATCACGCATGCGCCGCAGGGTGGTAAACCGACCAACCGCCCGAAATAGCGAGCTGAAAAAGACAAGAATATGGATAATAGAAAGAGAAAAGAGGGAACTGAAAAAGACAGAATTAAAAAAAAAAAAAGCTTAAAAGATGATGCGGACAAATATGCCAAACTCAGCAACATGTTTATTAAAAACAGCTTGCAGCTTAAGAGAGAAATTGATGGTGACGATGAGACAGGTATGCTAACTTACAGTACTGTAGGCTACAGTACAGTGCCAAGTCAGGTGTGCAAAACAAAATATAACGTAAAATAAATCACAATTCAAGATTAGTGTCAAGGAATTGTGTGGCCTTATGGCAGCCAGCATATAACATATATAAGCCTTGTTTTTTTTGATGTGCTTATGACTTTGGACACTATTCTAGAAGACATTAGACTAAAGCCAACTGTGAGGGACAAAATACTTACAGACAAGGGGAATGGATATTCTCACAGCTCAACGTCTGGTTGAGGGGACAGAGGACAGCCTTAGGAAGTGTGTTAGGAACTTTGAAGGAGTTAAGAGAGCAGCTGATGAGTTTGAAGTGGGCCAATGGAAAGCTGCAAGAGAAGGAAGACTGTGAGCTGGTAGTGCAGACTGCCCTTACTGAGAAAAGGGTCAGGAAAAAGAAAAGAATGCCAGGAGAGCTTGCAGAAGATGAGCCACTAGCATCACCTGGTACTGACTTCAAGGTCAAAGTACACAACTTCATTGTAGACACTGTGGTAGACTGTATTCATAGGAGGTTTTCTGCTAATGCAAAACTTTGCTCAGATTTAGCTTGTTTGGACCCTAGAAACGTTGCTCAAGTGAGGGAAAATGGGCTCCCCAACTCAGCTCTCAAAGAAATAAGCAAATGTTTGCTTAGGTTTGACAATAGAGCTACAGTTGGCACATTATGTGGTGAACTGTTCAGTCTTGCGTCCCAGTGGGACAGACTAAAGATGTCCCCTCTGGAGGGTTACACTGTCAGGGTGCCAGTGAGATGCCACAAGGAAGTGAGGAGGATCCTTCCATGTTACAGCAGGATGTAGAACTAGAGAGCAAAACGTGTTCCTCCTGTAAAAACTGTCATTAGTGTTCTTCTCATCCTCTCTCAGTACAATCTCCCAACTGAGGCCTACCATGTGATTGGACTGGCCTACAAATTAATATTAACACTGTCCATCACACAAGTAGCCTGTGAGAAGCTTCTCAACAGTGAAATAGATTTTGATATTGTATAAAAAGACCCTGCTGTGGTAGAGAATACTGTAATCATATTTATGTTTGATGGTTGGACATGTGCACTTTAACCCAGGAGGCTTTTCATGCTATTGTAAACTGAGAAATACATTCTCGTCTTTGGACAATGATACGTTAATAAACTAAGTTTCAAACACCAGTGCACTGCTCAGGCATTCATTAATGTTATACTCAAGCACAGGGAAAGAGATTTTGATGATCTACAAAAACACATTTTGAGGTGGTAGAGAATAGTGCAATACATATCAATGTTTCAGGGTTGGATATGTACGTTTTTTTAAATTTTATTTAGATTTTTTAGATACTTTTTATTTATCCCCATCGGGAAATTGCGGCGTTACAGCAGGCAAAAAAACCCACCTTTTAAAAATACATACGGTTGAACATAGGGCTGTACACAGGGTTAATTCACAAGGAACACACAGGGAATGTAGAATACAATTTTAACGCACAATACAAAAGTAACATGTTTTCTTATCTTTATAATACTAGAGCAGTGCCTGTGATGCAGCAGGGGATTTAAGATCACGGTCAGTTAGTTGGTTCGGTGACACACAGATCGCTTAGCCTCGCGATAGCTCATGGTGTGCGATAAAAGGCTGGGAGGCTCGGGCCTGGCCTCGCGATAGCTCATGTGTTGCTTGGTCTCGCGATAGCTCATGGTGTGCGTTGCACAGACAGACAGACAGGCAGACAAACACTCGTGGGATAAACTAAAATGAAGGTTGTGAAGTTACACTTATTTGCACAAATTGGAAAAGGGTCGGTGGAAAAGTACACTGGGAGTAACAAGGCACCTAAAGGACGCTCAGAGAAACAAGATTATCTGGTCTGATGAAACCAAGATTGAACACTTTGACCTGAATGCGTCATTTCTGGAGGAAACCGGGCACCGCTCATCTCTACGGTGAAGCATGGTGGTAGCATCATGCTGTGGGATGTTTTTCAGTGACAGGGACTGGGAGTCTAGACAGGATCGAGGGGAAATATGAACAGCGCAAATTACAGAGAGATCCTTGGTGAATCCCTGCCCCAGATCGCTCAGGACCTCAGACTGGGATGAAGGTTCACCTTCCAATAGGACAACAACCCTAAGCTCACAGCCAAGACAGCGCAGGAGTGGCTTCGGGACAAGTCTCAGAATGTGCTTGTGTGGACCAGCCAGAGCCCGGACTTGAGCCCAATCGAACATCTCTGGAGAGACCTGAAAATAGCTGTGTAGCGACGCTCCCCATCCAACCTGCCAGAGCTTGAGAGGATCTGCAGAGAAGAATGTGAGAAACTCCCCAAATACAGGTGTGCCAAGCTTGTAGCGTCTTACTCAAGAAGACTTGAGGCTGTACTCAATGCCAAAGGTACCTCAACAAAGTATTGAGTAAATGTTCTGAATACTTATGTAAATGTGATATATTTTTATTTTTTTAAATAAATCTGCAAAGATTTTAAAACCTATTTTTTCTTTGTTATTATGTGTAGATTGAGGGGGAAAAAACATTTGAATACATTTTATAATAATGCTGTAACAACAAAATGTGGATTAGGTGAAGGGGTCCGAATACTTTCTGAATGCACTGAATATACTGTATGTGTGTGTTATACATCAAGGACACCTACTCTTTCATGACAGACTTACCAGGTGAAAGCTATGATCCCTTATTGATGTCACTTGTTAAATACACTTCAATCAGTGTAAATGAAGGGGAGGAGATGGGTTAAAGAAGGGTTTTTAAGCCTTGAGACGATTGAGACATGGATTTTGTATGAGTGCCATTCAGAGGGTGAATGGGCAAGACAAAAGTCAAGTGCCTTTGAACGGGGTATGGTAGTAAGTTCCAGGCGCACCGGTTTGAGCGTGCCAAGAACTGCAACGCTGCTGGGTTTTTCATGCTCAACAGTTTCCCGTGTGTATCAAGAATCATCCACCACCCAAAGGACATCCAGCCAACAAGACACAACTGTGGGAAGCCCAGTTTATGCTTTAATTACCATTTAATGTCAAGTTCTAATGCCTGGTGTTATCTCTGTCTCCTCAGCAGCAGCCATCATCCAGGTGGAGGATAAGAATACCGGCGCCATAGAGAACATTATAGTGAAGAAGGAGCCAGAAGCTGAACAGGCTACCCAAGAGGTGGTGGTGGAGCAGCCAGAGGAGGCAGGGCTGGAGACGGTGGAGCTGCCTGTAGCAGATGCTGCCCCCAACGGAGACCTCACCCCTGAGATGATCCTCAGCATGATGGACCGGTGATCTAGCCCGCACAGACGGCTCAAAGACATCCCCTTGTCTCAACCTTTCCCTTCAACAAGTCCACCCTCTTCATTTACAAACCACTCCTCTTTACACTTTTGTTTGTTTGATATAATTTGTCTTAAACAAAATCAGTGTGTTTTCATATCACTCTCAAACCCAATTCCTTCCATGCATTCACTGTAACAGTTTTAAGTTCCAGCTGCTTGGTCTTTAGAACTGTAGATTTATTTCTGGTGGGGGGGGATGGTGGAGAACTGTGTAATAATGGATCCATTCTCTACTGTACTGGTGTATGTGGAGGGATGGTAGCTGAGGTTCGACACATTGGGACTTACTTTAGTGGTCAGTTGTTGTTGTTTTTTTCCCCCCTCAACTAATAAACCATTTTCTTAACCTGTTTGTGACCTTGACATGGCAACAGTGAGTGCCAATAATATCAGCCTTGTTATCTAGGACCTTATCTCTGCTGTAGACTAAAACTATTACTTTGCTGTCAAAGGAACTCCTTCAATGTTTTGACACTTTTTAATCACTGCATATTCTATTTTACTTACTGTTATACTTGTCGACGGTTGTAGAGGCTTACATCGACATCAAATGAACTACTATAATCAGGCCAGGGACAGTGACATCCATCCACCCACAAAGTTTTTTAAGACTGCAGTTATGTTGTACAAACGGTAATCTTTGCTAGTTTTGCTTGTAAATACTTTTGTTTTTTTTCACCTTTATTTAACCAGGTATTTTTTGTTTTATTAATTTGTTTTATTAATTTTAATCTGTTTTTGTTTTATTAATACCATTTTAATCTTTTTCTAGTGATTTAAAGAAGTTTAATGCTGGGGGATAGGAACTCTTAACCGTAGATGTTTGTAACAGGCTTTATGTGGCTTTCAAAAGTGGCAGGCTTTGCCCGCTCATGTTGGAGATATGAATATCTGTTGCACATTTATGGAGGTACAGAGGATACCAGCTTTACTCACTCTTAATCAACCTAACATCTCGACCGCATTAACTAATGTTAGAGGTTTTGAAAGATTACATGTACGTCATGTTTTGCATTTCAAGATAAGTTTAAGAGATTGATCTAAACTGCACCCATATTCTGAAAAGCTTTAATCAAGTTCTGTGTGTGAAACTGTGAAGGAGGGAGGTGTCCTATTGAACTAGCTTCAGGTCTTAACTGTAAATGAAAGATGATGATTATTAAGGCTTTGGTAATCTTGTGAATGTTTCTCCCAGTTCACTGTTCATTTCTCAGACCATTTTGTCCTAACTGTAAAGTTTTGTTGTGGGATGTATACAGGAGCGGCCAGAGGGCCTTGTGAAATTCTAATTAGGGGAGGAGAAGTGAGGGAAAGATATTTTGTATAAAGGTTGTTACTTGTTTAAGAGAACTATGCCATTTCTTTCATATAACATTTTAACACAAATACAACATGAGGCTTCCTTCTATATGTAATTGCATTTAAATTGCTTTTGTCAAACTCTTAATTATAGGTTGATGCATTTTTGTACCTGGCTGTACTGTGTGAATTTTACAATGATCTGAAAACCAACATCAATGTAGTATGGCTGGGTTGGGCTCAGAGGGCATGTTGGTATGTGGAATGTATTGCTGTACAGCTAATAAAAAGATATTGGTCTACTTCTGTTTTTTCCTTTTTTCAATTGATGTTATTCTCTTGACGTTACTATGTTATTGCAACAGATCATGTAGGGATCTTTAGCAAAGGTGATAGTGAAAGGGTTGTCATTTCCTGTCTCAGGGCTACTAGCTTGCTGTGGTTTCACTCTGAGTGGTTGACAACAGCAGGATGTGTGTGTGTGCCTCCCAGACCTGCCTGAGCTGCCTCCGCTGCTGCTACTCCCCCGCTCTCCCTCTCTCCCTCTCTTACCCCTACTGACGAGCTGAGCCCAACATCATGGCTGGCAATACTGACATCTCTTACAGCTTTCAAGGTATGGAGCTCCACTGCTTTTCCTGTCACTTATCTTTCTCAATGTATTCCTGTTTTTATGCTTAAAGATTGATATGGCCTCTTTATTTTTTTCACTTGTCCCCCTCCCCCCGAACTTAAATATTTGTGTCAAGGTGGTGCCTGTATCTTCTTAGCAAAGATCTGCCTGTATGTCGGGTTGAATCAGAAATCTGGTGTTTATTGTATGAATTGCTCTGTGCTATTTTCATGCTTCTCTATTCTCTCCTGAGAAGAGCACCTCACTCAGCTGCTGAAGCCCCAGAAGATTCGTCTCATGCGGCAGGTGCAGCTAAACCAGCCCAAGGGGAAGGCTGAGAGCAGGGTTCTGGTGAGTATGGACCTCATGGTCCATGGGTCCAACAAATCACTGTGGTGGGTGGTTTAACTTGTGGTGAAGAATATCCTGCTACATGGCATCGGCTGGGACTTGTTTGGCTCTGTGGGCATTTGTTTATGTTGACCACAGAGGGTAATACTAAATTAGCTGTGTGTGTGTTTTAAGTGTGCAAAAGAGCAGCATCTGATTATCTGTGATCTGATGTTTTAGCTTATTGCTACCAAAGGGTCTCCAGGAGGGTTCACCCCTAGTGAAATACAGTATATCTGTTTGTAATGTGGCTGAAGTTACCAGGTTCCACGTGCAAGTGGCGCTATTAAGCTGACTAGCTCAAGCTGACAGCTGGCAGTCTACACTGCTATGTGAATGAAACTTAGAATAAACCTCCAATACAGTTAGCTACAGTTGAAGTCGGGAGTTTACATACACTTAGGTTGAAGTCATTAAAACAAATTTTTCAACCACTCCACATATTTCATGTTAACAAACTATAGTTTTGGGAAGTCTGTTAGGACATCTACTTTGTGCATGACACAAGTAATTCCAACAATTGTTTACAGACAGCTTATTTCACTTTATCACAATTCCTGTGGGTCAGAAGTTTACATACACTAAGTTGACTGTGCTTTTAAATAGCTTGTAAAATTCCAGAAAATTATGTCATGGCTTTAGAAGCTTCTGATAGGCTAATTGACATAATTTGAGTCAATTGCAGGTGTACCTGTGGATGTATTTCAAGGCCTACCTTCAAACTCAGTGCCTCTTTGCTCGACATCATTGGAAATTCTAAAGAAATTAGCCAAGACCTCAGAAAAACAATTGTAGACCTCCACAAGTCTGGTTCATCCTTGGGAGCAATTTCCAAATGCCTGAAGGTACAACGTTGATCTGTACAAACAATAGTACGCAAGTATAAACACCATGGGACCACGCAGCCGTCATACCGCTCAGGAAGGAGACTCATTCTGTCTCTAGAGATGAACGTTCTTTGGTGCGAAAAGTGTAAATCAATCCCAGAACAACAGCAAAGGACCTTGTGAAGATGCTGGAGGAAACCGGTACAAAAGTATCTATATGCACAGTAAAACGAGTCCTATATCGACATAACCTGAAAGGCCCCTCAGCAAGGAAGAAGCCACTGCTCCAAAACCGCCAAACAAAAGCCAGACTACGGTTTGCAACTGTACATGGGGACAAAGATTGTACTTTTTGGAGAAATTTCCTCTGGTCTGATGAAACAAAAATAGAACTGACCATCGAGGCCTACAAACCTGACTCAGTTACACCATTTCTGTCAGGAGGAATGGGCCAAAATTCACCCAACTTATTGTGGGAAGCTTGTGGAAGGCTACCTGAAACGTTCGACCCAAGTTAATCAATTTAAAGGCAATGCTACCAAATACTAATTGAGTGTATGTAAACTTCTGACCCACTGGGAATGTGATGATAGAAATAAAAACTGAAATAAGTCATTCTCTCTACTATTATTCTGACATTTCACATTCTTAAAATAAAGTGGTGATCCTAACTGACCTAAGACATGGAATTTTTACTAGGATTAAATGTCAGGAATTGTGAAAAACTGAGTTTAAATGTATTTGGCTAAGGTGTATGTAAACTTCCGACTTCAACTGTACATACAATGTAGTCCATTCTCTCTGACTCACTCTCTCTCACACAAACACACACACACTAGACAGACAGTCTTTGATCTCGTAGTGTTTAATGTTTGTTTTTATTGACACTTTTCCACCAGGTGATGACTCTATGGAGAGCTTATGTTGTCCACAGCAAGCAACCTGTCAGGGTAAGTGTTTGTGTTTGCTCATGTCTTGAATACTGTTGCTCCAATTATAAATCAACTACATGTGAACACCACTGCTTGAGCCTGGTTATGGTCAGTCAGGACTAACCTCAGGTGGCCCCTTAGTCTGATATGAGCTTACACAAGAATGAGGAAATGATTGTAAAAATTGGCTTTGGGTATTGTTAGTCAGGTATGTATCTCCCTCTAGAAGAAATACCTAGCCAGTGCCAACTGAGTCCCAGCACACACCTCAAATAAAAGTGGAGACCTGAAGGTCAAGTTGAGTATTAACTTACCGAGCAGAGGAAGGGAGCATGGCACGCTAGAGAGAGTGGGAGGGGGAGGAAGCCAGGGAGAGAGAAATGGAGTGGCTCAAGGCATTAGAGAGAAGATGGGACCTGCATTAGTACATTCTAATAATTGTTATACAGTGTAGAAAAAAGTTATGCTGGCCTCAGTTTGAGTTTGTACACTTATGAGTCAGTTGTGTACTTTACTATAGATACTGTGACCATGATTGGAGGTCCAGTCGTAATGACCTCCCTCCTCCACCCTCCCCTGTTAGATGACGTAGTAATGAAAACTCTTATCTTACTTTGGCTCTCATTGGAGGGGCAGCTCACGGAACGCCCCCCCCCCCCCCCAAAAAAAATAACCAACCAGGACCTCGGTCTCTCCCACTCATGTTTCACGTATTAACTGTGTGTGTCAGTATGCATTTTCTGTATTTGTATCAGTGCTTCACTGTTGACCACAGTCTGGTCTCTCCCTGCAGGTGGAAAGCTCCTTCAGCTATTTAGAGATTTATGCCATCAGCATTGAGAGCCTTAATCAGGTGAACCAAATAATCTCCTTCTATATGTGTTTAAGTGACATGTTTTGTATGGTAGTGTGTGTCACTTCTAACTTGTCTGTTCTGTTGAGCTTGAATGATTTTAGTATATGTACTGTGTATATAAAGAGAGGGGGCAATGATGGTATGTGGCTGGCTGACCACTGTGACCCATGGTTACCACTGCCTGGGTGTTGAGGTTTTAATGTCTGTTTGAAAAATAATATTTCCTGTAAAAAACATGCTTTGTGCTGAGTAAGAGAAACTGGGATCAGAAGCACAGAACAAGTTACCCAACTCAAAGCTGTTAAATATGAACAGTAAAACATTCCGGATGTCATTTTTTTTGTAAATTGGCAGACGCACTTATCCAGAACGACTTACAGGAGCCGGTAGGGTTTAGTGCTTTGCTCATGGGCACATCAACAGGTTGTTCACCTAGTCAACCAGTGACCTTTCGGTTGCTGGCCCAACGCTCTTAACCGCTAGGCTACCTGCTGCTGTTGCTGTCCTCCAACCCATCACCATTTTGTTTACTATCAGTATTAGACCTACCACATATGGAGATGGAATTATACCAGTAAGAAATGCGGGAACTTCAGATTTCCATCCACTCATCTGAAGAACCCCCTCCTCATGCAACTCTGGTCCCATTCCATATACACAGGATGCAGTCAAAGGTCACCAGATCTCAGTCAGGGCTCTGAGATTGTCGTGGTGTGTCTTCTGTAGCGCTTCAGAGGTTAACACTCTATGTCCTGTTGATAGGAAACATTAGTCACCACTACTGGTTCAGGTACTCTGGGGGAGTGAGCATGTGCAGACACTGTCATTCTTTCTCTGACTGTTGCGCAGTGACACCAAAGATTTGTATAACTAACCCAATATAGAAACAGGGCAGCGCACAGTTGGCCCAGCGCAGTCCGAGTTTGGCCGGTGTAGGATGTCATTGTCAATAAGAATTTGTTCTTAACTGACTTGCCTAGTTAAATAAAGGTAAAAATGGTAACAAATTAGCCAAATAGGGTTCAACTGCATTCTAATGTCTACTTTGCTTATGGAAAACCATATAAGCAAAGGGTTTTACGCATGCTCAGTTCTTTGGTCTCTAGCGCTGCCTGAGTGGAAATTTGAAATGGAAGTTATAGAACTCCCTCGCGTGTATCTGTTATGGATAAAAGTCCACAATGAAACTGACATTAAATGTGGAGAATGATACATTTGTATAATTTGCATTCCTGTTTTTTTGTTTTTTTTTGCACCCCCACTTTCAGACAGAGTCAGGCGCCCATGTCACCACTCACCACAATGTCCACAGAGTCAGGCGCCCATGTCACCACTCACCACAATGTCCACAGAGTCAGGCGCCCATGTCACCACTCACCACAATGTCCACAGAGTCAGGCGCCCATGTCACCACTCACCACAATGTCCACAGAGTCAGGCGCCCATGTCACCACTCATCACAATGTCCACAGAGTCAGGCGCCCATGTCACCACTCACCACAATGTCCACAGAGTCAGGCGCCCATGTCACCACTCACCACAATGTCCACAGAGTCAGGCGCCCATGTCACCACTCACCACAATGTCCACAGAGTCAAGCGCCCATGTCACCACTCACCACAATGTCCACAGAGTCAGGCGCCCATGTCACCACTCACCACAATGTCCACAGAGTCAGGCGCCCATGTCACCACTCACCACAATGTCCACAGAGTCAGGCGCCCATGTCACCACTCATCACAATGTCCACAGAGTCAGGCGCCCATGTCACCACTCATCACAATGTCCACAGAGTCAGGCGCCCATGTCACCACCAATGTCCACAGTAGTGGGGTGCGGGTCAGCTGTTTGTTCACCCGCACCCGCCTGCAATTGCTAATATATTAAAGCTATGTGAGAGGTGTCCAGATTTCAATTTCCATTTAACCCATAGGCTACATCCTATTTTACCACTTCACCAAATATTTCCCAAACATTACTTTTCTGGCCCTCCCTTCTCTTTATTTTCAACTCTCCATTTCGCAGTGCATTGATATTAACTTTTTCTGCCAGTTTCCAAAAGCATTTGGAGATTTTGTGTGTAGGCTATTTGGCGCGCAAACAGTTAAGCCCTAAGGTTTAGGCTTTCAATGCCAGATAGCCCCAAAAAATTAAATAAAAACCTAAATGTAGCCTATAGATATAAATTGCACAAGAATGTAGCCTACATTTATTGAGTTAAGGTAATATTTCCTCTTTATTCAATCCGCCCGCCCTCCATCCACACAATATTTAATGACCCCAAACCCCTTGGCCTCTCAGATATAACCACTGGGACTACAGGTATTTAGTTACACCAAATGGACAAGCAGATAGATATCTTCGTCAAGCAGCTACAAAAAAACACAGGGCAGGTGCAAAATGCCAGAATGAAAATACACAAAAGACAGATACATGATACATAGAGCGGCAGTATGAAAAAGTATAAAAATTCAAGAAGTCTGGAGTGCAAAAAAGCTATAAAAAAGACATTGCATAGTATGGGTGAATCCTGAATATGTACACTATACAATGTTACAGAGTGTTAGGTAAAAAAAAATGATACAAATATTGCAAGTTGATATAGATAAATAAGGAGTATTTGCATGGTATACTATACAGGTCGATGGCAGAGAAATACTTAAATAGCTGAAATGTGTTCAGAGTTCATGTGTCCACTTACCACTATACTAAGTGGCGCAGCAGTCTAAGACACTGCATCTCAGTGCTAGAGGCGTCACTACAGACACCCTGGTTCGAATCCAGGCTTTATCACAACCGGCCGTGATTGGGAGTCCAATAGGGCGGCGCACAATTGGCCTAGCGTCGTCCGAGTTTGGCCGGTGTAGGCCGTCATTGTAAATAAGAATTTCTTCTTAACTGACTTGCCTGGTTAAATAAAGGTTAAATAAAAATATATAATAATAATTGTAAATCTTTGTCAGACTGTGTATCTGTATCTCTGCATGGTGGTTGTAGTGACAGACATTGAACGACTCCTTTGTACTGTATGTGTTGACCATTCAGGTGGTGATTGAGACGGACAGACAGACCTACTCTCTCAGTCTGACATCTGTTGAGGACCTTGAGGCTATGATCAGTCATGTGACAGCTTCTCTGAAGAAGATCTTCCCTGATTCGTCTCCAGGGTGAGTGTCATGGCAATGCAGTTTAACATTTTCCTCCCTCAAACCTTGTGAGAGTTGCTTGTGATATACTTATAGCAGAAACCCCTGAAGTGAAACATCTACCCATTAACCAACTGATTAAGGATCCTTAGTGCTCCTCTTCTAGCCAAGGAATTGAGTTTTTCTTCCTTTAGAGAGCTCACTTCGGAATCATATTTCAATCCAATACCAATGATAAAGTGGATACCTAATGTAAATATCTGTAATTTTAAGAGGATTAAAATGTGTGACATGTATGTGTGTCTCTCCTGCTCTCAGGAAGATCCTGAAGAAGATCCCTCCAGACCTGCAGGAGCGGTTGTGGAACCTGGCAACCCGGGTAGAGGATCACCTGTCTGGAACACTGGGACCATGTGGTCAGTAGAGTCAATCAGAGCACTGCAGCAGTGTCACTTCATTTGTGTGTATCGTACTATGTGGACATTGTGTAGGTGTGTGGATTTGTATAGTATCTGATCGCTCTGCAATTCCTTGGTTCTCTACACTACAGGAGGCTTCTCAGAGACGTATGCTGCTCTATGTGACTTCAATGAATTCCCCTGCAGAGAGGAGGTCCAATGGGTCAGTAGGTTACCATTCGCCTATGATGACACCACATTCAATGTTTCTGATAAATGTTTTTGTTCTACTATTAATATCAACTGATGTAGTCCTACATCAAGAATATTAGTAAAGGTGTTATGTTCTTTCAGGATGTGGACAACATTTACTATGTCCAGAATTGTCGGGAATTCAACCTCCTGGATTTCAGTCATCTGGAAAACAGAGATTTGGCCTTATCAGTGGCCGCCCTCTCCTTCAACCAATGGTTCACCAAGATCTCCTGCAAAGACCTCAAACTGGTAAACCTTTTAGCCACATCTTGGTCTGTTTCTCCAGGTCTAGTTGGAGAGCTCACTGTCTCATGTTATCACTATCTCCCCCTGAGTCCTGCTCTCTCTGGACCTGTCATGGCTGTCTATAAGTGTTGGCAGTGTGAGCTGATGACGGGATCCTGTGGCTGACCTAACTGGCAGCCTGGTCTAGGCTGCAGGGTCTAGCAGGGCTTATCAACAGTCCTGACATGTACACACAGACTGCTGTGCCCTGGAGGTAGGGCACGATAATGACTTCATAATCTAGCTACTTTTGTGTGACTGATACTGCAGTGCTTTTAGGCAATCGCCTGGCTACGATGGAGGTCAGGGAAATGACCTTCATGATAAGTGAGAGAATATATGTGTAACTGCACAGATGTAATTATATTCTACAATAGGCTTTTTACAGGAAAATGTATTTAAGGTGGTTTGTGACCAGAGAAGAGTGCTGACACTGAAGATGGAGATCAGATGGAGATTCTCATTGAGATTAGATTTGCTGCCAGTGTATAGAGATGGGATGGCTAATGATTCAATTACAAATCAGAGGAATAATTCCCCCTCTGTATCCATCCCCAGAGCTCAGAGGTCCAAGAGCAGGTTCTCTTCATGATCAACAGATCCTCCACCTTGGAGGAGGTGTGTCTAGAGGGAAGTGGGCTCAAACTGTGAGTAATCTACTACCTGATACACCTCACCTTTGTTAAAAATCCCTAACTCCCTCCTTCTCTCCCTCCCTCCTCCTCTCCCAGAACAGTCGACCTGGTGCCAGAGGCACTGATGAAATGGGAAATATTTGGATGACGTTTGATTTATGTGATCGGTTGACACTTTATTATTAATTTTGGTTCCACAGTAATAACTATTTTCTGTTCCTCTTGGCCCTTCCTCTTGTAGGGATTTTGCAGTGAAGATGGCCTGTGCCCTGCAAGATCACACCTGCTCCGCCATCCACACCATCAACCTGTCAGCCAATCACATAGAGGACAAAGGCAAGCATTTAGTTACCATTGATAACTTTTTAGGTTTGGCAATGTCCATTTCTGGGGTTCCCTGGACTGGCTAGTGACTACTCGTCTGCTCATGTGTGTAAAGTTGTGTTGTCTGTCATCAGGTGTGATAGCTCTCAGTCAGGAACTGGAGAATCTGCCCAATGGTCTCACCCAGCTGTCCCTCTCCAGGATTAGTGTCTCTCCCAAAGGTACATTCAAACTCTTCTGTCTGCTTCACCCTTTTGAAATGTCCATCTTCCATGAAGATATGAATGTAATGGCTTTTATATATTCTATTGCAAGCATGCCATACTACTTGGGTTGATTTTGTTAGTGCTACATATTGTGAATTGATAGAGATCTGTGCAGTTTCTTTTCTCTCTCTCTGATTCCTTTCCCTCCCTTCCATCTATCCAGGTCTAGGTAGTCTGACTCTGGCGTTCTCTCAGAACAAGGCCTTCTCCAGCTCTCTGTGTCACCTAGACCTGTCAGGGAATACAGGCAGTCTGGCTGCAGAGGAAGCTGGGGTGAGCTGGGGTGTTTTCAGTTCACTGCTTAGAATTCATTCTCGCTCGCTCCATACACAATTACACTTGAGTAAAGCTCCATACTGTAGGCACTGTTAGTCTCAGCTAAATGGATTTTGTAATGTATAGTGTGTATGCTATGGAACATTGACTCCCTGGGTTATATTCAGTAATGGGTTGTCTATAGAGGTTATTTGCCGTAAAGGGAGTTTGTTTTGCCAGTGCAGTCTCAAGTGACAGGATATGCATGCTATTTGATACTGATATGACTTAATGATGCAGGAGGCAACTCAATCAGAGTAAATGCATTACTCCACTGTACAGTATTGAATTGAGTTGCCCTGTAGTTGAGTTTGGCTGTAGTCTACAGGACCATAGCACTGAAGAGCTTTATATCTTTACCTGTCAGAACCTGTTTATGTTCCTGTCTGGGCCCAACGTTGTATCTTACCTGGACCTGAGTGGCACAGACTGCCCTCTGGATGCTGTAAGTGGCCTTTGCCCTTTCACCTCCAGACAGTTTCTGTCATATTTGTCAATTTTAAAATACACAACCTGATCTGCTTTTCAAATGTGAACCAATGAACCTTTTACATACACTACTTACTTCTCTCCCTAGCTGTTTGTATCTCTGTCAGTAGGCTGCTGCTCTAACCTGGCCCACCTCAACCTGTCCAGAAACCCCTTCTCCCACAGGTGAGCTCCCTGCCATGTGCCATCTCTGACTAGTGTTGACCGACCCATCCACTGACCCGTCTCTGTCCCCAGGAAGGGCAGTAAAGTGACGAGGACTGTAAAGGAATTCTTCAGTAAGAGCAATGAGCTCAGATACGTGGGATTGGCAGGAACCAAACTACCCCCAGAGGCTCTCAGGTGAGCACTGATGGAATGCTATACCAGGAAATATAAATGTAATTCATGTCAAACAGAATGTGATGCCTACTTATAGTTATACAGTTGAAGTCGGAAATGTACATACACTTTAGCCAAATACATTTAAACTCAGTTTTTCACAATTCCTGACATTTAATCCTAGTAAAAATTCCCTGTCTTAGGTCAGTTAGGATCACCACTTTATTTTAAGAATGTGAAATGTCAGAATAATAGTAGAGAGAATGATTTATTTCAGCTTTTATTTCTATCATCACATTCCCAGTGGGTCAGAAGTTTTAGTAGACATTCGTATTTGGTAGCATTGCCTTTAAATTGTTTAACTTTGGTCAAACGTTTCGGGTAGCCTTCCACAAGCTTCCCACAATAAGTTGGGTGAATTTTGGCCCATTCCTCCTGACCGAACTGGTGTAACTGAGTCAGGTTTGTAGGCCTCCTTGCTCGCACACGCTTTTTCAGTTCTGCCCACAAATCTTCTATAGGATTGAGGTCAGGGCTTTGTGATAGCCACTCCAATACCTTGACTTTGGAAGTATGCTTGGGGTCATTGTCCATTTGGAAGACCCGTTTGCGACCAAGCTTTAACTTCCTGACTGATGTCTTGAGATGTTGCTTCAATATATCCACATAATTTTCCTTCCGGCTTTTTTATGGCTGTTTTGGAGCAGTGGCTTCTTCCATGCTGAACGGCCTTTCAGGTTATTTCGATATAGGACTCGTTTTACTGTGCATATAGATACTTTTGTATCTGTTTCCTCCAGCATCTTCTTCGTCCTTTGCTGTTGTTCTGGGATTGATTTGCACTTTTCGCACCAAAGAACGTTCATCTCTAGGAGACAGAACGCGTCTCCTTCATGAGCGGTATGACAACTGCGTGGTCCCATGGTGTTTATACTTGTGTACTGTTGTTTGTACAGATGAACGTTGTACCTTCAGGAATTTGGAAATTGCTCCCTAGGATGAACCAGACTTGTGGAGGTCTACAATTTTAAATCCCCAGGTACACCTCCAATTGACTCAAATTATGTCAATTAGCCTATCAGAACCTTCTAAAGCCATGATATAATTTTCTGGAATTTTCCAAGCTGTTTAAAGGCACAGTCAACTTAGTGTATTTAAACTTCTGATCCACTGAAATTATGATATAGTGAATTATAAGTGATATAATCTGTCTGTAAACAATTGTTAGAAGAATGACTTGTGTCATGCATGAAGTAGATGTCCTAACCGACTTCCCAAAACTATAGTTTGTTAACATGAAATATGTGGAGTGGTTTAAAAATGAGTTTTAATGACTTCAACCTAAGTGTATGTAAAATTCTGACTTCAACTGTATGTGTTTGTGTTGTGATTTACAAATTTATGTGTATACTGCTGTTTGATACGCATATTTTTGTGGTGAAATGAACTCAATCAGTCTTGTATGCAGATTGTTGTTGCAGGGTCTGGTCACAAATACTCATCTGTGTGGGCTGGAGCTAGACATAAGTGGCTGTGAGGTACTTATATACACGTACGCATGCACACACACCATTCACTTTCTTTTTTTTAAAATCACTAACCAGGTAGCTGAGCTAGGTTTTGTCTGGCTGATAATCATGTGTATTTTATGTGCAGCTGAGGTCTGCTGGAGCCCAGGTGATTCAGGAGCACATCTTTGAAGCCAAGGCCATCAGCAGTCTGGACCTCTCTGACAATGGTAGGATTCCTCACCTCACCCGTTTTCTCTCGCTCGCTCGCTCTCTGAATCGGTTGCTCTCTCATTTTCTTCCTACCTAGAGAGAGTACAGTCAAGGGAGGTGTGTGTGCTAGGTGGTGCCTGCAGGTGATAAATCACACAATTCAGATAATATAACATACACAGAGAGAGAGAGACATCAATTATTCTCAGTGTATGTGTGTGTCTCGTGGGATGATCCCCTGCTCTCTAGCACAATGAGTAGAGCCCAGGAACAGCCCAGCCTCACCATGGGGGAGTGGAGGGGGCTGGTGGGCTGTTCTGGGAACTGTCCAGGGGGACTCTGCAGGGGGCCAGTGTGTGGGCATCATTATGATCAAACCCCTTCACTAGAATATGTTATTCTGTATACATTTCTGAGCAGGAATCTCAGAGGGCAACTGAATACTACAGGCAATTTATATTCAAGCCCTAAGAAAACATTTGGTTTTCAATTAATAATATGAAATGTGAAGTACCTGTTTCTGCGTTATTATTATAACTAGGCATATACTTTTTGGAACTACCAATAGAAATGAGAAAGTACCGTTCTCTTCTCCTACTTTGAACTCATTTAAACCTGGTTCTGGAAACACAGTAGAGCAAATCAAATGCTTGGCTGCTGAGAAGAGCTCAAATCAGGCCATGTTATTTCTGGAACAGGCAGATCAGATCAGGCAGGCAGGGTTCCCAGTCTCCCACAGACAAACCTCCATGCAGCACCGCAGAGTGACCAAGGGCAGACACATCAGTGTCAGTCAGAATAGACACAGCACCCGCTGGGACACTGAGGCTCCAACATCCTGCACCTGCCAGTCTGCCAACTTCCTCATCCATGTTCATCCAGTACAGACAAAGCTTGGACAACAATTTATAATGAAGATAGGATACTATGGTGTATTACAGTAACCATGTAGCATGAGCACTTCTGGGGATCACATCGACCAAGACTATGATGGTGTCCTACAATCTCCTACACTAGCCAGTGGCTCAGATATAGAGACCATTCGTTTTCATGGAGAATGCAACTTTCAAAAGGCTCCTGGGAATCATAATGGGTGTATTTATGACTAAATAGGCTCAACATGAAATTGAGCTGACATGTGATTGCTTCCTCAAAGCATACAGATATACAGCATGCAGACTTTCCACTCTTCAACAGTGAGTTACTGATATACATCTCTCTCCTCTCAGGTTTTGAGAGTGACATGGTCACCTTGGTGCTGTCCATCGGTCGCAGTCACTCCATTCGCCATCTGGCTTTGGGACGCAACTTTGCCATGAAGTCGAGGTGAGTCATTTACTCTGTCAGAACCACTGTGTTTTCTATCCATCTACCTGTCAGCTGTCTCTTCACTCTCACTCTTGCTCTCTCTTGCACCCCCCCCCCCCCCCCCCCCCCACCCCCCACAGAGCTCTAACAGACGTCTTACAGCGTATCGTCCAGCTCATTCAGGAGGAGGAGTGTGTGAGTGTTTGATCTCGTCCTTTGACTGACTTACTTATTTACCTTATTTTATATCTCAAATACTTAACTTTCATAGTGAAATTATTAATGTGTACTATCTACCTGTTATAACTCTTTACTAACAAGCTGTCGTAAACAACCATTGACTGAGTTAAACATCAGCTTTGCTCTGCAGACACCATCATTAACATTACATTCATCTCCTAGTTTCTCACAACAACAGCAAATCTTAGTCTCCTTTACAGATAATATAATTACTCATCTCCAGTTTCAGACTGCTCCTCTTATGTTTTGACCCTGGCTCTACCACTGCCCAGGCCTCCTCTCCAGTAATCAAATCAAATCCCATTTTATTGGTCGCATACACATATTTAGCAGATGTTATTGCGGTTGTAGTGAAATGCTTGTGTTCCTAGCTCCAACAGTGCACTAATATCTAACAATTCACAACAATACACACAAATCTAAAAGTAAAAGAATGGAATTAAGAAATATATAAATATTAGGAGGAGCAATGTCTGAGTCCAGAGTAAAAATATATATGATGGGATGTCTAGACATTATGGACAGTATGTGGATAGAATATTTAGTATATCTGTAGAATACGTAGGATAGAATAGTATACAGTTGAAGTCGGAAGTTTACATACACTTAGGTTGAAGTCATTAAAACTCATTTTTCAACCACTCCACAGATTTCATGTAACAAACTAGTTTTGGCAAGTCTGTTAGGACATCTACTAGTAATTCTTCCAACAATTGTTTACAGACAGATTATTTTACTTATAAATCACTATATCACAATTCCAGTGGGTCAGAAGTTTACATACACTAAGTTGACTGTGCCTTTAAACACTTGGAAAATTCCAAGCTTCTGGTAGGCTAATTGACATAATTTGAGTCAATTGGAGGTGTACCTGTGGATGTATTTAAAGGCCTACCTTCAAACCCTGTGCCTCTTTGCTTGACATCATGTGAAAATCAAAATAAATCAGCCAAGACTTCAGAAAAAACATTGTAGACCTCCACAAGTCTGGTTCATCCTTGGGAGCAATTTCCAAATGCCTGAAGGTACCACGTTCATCTGTACAAACAATAGTGCGCAAGTATAAACACCATGGGACCATGCAGCCCTCATACCGCTCAGGAAGGAGACACGTTCTGTCTCCTAGAGATGAACATACTTTGGTGCGAAAAGTGCAAATCAATCCCAGAACAACAGCAAAGGACCTTATGAAGATGCTGGAGGAAACAGGTACAAAAGTATCTATATGCACAGTAAAATTTGTCCTATATCGACATAACCTGAAAGGCCGCTCAGCAAGGAAGAAGCCACTGCTACAAAACCGCCATAAAAAGCCAGACTACGGTTTGCAACTGCACATGGGGACAAAGATCGTACTTTTTGGAGAAATGTTCTCTGGTCTGATTAAACTAAAATAGAACTGTTTTGCCATAATGACCATCGTTATGTTTGGAGGAAAAAGGGGGAGGCTTGCAAGCCGAAGAACACCATCCCAACCGTGAAGCACGGGGGTGTCAGCACCATGTTGTGGGGGTGCTTTGCTGCAGGAGGGACTGGTGCACTTCACAAAATAGATGGCATCATGAGGAAGGAAAATTATGTGGATATATTGAGGCAACATCTCAAGACATCAGTCAGGAAGTTAAAGCTTGGTCGCAAATTGGTCTTCCAAATGGACAATGACCCCCAAGCATGCTTCCAAAGTTGTGGCAAAATGGCTTAAGGACAACAATGTCAAGGTATTGGAGTGGCCTTTACAAAGCCCTGACCTCAATCCTATAGAATATGTGTGGGCAGAACTGAAAATGCGTGTGCGAGCAAGGAGGCCTACAAACCTGACTCAGTTACACCAGTTCTGTCAGGAGGAATGGGCCAAAATTCACCCAACCTATTGTGGGAAGCTTGTGGAAGGCTACCCGAAACGTTTGACCCAAGTTAAACAATTTAAAGTCATTGCTACCAAATACTAATTGAGTGCATGTAAACTTCTGATCCACTGGGAATGTGATGATAGAAATAAAAGCTGAAATAAATCATTCTCTCTACTATTATTCTGACATTTCACATTCTTAAAATAAAGTGGTGATCCTAACTGACCTAAGGCAGGGACTCAGTCCCAGCTTTGATGCACCTGTATTGACCTTACCTTCTGGATGATAGTAGTCTCCTGTTCCCTGCTAGGAGAGCTGTGTAATGATGGAGGCTCTGTGGAAGAATAGTCCTCTGGGACCTCCCCTTGAGTGAAAGCAAGTCTTTTAATTACCCAGAATCGTTTTCCAGCGAGACAAGGCCTGCCTCAGTAATTACACATTGAGCAGCTGAGACTCATACAGTATACAAGGCTCATTAAAATCAGGCAGACATTTTCTCTCAGTATAAAAGAACCAGATGTCAGGCTGAAGGTCATGTAATCCAACTGAAGTTTTCTCAGGCCCAGAGCCCCAGACTTTGGGCTATGATTGGACGGAGCTCTCCAATCTGTCTCAGAACAGTGGTGTGTGTGTGTGTGTGTGTGTGTGTGTGTGTGTGTGTGTGTGTGTGTGTGTGTGTGTGTGTGTGTGTGTGTGACATGCCCACAGCCCCTGGAGTCTCTATCAGTGTGCGACTCCAAACTGAAGACCGGCACCACCATCCTCATCAACAGCCTGGGCAGCAATGCCAGCCTCACTAAGATAGACATCAGTGGCAACTGCATTGGAGACACTGGAGCCAAGATGCTGGCCAAGGCCTTACTCATCAACACTAAACTCCGGTAACCTAGCCATGACTCAACCTAACCATAAACTGGCCTACCCCAGCCGCAATCTGGAATGATAAAACCATGAACTAACCAACACTAACCTGACCTGCCCAGTGTATATCTCTACACAGGACGCTGGTCTGGGACAGGAACAATGTGACAGCCAGGGGATTTCTGGATGTAGCCAATGCTCTAGAGAGGTGAGTCTTAGAGAGGAAGAGTCTCTGTCCATCAAACAGTAATATTGCCTAAAAGATAACCTTAGCCCTCCTTTCCTGCCTTTGAATGGTTGTTTCATTCCTCATTATTCTCTATGTGTATGCATAAACACAGGAATTACACACTGCAGCACATATCCATCCCCATGTATGACGTCACACACGGGTATCGTAGCAGTCCTGAGAAGACAGCGGAGGCTCTGCAGAAGGTGAGATTGGGCTGTCCATGAGGTGCCTGATAAAAATGGATGTCTGAGTCACCCTGGTATAAATCACTTGTGTCTGTATTGTGTTGTTTTGTGTCCAGATCCAGGCATGTCTGATCAGGAACAGCCAGAGACAGCCTGGAAGCCCAGACCAGATACTAAACCTCCAACAGGGCCTGAAGACCGTACGCTCTGAACAGGTAGGTCAGCCCTCATTCTTGGAGGAGGCAATAGAAATATACACTGAGTGTACAAAACATTAGGAACATAGACTGACCCAGGTGAAAGCTATGATCCCTTATTCATGAAGAGGAGGAGACAGGTTAAATAAGTATTTTTAAGCCTTGAGACATGGGTTGTGTATGTGTGCCATTCAGAGGATGAATGGGCAAGACAAAAGATTTAAGTGCCTTTGAACGGGGTATTGTAGTAGGTGCCAGGCGCAACCCTGCTGGGTCTTTCACGCTCAACAGTTTCCCGTGTGTATCCAGCCAACATAACACAACTGTAGGAGGCATTGGAGACAACATTGGCCAGCATCCTTGTGGAAAGCATTCTACACCTTGTAGAGTCCATGCCCCGACGAATTGAGGCTGTTCTGAGGGCAAAAAGGGTTGCAACTCAATATTAGGAAGGTGTTTTGTACACCTAGTGTATGTGTATATCTGTATGTATGAGGGTCTGTTCCTTTCCCATATTTCTAACTTTCTAGTACATTAGCCATTCTCACCCTGTGTCTCTGTCTGACTCATCCCACATCTCAGCTGGTTCAAGGGCTGTGTCAGAGGTTACAGGAGAGTGTCCGACCTTTAGCCCCCTGCAATATACAGGAAGTGCAGTCAGACATATTGGCTGCAGAGGAAGTGCTTCATAATGCTAAGACCTCCATTACGGTAAGGTGTCCTTGAGTTGAGTCCCGCTGATAAGACACGTTCATTTATATTTTTGAGAAGTCTAGACTCGACATAAACATGTAAGGCCTAATAAGGATTTTGAGGATGGTGAAATATATCACTAATATGTTTGTGTTCATCCTCTAGCTATTGCCTTCACTTTATGAGCTGGGGAAGACACCCTCTAGTGGTGCAATGCTGCAACATATACTGAATGACACAGCCAAAACAGTCACCAACGAAATAACAGAGGAGATTCAGGTAATACTGCACTTTTTGTGTGTGAACAATGTATATGAGGCACATGGTGTCAATATGCATCTGTCTGTTACCAACCACACTATCAACATTCAGCCAAATTGAAGAGATATGTCTAAACCTGCAACACGTGATGGGGAAAGACTCAGGAGAGGTCATCCAGATGAGTCTCCCAGGTGACTGGTATTCCCTGTGTGTTCCAGGAGCTGGCCCAGGCCTTGTTGCAGTCAGCCCAGACCCTTTGTCCTAGGTTCACCCACAGGTCAAGTGTCTGTGAGCAGCTGGCTGACTGTGTGGCTAAGAAGTCCAGACAGACAGCCCTGTTCATCCAGGACACCTTCATGCAGCACATAGGAGAACTCATCAGTAACAAACTCTGGTAAACAGCTGAATACACGCACATCCACCCTGAAACAAAAACACAGCTTATGTAGAACACAAACAGTTACATCGTACATAATGTTTGTTGTTTTGCGTCATGCTCAATACTAGGAATTTTCCCACCCAGTGCCTCCCACATCTCTCATAAAGGTCACTGGTTGCTTATCATTTACTTCTCCCCCTCCCTTATTTCTTTGTTTTTCATTTATTTTTCAGTGAACTCAAACTGTCAGTTAGTGTCTCCTTGATGGAAAGCATCATTGACAAGGTTCTGCAAGACTTGTCTGTGGCTCAGCAGAAATTGGTGAGAATTTGTTTGTGTGTGTGTGGCAAAACAAGTATTTACCTACTGAAAACACTACCGACATTTTAGATTTAGTTCAACTACCACCAAACTACTGCAAAATGTAGTTAAATTACTAGTTGAACTATGTAATTCACTACTCCCCAACACTCGTTGTGTTGGGTGTGTTCGATTACTATAACTGATCACCACCCTCCCTCACCTCAGGACCATCATATGAGGGAGCAGACCGGCTCTGGACTCAAAACCAACGTCCCTCATCTACGAGTGGTAGACCATGACTTCCCCATGGATGATGTAAGAGCTCTGACTAACTAAGCCCCTCTCTAAAACACACTTAACCCACCTTACTAAACAGTATATGCCATACTATTGTACCAGTCTACACAAGTATCTACATGACCTGCATAAGTTATTGTTTATTACAACTAACTGAGTTTCTCTCTCTTTCTCAGTATGTTCCTGTCATTTGGAGGAGCAGCTTCCACTCCAAGAGTATCCGTCCAGCCCCCTCAGTGAAAAGTAAGTATAATCATGATTTATTCTAACAGACTTTTTAGTAGGAAGGCTTGGAGTCTGGGATGAAACTAGGCAGATTGTTTACAATGTTAAGCAGGTGTAGTTATTGGCTGCAGTCTGCTACATCAAAACGGTCTCGACCTGTGATGTCAGCAGCTGCAATCTACCGCCACTGTGATTGGCTTAAAAAAAGGTTTGAACCAGAATTCGCTGTTGAAAGGTCAGGGGTCGTGTCTAAACCATTTAATTATCCAGTTAGGAGTGAGCTCTAACAAAAGAGGGTCAGAAGGGCAGTAAAATGAATATAATGGAGCAGTCTCAACAAAGAGGGAGATATCCACTAGAGCAATATGGTTCTGGATTGTTCTGCTTAAATCCCCTTAGTGCAATGTGCTCTTAAGTACATCCCAAATCAGATTTAGAACCAGTCAAAATGTGTGTCAGTGTGTTAAACTCCTCCTGCGAGTAGAAAATAACGCTGCACTTTTTAACTCTTTGTCTGCTGATAACTCTGTCAAAAGAGGCACCTATGAGCCCATGTGTTTTACTGAACTTGAGGGTGTTATTGCTTATGTGTGTCATTCATGCAGCCCGGGACACTAGAGGGGCTGTCCCCCAATGCGTCTTGGGAGTTCCCCCTCCTTGTGACGGTGCTGTGTCATGGTGCTGAAGGGTTAAGATTCCATATCGGAGGGGAGATTCTGTGAGGGGCGGTGATGGAGGTGGTAGGGGGGTTTACTACTCTAGCCTCAACAAAGGATAAGCTGTGCGGTGCTCTGCCTGTCCAATAAAACGGGCTGTGGCTAACTGGAGCATGGCCGGGTTACTTTCAGACCACTGAGCCTCACTGGGGGGTGGGACAGGAGATGGAGGGAGGGAGATGGGAGCACCAGATTACAACCCCTCCCCCTCTTTTGCCTCTCTCCAGCCGCTACCTGCATTCTGTCTCTCTCCCCCTCTCTCGTTCTTCGTTTAGATTCAGTGTTGTAAATCTGTCTACGTATTCTCCTCTCTTCACTGTGCCGTTGAGCCTATATCTATAGCCATCCATCGGATTCCTCTTCCATCCATGCTTTTTTTTCTTTGTCCTCCTCTCCCTTTCTTTATTAATGGTCTCTCAATCACTATTTTCTGTTTACAGCTCCTCCTCTCTCTCTCTCTCTCTCTCTCTCTCTCGCTCTCTCTCTCCAATTCTATCTTGCATCCCCTCCCAGTGTATTATCTCTACATTCTAACTAGTTCTCCTATTTTTACATGGATCCTATCACACATCCTGTGCCTGTGTGGGTTGGTACCATTCCCCTTCTCTCTGTCCCTCTGTCTTCCTCTCTCTGTCCCTCTGTCCCCCTCTCTCCGTCTCTCTCTGCAGGTCTCCTGGATGTGGATACGGAGCAGCAGGCAAAAGAGAGCATGCATTATCAGCAGGAAGGAGCAGGGGTAGGAGGGAAGGTGTGCGTGCTGTCGTCGTCGTTGACGACGATGCTGTCAGTCACAGTGGTAGGCCAGCTGAAACCTGAAGGCCCCTCCCACACAGGGAGAGAGGCGGATGCTGCCGCTGCTCCTGCTGCTACTGTGGCTCTTAGCAACAGTGAGCCCCGGCGCCCTGAGCCCGCACCTCCTCAGCCCCCT
This sequence comes from Thymallus thymallus, assembly GCA_023634145.1. Taxonomy (NCBI): domain Eukaryota; kingdom Metazoa; phylum Chordata; class Actinopteri; order Salmoniformes; family Salmonidae; genus Thymallus; species Thymallus thymallus. Next base: position 19,536,213 of record CM042413.1, read on the forward strand.
ATGGACCTGCCCATCGAAGGCCACACACTGAGGCACTACACCCGCTCCAGGCCCAGACCCAACCGCCAGAACAGCAAGCCGCCCAGCAAGCCCCAGGTAAGAGGCAACACGACGAGCACAGACCATGGATGGAAGAAAGGGAGGCACAGAGAGAGGAAGAGAGTGGGGGGGAGGGAGGGTGCAGGGAGAGGCTAATTAATTGTAGAGACAGCTCTGCTTTCTGAGAGAAGAATAGATGAGAAGGGATAGCGAGAGATGAGGGAAGAGAAAAATCAGGGGAGAGCAGGGAGAATGGTGATAGACGGAGAGAGGGAGAGTTCTGATGGCGGTACTCAGGTTATTGCAGCCACAGCAGCAGAAGCAGTGTCAGTGGCTTGTAGCTCTGGGCATTCTCTCTCCATCTCCCTCGTTCCCTCTGTCTGTCGATCTGATTCTATTTCATAATTTTGTCGGTGCTGTTGATGTGTTGTGGAGCCATTTCTGTGTGTATTCTCCATATTTTACCCTGCATTAACCATGGTTCTGTGGTTCTCAGTAGTGGACTGGGTGCTGTCAGAACAGGGCACTCTATCCACACTGATTCTGCATTGCTCTCCTCTGTGTGAATGCTGTAATTATTCATGTTTTTACATGAATAATGTAAAAGGCATTGACTCTCCTGTCAATGCCTTTAGGAGAATCCCTCTTTTACAGTGAAATATTGTTAAGGATTTTCAATGGGAACTGGTTGTGCATGTGTGGTGTCTGTCTGTCTGTCTGTCTGTCTGTCTGTCTGTCTGTCTGTCTGTCTGTCTGTCTGTCTGTCTGTCTGTCTGTCTGTCTGTCTGTCTGTCTGTCTGTCTGTCTGTCTGTCTGTCTGTCTGTCTGTCTGTGTTTGCATGTTAATCGTTGAATTTGATTAGAATGCCTCAAGGTTCAGCTGGTGCTCCGTGATGATTGATGGAGGTCTAGTGGTCTGTCTCTCTGTGTGTGTGGTGGGGGCGTGTGTATGTGTTTTCCTCTGACACGGTCTGTTTTGCCAACTGATCATAGACGGCTCTCTTTCATGTGTGGAAAAACAATGCTGCAGCCATCTTATAAGCAGAACTAGTTCAACATAAATGGCTGATATAAGGTGTTCTTTGTAACTTTATCTGTGTGTGTCTGTCATTGTGGTTCGTGCTGCTACACTGGTGTTGTAGCCTGATTCGTTGTTGTTGTAATAAAAAGGTCATTGTTGTTCTTATTGCAGGTAACACTGTGCAATGGAATGTTTACCACATTAACTGGGTGTCTGTATCCACGGTGTTGTCATTACTGGAACACATAACTGTGTTATTTAGACTGTATTCAAGGTCTGTATTTCCTGGGCTGTTGTCCCTGGTTACCTGTTTTTCCTGAATAGTGATTTAAACAGTCCTGTTGTCCCTGGTTACCCGTGTGCCTGTAATGCAATTGAAACAGTATATTCAGTCCATGGTTACCTGTGCTTCTGGATAGTAATTGTTAATGTGGTATTCCCTGTGTTGTTATCTGGACCTCTGGGGTCACAGTGCAGTCAGGCAGGACGGGCGGCCAGCTCAGATCAGAGATTTTCAGGAGAGGATGGCTCTACTCCTCAGTTACCAGAGAGATGGGTTGGGCAGGATGAGGCAGATAAAACCGCTTTACCCTTCCATGGAAAAGGAAGAAGTTCACATATGCTTGAAGCTAAGTGTTATGAAGCAGAATTTGTTATTTTTTTGTGTCTGGATCTATATGTTTTTATGAACATAACGTGCACGTGTATGACAAGCAGGTTTGTCTAATGTGCATGTTTATAATGTGTGATAATGTAGCTAGTTGGCCTGCTGAAATACGGGGCCAGGTGGTGGTGGTTGGAGCTTGCAGGGCTGCTGGCTGTGTTGGCTGTGGAAAAGGAAGGGGCAGGGTCTACTGTCATTCTGCTGTAACACTCACTGTGGTTGGTGGTGGTGGTGTTGGTCGGACTGCACCCTCTTCTGGGAGTGCCTGCTGCCTGGCCCACTTTGAATATGCTCACACATGACTATCGACTGTGTATTATTCCTGCAGCTGCATTTTATTACATCTGTAGAAAAATGTAAAACAATCTGCATTTGATTTTATGTAACAGCATCCCTCCCCCTAAAATATCTTGCCTCAATGTTGCAGAGAGAGAGCTTCTTGTCGCCATGAGGTTTGTTCATAAACCATTCACTTGCCATCACTCAGTGCTATGTTGAAGCTAAAACACAGCCAGTCCAGTGCTATATGAGGAATTTCACAGACAACCTAGCAGTTGAATTCTGCAAATGGTGGGAAGTCCTACTGAATGATCCTCTGGGAATGTGGGGGAGACTATTCTTTGAAATCCAAGATATCATATTATTAAACAGACCATATGTCAGTGATTTCGCTTAAATGTTACACTCTTCTTGTTATACAGTTAATTGACTATTATAGATTATTTATTTTGGGATATTATTGAGTGACCAGAGCCCTCTACTACATTGACATGTACTGTAGGTCGGAATGGAGTCCTGCCCATTATGGAGAAAACAATAGACACGCCCCTTATACCACACAGTCTATCAGTAAGTGTTGCTATGCTAGGTAGATATACAGTTGAAGTCGGAAGTTTACATACACTTAGGTTGAAGTCATTAAAACTCATTTTTCAACCACTCCACAGATTTCATGTTAACAAACTATAGTTTCGGCAAGTCGGTTAGGACATCTACTTTGTGAATGACACAACTTTTTCCCCATAAGGAAAAGGCATTTTTGTTTATTTTAATTGCATATCATTTTCAATATACATATACAGTGGGGAGAACAAGTATTTGATACACTGCCGATTTTGCAGGTTTTCCTACTTACAAAGCATGTAGAGGTCTGTAATTTTTATCATAGCTACACTTCAACTGTGAGAGACGGAATCTATAACAAAAATCCAGAAAATCACATTGTATGATTTTTAAATAATTAATTTGCATTTTATTGCATGACGTAAGTATTTGATCACCTACCAACCAGTAAGAATTCCGGCTCTCACATACCTGTTAGTTTTTCTTTAAGAAGCCCTCCTGTTCTCCACTCATTACCTGTATTAACTGCACCTGTTTGAACTCGTTACCTGTATAAAAGACACCTGTCCACACACTCAATCAAACAGACTCCAACCTCTCCACAATGGCGAAGACCAGAGAGCTGTGTAAGGACATCAGGGATAAAATTGTAGACCTGCACAAGGCTGGGATGGGCTACAGGACAATAGGCAAGCAGCTTGGTGAGAAGGCAACAACTGTTGGCGCAATTATTAGAAAATGGAAGAAGTTCAAGATGACGATCAATCTCCCTCGGTCTGGGGCACCATGCAAGATCTCACCTCGTGGGGCATCAATGATCATGAGGAAGGTGAGGGATCAGCCCAGAAATACACGGCAGGACCTGGTCAATGACCTGAAGAGAGCTGGGACCACAGTCTCAAAGAAAACCATTAGTGTCGCACTACGCTTTATAGCTTTTTGGTCTAATATAGCTTTTTGGTCTAAACTCCACTCGCCGTGTTTGGAGGAAGAAGAAGGATGAGTACAACCCCAAGAACACCATCCCAACCGTGAAGCATTGAGCTGGAAACATCATTCTTTGGGGATGCTTTTCTGCAAAGGGGACAGGACGACTGCACCGTATTGAGGGGAGGATGGATGGGGCCATGTATCGTGAGATCTTGGCCAACAACCTCCTTCCCTCAGTAAGAGCATTGAAGATGGGTCGTGGCTGGGTCTTCCAGCATGACAACGACCCGAAACACACAGCCAGGGCAACTAAGGAGTGGCTCCGTAAGAAGCATCTCAAGGTCCTGGAGTGGCCTAGCCAGTCTCCAGACCTGAACCCAATAGAAAATCTTTGGAGGGAGCTGAAAATCCGTATTGCCCAGCGACAGCCCCGAAACCTGAAGGATCTGTATGGAGGAGTGGGCCAAAATCCCTGCTGCAGTGTGTGCAAACCTGGTATAGAACTACAGAAAACGTATGATCTCTGTAATTGCACCAAATATTAATTGTACCAAATATTAAGTTCTGCTTTTCTGATGTATCAAATACTTATGTCATGCAATAAAATGCAAATTAATTACTTAAAAATCATACAATGTGATTTTCTGGATTTTTGTTTTAGATTCCGTCACTCACAGTTGAAGAGTACCTATGATAAAAATTACAGACTTCTACATGCTTTGTAAGTGGGAAAACCTGCAAAATCGGCAGTGTATCAAATACTTGTTCTCCCCACTGTATGTATGTATGTATGTATGTATGTATGTATGTATGTATGTATGTATGTATGTATGTATGTGTGTGTGTGTGTGTGTGTGTGTGTGTGTGTGTATATATATATATACTGTATATACTGTATATGGCAGGGTATATATGTGTTAGTGTGTTGTCATCAGTAGAAACAGCATCCTGTTTTATGGCAAGTCTTTTTGTCTTCCTGAAGATAGTGGAGTGATGGGGATCGGTGCTCTCTGATTGGTTGGGAGCTACTAAATGATTTAGAATCCATTTCTCATGCGGCGTGGCACGCCATTTGCATACGAACGTTCTAGCTGTTCTGCAGCGGGTTGGTTCTCCTGCTCTCTGTAACCACAGTGCCTAAAGGCCTCTCACAGTCTGTTCAGCAGCAGCTACACTCAGACTGGCTAAATACAGGAACATTGTCTCAAACACTAGCCTACCCTCTGTGCACTGAGAGACACTGAGAAAACACTTATTGCCTTAACTCTCTTCCCACCACTGAAAATTGTCGGCCAATACTACCTGTCAAAATGTTGTGCGCTGCCTGTTTTGTATCTGAGTAAGCGACAGACAGCCAGGAAGAGATTGTGAACTGCTCTTCCCACCAGCCTGCTAAATAACAGTGAATAATTAATATTTTAAACCATCACAGTATGATCCAAACTGAAGAGCTGCTTTTCAGACTGGAACAGAGGGAGAGGAGAGAGTGGTGGTGTCTGAGAGATATAATCATATTGTGGAGGATCGGTGGGGGGGGGGGGGTTGTGTTCTCTCCTGGGACCTGAAGCACAGATGAGCCTGCTGCAGACACACACTAATGGGCTATAGAATAGAGAGGATGATCTATTGTGTGCGTGTTTGTTCATAAACATTTTTCTCTATTGCACATGTTGGCAAGCATCCTAATCAGCATGTGTACAGTGAGTGTGAGAGTGTACTCGGCCTACACTGATCAATCACCCTATGGTATTACCATGAGCAACCACCAAGCCACTTATCTTATTGGTTATGCTATGCTGGTTCGGCCAATAAGACATTTTTTTTTTTTGTAAAGCTAAATTAGCAGATGAACCACAATGCTCTTTTGCACATACTGAGTCACAATTATCTTCTGTTTGTGTTTTTGCACGTGTGTGCAGGAGCAGGCAGCTGAGAGTGACGGGAATGAAGCAAATGACACAATTGGCAGGGTGGATGAGGGAGTAGAGGAGTTCTTCACTAAGAAGATCATCCCTGATGACCCTCTGTAAGTATCCATATAGTATACCTCCAAGTGAATACAGCTTTCCATTCTAACACACGTACTGCATAGATGTACTGCATGCACCCACACTAAACAAACCAACTAACACAAGCTCTCTACACCTACATCCTCTACACATGCATGTTCACACACTCCCACAAAGACTATGCATACATACTCTACAAACAGAAAGATAACAGAAACTATTAGAAGAATGTTTGTCTACTGTGGTTGAAAACAATTTATCCCAAATACACAGCATCCCACTTATCCCAGCACCAAAGCCACGATATCCCATCACTAGATAGAGTATGAACACTGAACAAGCACCACCACTGAATGGAGACTCAGTAGTGTTGTTGCTGTTTTGTGCTTCACCTCAGTTGCAGAGGAGTGCAGAGGGAGGAGATCCCTGACAAAGCACAACCCACAGAGTCGACCTCCACCACCCCTGCCCCTCCCAGCACGTCTGCCCTGGCCCCGCCCTTCTCTACCACCACCTCCTCTAGCACCTCTTCCTCCTCTACGACTGTAACAACCACCCCTTCCTCCGCCCCCTCCAAAAACATCAAGAAGAAGTTTGGGGACTTCTTCGCCTTCAAGAAAGGCCGTGCTAGCCGGGGGTCGAAGAGCGAGGTTTGCCCAGAGGGCAAGGTCAAAAAGACCTCCATTGCAGATCTAATCAGACCACTCAGGGAGGCAAAAGAGAAGGAAAAAGAGAGGGAGCGAGAGAAAAAGGGGAAATTGGAAGAGGAGAGCGGTGCTAAGGCCACCAGTGTTAATGATTCTGATGCCACCACAACAGTAAGAGCAGCAGAGGACAACACCATGGCCCCCGCCTCCCTGCCCACCAGTGCCCCCGCCCAGGAGGAGGTGACCACCGTGTCCCCCAGCGCTCTGACCCACAGCCCTGTCATCAGCCCTATTGAAGGGTTCCTGGCAGAGAGGGAGAAGAGCCGGACCCTGGAGAAGAGCAGGACCCCAGATGGAGAGAGGAGGCTGAAGGCCACACGGCGCTCCCTCAGGGATGGCAAGTCCCAGTCCCTCATCTTACTGACAGGCCTGGAGGACGGCACTGCCACACATGGAAAGGTAGGTACCACTCTGCACTGGTCAGAAAGCACATACAACCAATCTGTAATAAACAAAATGTAGATATGCTTTTGGTCATCCTCTTTCAGAAACACTCATCTGAGAGCACATCCAGCCTTGAGCAGCGCCTCCATGTCATGCTCCACCGCATGGGGGTGGCCAAGACACCTCCTGCAGACACAAAGACCAGCCAGGTGTGTGTGTGTGTGATATGAATGGTTGTGGAACACCCTTCCTGTTCACAATTTCCTCTATGTTCTGAGCCCCCAGCTGCAGTGGGATTCGTTTAGGATTTTGTGACATTCATGTAATGTGGCACGGCCTTGAATGTCTCAGTGTAGTATCCGATAGTGAGGCTGTGACAGCCTTGGTAGTATTGTAAAGGATTTAATAGGGCTTATCCACTGCAGCCTGCATTTTCAGTCCAGGTAGGAGCACATAGGAGGATAACTCAAGAATAACATTCTCTTATCTCCTCCTAGAACAAAGAAGAGGAGCTGAGGAAAGCCAACTCCGAGGGTAAGACTCTCCCCACTCCTCCTCAGCTGTATGTCTGGGATCTGGGACTTCCTGTTCTTAGGTCCTCTTCACATTGTATGTAGGTAGACTGGGGTTGGTTGTCACACTTACTAGTTAGTGTATTTCTTGCAGGTTGACGTTTGTCATGAATCTTGTCCTGGAGGCAGAACTGAGCGATTTCCCCTTAGATAGGGGAAAGTCGAAGTTGTCCATGTTGTAAAAATTAATGAAAACAAATGTGCTTTTTGGTCTTATTTTAAGGTTAGGGTTAGGCATTAGGGTTAGCCGTGTGGTTAGGGTTAGGTTTAAAATCAGATTGTATGACTTTGTGGCTGTGCCAGCTAGCGACCCCTTACTGAAATGAAATATATTAAAGATGTATTGGTCACATACACATACTTAGCAGATGTTATTGCGGGTGTAGCGAAATGCTTGTAAAATAGTGGTACCACTCTGCAGAGCTGCCTCCAGAACAAGATTCATGATGATAAACTCTAAGTTGCGTAATTCTCAGCACCAGTATATTTTACAAGACTTTACAATATTAGTAAAAAAAGACCATGGTCTTGGGTTGAAATGGGGACCATTTTTATCCTCATATCTTATTCCAACATGGTGTTATAAGCCATTAAACATACTCTTTCCACTTGTGACAACCAGTCCCATCCTGGGGCTAGTTGTCACACAGTATGAAGATGGTTGTCACAATGTTTTCAATTTTTTACAATTTAACCAATTTATAAAGTTTTAGAACAAATTACGCTTTTATTTATTGAGCAGTATTTCTATCTAACATAATACAAATAAATAAAAAATACAGTCAACATAGTTGAATATTTGCTTTGACATTCTAGTTCTCACTCCACTCAAATCGTCATATCAACGCTGAATTAAACAAACAGTAACCATTGGATGAAAATGAAATATTTGGATAAAGTGAAAAAAGTAAAGCTGTAAACATTTGTGTTAACTCAATGTTTTGTTGAAAACAAGGAATGCTTTTTCAAACAGGAACGTGTGTGTGTGTGCGCGTGTGCGTGCGTGCGTGTGAATGTTGCTGACTCTGTCGGAGTCGCATGACTCACAGTTTTGACAAGCCGGACCGAAACAGAACCAATCATAAACATCCATGTTTCCCAAGGCTTGACAGCACAGTATACAGTAGAGCACAGTAAAGTAGTGTATTCAGTAGAGTAGAGTATAGTACAGCATGATATAGTACAGTAGAATACACCACAGTAGGGTAGAGTACATTGTACTGTATCGTATCTGAACTGTACTGTACTCGAATATACTGTACTATACTGAATTAAACTCAACTGTCCGGTACTCAGCTTTGCTGTACTGTACTATACAGAATTCAATTGTACTGTACTGCACTGTACTGTACTCTGCTAAATTAAACTCTACTGGACTGGATGGTGCTGTGCTGTCAAAACTTGTGAAACATTCATATATGTCTTTTCAACGTCTGGAAAACAAGTCTTCTAGACATCTTTTCAATGTAATTTAGATTACTGGGTACATTGTTACAATGGGGATGGTTGTCAGATTGTGACAAGCAACCCAAACATAAATGTGACAACCATTCCCAACCTTAATTAGCATGCTAATTAAGATGCTAGTTACAACATGGCTTGATCTAGGAACTCACAAATAGGCTTGAAATAAAGCTCTCCCTTTCCTCTTTTCAATATTGTTATTAACTTTTATATAACCAGGGAAAACACATTGAGACCTAGGTCTCATTTGCAAATGTGCTCTGGGAACAATTTAAAACACAAAATTAAATAAATAGCAAATATCATATACACAATAAACAATTAAACAAAACAAACACATTTATCAATATAAAATCCCTAGCCTTTCTCCTAAACTGACCCAGAGACAACAACACATCCACATGAAACAAGATTATTCCACATGATAGGGGCCTGGTAGGAAAAGGCAGTTTTACCCAACTCTGTGAATACACGTGGAGTCTCCAGCATTAACCAAACCTGTGATCCAGTGTTGTAATCAGAGTTTCTATATTACAACAATTATGTTAAGTAAATTGGTAGTTTATTAAGGCTTTATAAAAAAAAACAGACCCACGTGTTTTTAGCGAGGTCCAACCAACGTTATGATAAATGATGCAGTGGTCAGTGTCAAAACTGTCAGATGTTATAAAAGGAAGTGTGCTATGATAAGTAGTGTCCAATGGCTTCAAAACACTAGTAGCTGCATTCATGAATATAATATCAACATAATCTATAACAGGAATAAATGTAGACTGAATTATCTGTTTTCTACTATTTAATGAAAGGCAAGCCCTATTCCTGTAGAATAAGCTCTTTTTAATTAATAATTAAGATGGTTTATCGTCAATTCAGATGCCCAGATATTTATAGGTGGGGACGCGATCAATGGGGACAACATCTAATGTACTTATGCACAAATCATCAGTTACATTATTACATGATTTGGAAAATAACATGTACATGGTTCTACCAGCATTTAGTACCAACTTCAAGTCAACCAAGGCTTTCTGCAAGGTAGTAAAAGCAGATTGAAGAGTCAACAGAGCCTGAGCTGCCGCAGGGGCAGTAGCGTATACAACAGTGTCATCTGCATACAGATGAAAGTTACAGTTTTGTACAAATAGGCCAATGCTATAAATATAAATAGTGAAATGAACTGGACCAAGAATTGAACCCTGTGGGACAGCTTTTGTTATGTCTAGATATCCTGTTTTAATGGCATCAGTAAGTACACACTGTGTTCTGTCTTTTAAATCATTCTCAAACCAGCTACAAGCAGCCCCGATCTAAGCCAATCGTAGAGAGTTTCTGAATAAGTAAGGTGTGATCCACAGTGTCGAATGCTTTGGACAGGTCAATGAAGAGGGCAGCACAGTGTGTCTTCGTATCTAAACAATTTATGACATCATTTAAAACCATAGAAGTAGCAGAGATGGTACTATGACCTGGTCTGAACCCTGACTGTTTTACATTCAGTGAAGTTTGGAAATGGGACGATAATTATTCAGATCACTCGGGTCGCCACCTTTTTGTAGAGGAAGCACATGGGCCGCCTTCCAAACTTTAGGGATAGTACTTCATATAATTGTCAAGTTAAAAATATGTGGTAATGCTTCCACAATCAATGGAGCAGAAAGCGGTAATGAGAAGGGATCAAGCATATCAGCCCCATACATAAATTATAAGTAGTTGTTCCAATACATCAGAAGTAGACAGTTGGTCCAGAGAGTACAAGGATTCACTGGGGGCTGTCTGGTCCTCTATCAAGTCGACTAGCGGCTGGGAGAGGGACAAGCAGTTTACTGACTGACCCGGGTCTATTAAACAAAGATTTATTTCAAACTAAATGTTGATTAAAAGCATGACCTATCTCATTTGTTTTAATAATGATGGCAGAATTCAGTATAACTTGCTTTGGTAGGGAAGGAGAGGAATTTCCACACTTCAGCGCCTTAACTGTTTTCCAAAATGTAGATGGATCACCAGCAGAGTCAGCGATAGAACTTAGGAAGTAGCTTGATTTAGGCTTTTTTAACTAAGCACGTATATTTATTTCTCAGTTTCCTGAAAAGCTGCCAGTCCACAACAGCATCAGTTAGTCTCGCTTTGGCCCAGGCATGATTTCTTGTTCTAAAGATATCTGAGAGTTCTGTAGAAAACCAGGGATTTTATCTTTTTTTTTTTTGTCTATAGCGTTTAAAAGGAGCTTGTTTATCTGCCAGTGATATAAAAATAGATGAGAAATGCTCAAGAGCTAATTCAGGGTCAGGCATACACTTGGAGAATTCTTTTTTTACTTATGGGGGTTATTTGTGAGAATTAAATAGATTAATGAGGATGTAGATTTTTCACATTTAGCCGAGTGGGTTTTGTGATTAGCTAGGTTAGATTAAGATCAAGACAAATGTTCTTTAACTTATCTGAGATAAGCGAGTCCATGTTAAAGTCACCTAAGACCACCAGTTCAGATGATTAGAAAGGGTTTTCTAATCATCTATGATACTAGCTGCATCAACTTAAGCAGCAGGAGGCCTATACACTCCAGCAACAAATACATGCACGTTTTGGCTCATGGTCACATCTAAAACCAGGGTTTCACATTTCTGGGGTATAGTAATATTAAGAGTGCATGATGCTACAAAAGTGGATTTCACATACATTTTCTCTGCCTATCGCATCTAAAAATGTTGTAATTAGCATTGTCAATGTCCTTATCCATGATCGAATAATTTAACCAAGTGCCTGATAAAATAAGAATGTCTGTGTTCGTGTCATGCATCCAGATATCAATAAGGTCCATCTTTGACATCATACTTTCGCACGTTTAAATGTATCAAACCCAGCCCTTTGCGAGACTTAAAAACAGCGGGGTGTCCATATCTACCCTAACCAGGACGTTATAAACTTGATCATTAAGTAAGTCGGGAGATTTTATGAGGAATAGAAATTAGGGTATCAAAGCTTGCCCCGGTGGGCCTGCGGCTGCATCCATTTGGTGGCTGTTTAAATCCTATTGAAATGAAGCCAGGGGTCATGTAGATTTCCTTGACTACAGTATTTAACATCAGAAACAGTTTGACGTGTGATAATGGTTGATTTGACTAGAGTATTTAACATCAGAAACAGTTTGACGTGTGATAATGGTTGATTTGACTAGAGTATTTAACATCAGAAACAGTTTGACGTGTGATAATGGTTGGGATAACCTGGGTAGAGTACGGGTTACATCCAAGTCAGTCTCTCAGAGCAGCCTTAAAATGTATAAGCTCCGAGATAGTTTGGGTGAACTCCGTCTTCTTTATAAAATCTTTTCTTTCCAATAAAGACAACATTGACAGAGTTACAATAACTCTTTAGCCAGACTTGAAGTGACCGCAACCTACTGAATCCACCATATCCACGTCTCATCGTGGGTATGGGACCCGATATAATGGGACGCATGTTTAGGTATTTGTTTTGCAATTAGTTCCATGAAGTCACTTTTAAGCAGTTCAGAGCTGGCCAACTTCGTGCCATTAAATCCCACATGGACTATAACAGTATCCGTCTGTGGATTTTGGTTTATGGCTTCAGGAAGTAACGTAGTGATATCCTCAACTTTTGCACCCGGATAGCATAGGGTTCTAATCCCTGGAAAGGAGATGTTCCTTACCATTGAGCTTCCAATGATGAGCACCGGTCGGATCCCCCCTCTACCTTATCTCTGATCAGCGACAGCAGCCGCAGAAATCGGCTGGGGAGAAGGCCGCGTAGATCCCGATTGCCGGGGGGGGGGGGGAGTCGGCACCCTGAACACGAGAGTCCATAGTGTAGCCCCAATAAAAGTAATTGTTTATGGATACTCCCATCATACAACTATTTATTAAATAAATAACAAACATATTAATATTTAAAATGAAATTCTTCCTCTCACATCAATGTTTTGTGATCCTGACCAGATGGATGAACTCTCCTATAGAGGACACATATTTTGTATCTTAAAATGAATGAGTAATAAGCACTGTGGCAGCTAACCCGTGAGACAACCAACCCCATCCCCCTACAGATCCTTTCCTGCTGACGAGAGCGTGGCAGCGTCTCAGGTTTGCTGTAGACGTGTAGACTTAGTCAATTTAGAGTTGACTGGTTGCGCTAGATGTATGTCAATGTCTCTTCTTATAACGGTTCAATTGTAGACTGTCAAGTATGTGTTGCTGTGACACTAGTGATGTGATTTGACAGTAGATGCTAGTATGATATAAACTGCAGTTGTTGGGTTTTATCCTGCCTTTTGAGTAACCCTTGAAAATAAGAAGGAATCTAATAGATAATTTTATTCCTAATTTTTAAAACCGCTTATTTCTGTAAAATTCACCTTCAGATGGTAAAGGCCAGTGAGAAGACCAGTGAGGTAAAGGACATCAGAGAAATCAATCTATACATCAATAAATAAATAGTGATACCTGGAGTTGACCCTAAGGTTAGAGCAGGCCAGAGAGGCTCATGGGAGGTCAGAGCTACACAGACAGGCCAGCCTGGGAGTCATTTGTTCCCTTTGTCACTCCGGGCTGGAGGTCAGGGGTCACATCCATTCAGAGGGGAACCCGGCACTATCAACCAATGGCTTGTGCTCTAAAGGTGACAGTGACAGCTCCTTTAGTGTATTTGTTAGTTTTTTTGTGTGTCAGGCTGCTTCAATTATGGAGGGGCTCATAGTATGTGTAGGTGAACCTCCCAATTTGCTATAATCTTCCCCTCTTTCTCAGGTGCAATTCTTGACAAAAAACCTGAACCTCCACCCACGTTCATGAAGCCTCGCACTATGTCCACCTCAGCTTCAGGTAATTCTGACACCATGTAATAAATCCATCCATACTTCAAATCAATATGTAAATGTTATGTTGCAGTAATGACTTCAGTGCAACCTCCCATCTCTCCTCAGACACCAGGTGGCCAATCAGAGCAGGCGTAATGCCTCTGGAGGCTCTCCGAACAGATAAGCCTCTCCTCCCAGAACGTCCCATCGGCCCCCTCCCTCCCAAGCCCACAGTGGCAGTCAAACCCCCTCTCCCAGCCCCCCAGCAGCCCCCTGCTGCCACTAGGACGTCTCCGGGGTTCTCCCGGCAGCCAAACAAATCCACAGGCCCGGAGACCCAGCCAACAGAGCCAGAGCCCTCAGAAAACCAGAATCAGCCCCAGCAGAGGGAGCCCCCCTGCCCCTCCCCCCGCAAGGAGACTCCCCCTGCCCCATCGCCACGCAGGCGACGCTCTGAGAAAGCACAATCAGTTGCTGAAGGTACACTTATATACAGTCCTCACCTCTCCTCTTAACAGAGCATAATTGTGTCATCCGTGGTGACGGAATATATGAGCAGCTTTGGGTTTTTTCGGTCAGTGCAGAAAAAGACCAAGCTAGCTTGTATTTGTTACTCTTTTCTTTGCCTCTCCCACTCTCTTTGATGATTTTGTCTTCCATTATGAGCTTAGTATGAAACAATGCAAGAACAGTAAATGCTCAGAGCATAATAATTACTTCAGTGTCCCTCTTTGTTTTCATGTACTGTAATCTTTTGTGGATGGCAGCTCCTAATGCACTTGTCTGTGTTGGAAATATTGTTTTTCACAATCAAACAGAGCTGAGATCAATCCTGGAAGTCCATTTGCCAGAAGTTGGACTGTATTGGTTTTGACTCAACAATGCATAATTTGAAATTATAGTGTATTTCCCCAGTGCTCAAAGCATTTTACATTAAGAAGGGGGGAACTCCCTTCATCCACCACCAATATTTAGCACTCACTCATCTGATGTTATTTGGGTCCAGATTATGGCAGGGGATGGCATCCCAAACATGTAAGCAATGTGAGCCAAACGTGGTGGGTAGTGCAATGCCTGGTCTGGTCTTTTTAAACATGAATATTATTTTGACTCAAGTGTCAAGTGTCTAAACCCACCTCCAGTTATTTTTATTTAACCTTTATTTAACTAGGAAAGTCAGTTAAGAACAAATTCTTATTTACAGTGACAGCCTACCTACAGGGTCAGTCCCTGGAGCAAATTAGGGTTAAGTGCCTTGCTCAAGGACACAGGTTTTTCACCTTGTCAGCTCAGGTATTCGAACCAGTGACCTTTCGGTTAGTGGCCCAACGCTCTAACCGCTAGGCTACCTGCTGCCCTAAATGTTATGTTGTGTGTAATTGTGTATCTGAGTCCTGTGTGTCTTGGTCGTCCCCTAGAGAGCCTTCCTAAACCCCGACCCCGCATGAAGCCCTCTCCCCAGCGGAGAGCTGTGTCTGTCTACGAGGACTCTCTTCTCCAAGAACATGCTGCTCTGCTGGACCCTGAAGGTGAGCTCAGCAGCAGAGAGAGAGCACCTCCTGCTGGATACCACAGGCTACTGCAGAGGATCAGAGACATAAACAAAGCCTATACTGTGTGTATACAGTGCCTTCATAAAGTATTCACACTCCTTGAACTTTTCCACATTTTGTTGTGTTACAGCCTGAATTAAACATTTGATAAAATGTTGATTTTGTGTCACTGGCCTAGAAACAATACGCCATATTGTCAAAGTGGGAAAACATTGTTTTTAGACATTTTTACAAATGTCTTGAGTCAATAAATATTCAACCCCTTTGTTATGGCAAACCTAAATAAGTCCAGGAGTAAATATTTGCTTAACAAGTCACATAATAAGTTGCATGGACTCACTCTGTTTGCAATAATAGTGTTTAACATGATTTTTGAATGACTACCTCATCTCTGTACCCCACACATACAATTATCTGTAAGGTCACTCAGTCGAGCAGTGAATTTCAAAAACAGAACAGTGAGGTTTTCCAATGCCTCGCAATACGCCCAGTCACTACAAAGACACAGGCGTCCTTCCTAACTCAGTTGCCGGGGAGAGGAAAAAAAACGTTCAGGGATTTCACCATGAGGTCAATGGTGACTTTAAAACAGTTAGATTTGAATGGCTGTGAGGATGAATACAAAGCGTAATGTTTGGGGCAAATCCAATAAAACACATCACTGAGTACCACTCTTCATATTTTCAAGCATGGTGTTGGCTGCATCATGTTATGGGTATTCTTGCCATCGGCAAGGACTAGGGAATTGTTTTTGTATAAAAAGAAAGCACAGGCTACAGCCTAGAGGAAAACCTGGTTCAGTCTACTTTCCAACAGACACTGGGAGACACATTCACCTTTCAGCAGGGCAATAACCTAAAACACAAGGCCAAATATACACTGTAGTAGCTTACCAAGACAACATTGAATGTTCCTGAGTGCCTAGTTACAGTTTTGACTTAAATCATTTAGAAAATCTTATGGTTAGACTTTAAAATGGCTGTCTAGCAAGGTTCCACAGCCAACTTGACAGAGCCTGAAGAATTTCTTAAAGAATAATGTGGGTGTGCAAGCTCTTGCAATCCAGGTGTGCAAGCTCTTGGTGTGTCAAATACATTGAATATCCTTGCTATGTTCATAGATGTCCTGCTACACTTTGGATCTGAGGTAAATTCATGAGACAGGTTGTTTATCTTTCCTCTCCCTCTCAGAGCTGAAGGCAGCGTTGCCACGGTTGCTGAGGTCACCAGTCCAGAAACGTTCCAACCTTGGGGAGCTACCAACCTGTAGCGAGGACCAGCCTGAGGGAAAGGAGGGTGAGTAAGGGGGTGTGAGAGTAAAATCCTCAGAGTAAAAATCTTCACAATTAAATTTTTACACCACAGGGGGGTTAGGGCAATAATAAGTTGCTAAGTGAAAATGGTTTGAAAGGGAGATTTTAAGATGAGTGTATGGCTGTAAGATGGATGCTCTTTTTGAGGCGTTGTGCCAAATGTACAAATGTTTGGTTTGGGGCTTATGAGCCTTGGGTTAATGGTCACCTACAGTCATGTGAAAAAGTATGTACATATTTGGACAGATGGATATGTAATATTCACTTCAACACTATTGACAGATAAAGGTTACCCAATAACAAATCACACACAAAAACAAAATATATATATCAAGACACAACTGACTTTACCCAGTTAACTTGATATTATTTGTTGAGAGCAGAGGCTTCTTCCTTCCTGACCTCCCATGTAGGCCAAGTTTGTGCAGTCTCTTTCTGACAGTTGACTCATGCACTTCAACATTGATTGTAGCAAGAGAGGCCTGTAGATCCCTTGATGTTACCCTGGGGTTCTTAGAGACTTCTATGAACATCTTTCGGTCAGCTCTTTGGGTGATTTTGGTGGGACGACCTGTCCTAGGTAGTTTGCCAGTGGTCTGGAATTTTCGTCGGACAGTGGAATTATGTACTTTGAATTGCTAAGTTTCTCTCTAATGTTTTCTAATCATTTGCACTTGTTTTGGTACAACTAATTCTAATTTTAGTGTGATGGTAAAGGTAAGGGTGTACTCACTTTTTCCCTATAAGGAAAAGGCATTTTTGTTTATTTTAATAACTTGTGTGTGATTTGTTAAATTGGGTAACCTTTATCTGTCAATAGTGTTGAAGTGAAGATTACATATCCATCTGTCCAAATATGTAGAAACTTTCCAGGGGGTGTACTTACTTTTTCACATGACTGTATGAGGCCCTCAGCACCACATACACTGTAGTGCAATTACCATCCTATTACATCTCATAAACTGACACAGGGATATTCATCACAATTGTCTGGCAAAACACCTTCAATTACAGGCATGGAGGAGGACTGGATATCAGGTCCTCTATAGTAGAATTCATGTGACAGATTTATTAAAGTAACGCTTCATCATTATGCCCACAACCCTCAATCAATATCTACCTTACAGCATGCTATAGAGTGCAGATATTAATGTCTAGAAGAACCTTCTGTTGGATTAAACAGAAATTACTTCTTGAATGATAATAATCTAATCTAATTTTCTCTGTTGAATTTTGTTAGGTTTTTCTTTCTTCCTGTAAAAAAGGAAGGTTCTGTCTTTTTCTCTGTTGTCTTTTAGATTTAAAATCTAGTCTCTGCTGTGTCTTATTAATAATCCAAACAGCAGGTGAAGCAGAGGAGATGGAGAGGACTGGCGACGGTGAGGGGATGGACAGCTGGCCAGTAACAGATGACAAGCCAGGGCCAGGTCCAAGCCCAGTGGAGGCCAGTCAGGGAGAGAGCACAGCAGAGAAGAGGGGAGAGACTGTCTCACAGCAGCACACAGCACAGGCAGAAACATCAGACCAAAGAACTGAACCCCCCTTACCGGAGAGACACATGGACTGACCTGCGCATAGTCTATTTTCTATCATGTCTACCTTTGCCTTGCACGCCAGATTATGTAAAAAAAAATAGAAAAAAAGAATTATAAACAAAATGTTTTAAAAAGAGTAAATCCATACCTATACGTGTTAATTATTAAAAATGTGATTCTGAAGTGTCAAAGTGCACTGTTCTCACTGCTCTAATTTGATGCACAAATCTACAAAACAGTTCACTAGGATAATTTATCAAATATTCAGCAGTGTTTTTCCTGAAGTGCATGGAAAACATGAAAAAGCCAGGGAAACACATATTAGCTCAGTTCTCAGTGATGATCATATAAAGCAGCAGGCTGCCTCATGGTGCATGCCAGGAATACATGGAGTACAGCCTGGATAGAGTGGCCCCCTCGTGATGAGTCATCTGTGTGTAGTTTCTCCGTGGTAACGCCACATTAGCCATGCTGCTGCTGGGAGTTGGCTAGTGGAGGCAGTAAATGCACAGAAGTGCCATCTGTGTGTGTGTGTGTGTGTGGAGAGGCAGAAAGATGGAGCAGGAAATAATCAGTGAGGGATGTCTATACTCTCTGCACAATACTCTGGTGTCATGCAGCATTGTCAAAATTAGTTAATCAGTCTGGTGGAAATCAACACACTACTCAAATTATAATGTAAATGTTTTTTATTACATGAAAATATTAACAATTGGCACTTAATTTACTGTAATAAAATCAACCTTGTAAAAACAAAATAAATCCATGGATTCAAATCACATGGTAAATAAAGAGCATTAACTTATTGAAAACAAGACAAACCAACTAGCTATACCAAACAGTAGTGTGCAGTCATGCTACAATGAGGAAAGTTAGAACTTTAGAAAAATAAACTTTCTGTGGAATTGGTGACCAAGGCTCAGATAAGCAGAGCATGGCTTTCAACATGTCATCCCTCATATCACTGCCAGGAAGTAGACCAGCTCTAGCCTGCTGCTGAGAAACTTTAAAATCACCACAAATGTCTACATTACAAAAATTATTCATTACCCAATAGTGTTATCGTCAAGCCAAACTCAAAATATCCTAATTTGTTCCTATAACTAGTCCACCATACTAGTGTTTTGGTACTGCTCTCAATCCACCCCTTGTATTATTACTGCACTTATGATGACCACTACACTGAGGCCACTAATCTGCCGATAGTTTTGGACAATCTGCATGCAGCCGTTCTGAATAATAAAACTAACGTTTTAGTTTAACTGTAATTAATGCTTGATTTCGCTACTCTTGGCTTAGAGTTCTCTGCAAAGTTGTGCTTTTTATGGTGGTATGGGACTTTTACCTTGTCCTTACACACGACTCCAGATTTATACTGTCAAAATCCTTAATTAAAGTAGGATTTTGGGACATGGGGCTTTCAGTTCAAACTAAATCTGTTGTACATTTTGTATTTGGTTCTCTTTGGTAAAGGTTTAAGAAATTCCACAAGGGATTTTAAGGAAATTAAATTCACATTCATGGTTTAGAGTGAGGTTGCCTTTTATTCCTTTAGCATAATCAATGCCAAAGTAACAATATATTATACTATTCCTATATACTGTTCACCTTTAACACCATCAAGGCCAATATAAAATTAACACACAAAAAAAAGAGCAATGCTGCAAAGGTTCTTGAGATATACAATTCTATAAGGGCATTGACTCCACCAGAGAACCAAGAGCAGTCTGCAACTGTTTTGTGTTGAGATTTCTCTCAGAAATAAGTGTTGCATACACACTGGATTTAACCCACGGATCCACCATCTGAAAATACCCTAACAATATGGAAAAAGTATTTAACGAGAACAAAATAGATTAATCAACTATTCCTTATGGCAGGGGTTTTCAACTCTTACCCTACGAGGGCCGGAGCCTGATGGTTTTCTGTTCTGACAATTAATTGCACCCTCCTGATTTCCCAGGTCTAAAATCAGTCCTTGATTAGAAGGGAACAATGAAAAAACGCAGTGGAACTGGCTTAGAGGTCCAGAGTTGAGTTGAGTTGGCCCTATGGTTTACTCAGCAATATACAGAGAGATTGGATACTTACAACTTTCCTCCTCCTCATTGCCTCTATGCTTACAGAATAAGCTGGAATGGGCTTAAATATTATGTACAAAACTTTTTTTTACACACCCCAAGTAGGAATGTTAAAGTATCTCTAATACTATAAAATACATGTGGAAATAACAAAGCTTAAAGTTGTAGCTATGTCTGACTTAAATATTCATATCATCGAGTGCTGTGCCTCATTGTAAAGACATCAAACCTCACAGTCAAGACATTGTATTAAAGCTGAATGATTTGTGGAGGAAAAGAGCAGAGAATGCTCCCCTTTAGTGTTTCTCTAAAGGCATGCAGGCTCAGACATGTATAGGCTAGGCTTTTACAGGCCATTGAACAGTAAAACTTGGGGAGTTTCTGCATTCTGGAATGTTTCATTCTCAGTCATGTGTAATGATACATCTATAACACACAAAATGAGAAGGCCTGTTCAAAGTATAGTGCCACAGCAATACACACACAGCAATCTGAATGAAAACTAACACAGATTGAAGAAGACAGAGCCTCTGGTCAGCCCTGAAATATACCACTTTGGAAAATAATCATGTATCAAACAAAGAGTCATCCGGTAACGGTTATAGAAAATAAGGCCTCTGAAGGAACAGCTGTGTCTTGCATATGCCATCCTGCTGATTGCATGTTCTCTCCCCCTCACTCTCTCTCCCTCCCTTGAATTCCTGTGTCCTAGTGCTAGAGTGTAGCTAGGACTCGTAGGAAGGAGATAATGAGGACACAGAAGGACTGTCCCACTCCAAACACCAAGGCCTCCAAGGAGATCATCCTCTTCCCTGCTGCTTTGTACACCCCAGCTATGGCGGCACCTACAAGCACAAAGAACATTTTCGTTTTTAGCAATGTATAAAATGATTTGAACATCATGGCTTTGAGCACTCGACTTGATGAGTAGTGATGTCTGTGTGTACAATAATGGATCATGTTTATGGCTTATCAGAAGATGTGAATAACTCACTGGTGAGGACACCACCACACACAAGGCCCACGATGCCCATCAGTAAGATTGCGATGGGCATGAAGCGGGCCATCTTGTGTTGTCGCAGGGTGGCGAGGGCCAGGAGAGCAGCGGGGAGGTGGAATACCAGTGAAGAGACGGCAGCCCACAAGAAGACTCCATACCACATCTCTGAGAGAAAGAGCAGAGGGAGTAAGGCAACTGAAGGAAGTAAGAGTAGGCAGGTATCCTAGCGGTCAAGGGCATTGGGCAAATAACCAAAAGGTTTCTGGTTTGAATCCAAGCCGGCTAGGTGAAAAATCTGTTGATTTTCCCTTGAGCAAGGCACTTAACTCTTAACTGCTCCTGTAAGTTGTTCTGTGTATGAGCGTCTGCTAAATGACTAAAACGATTAAAAAAATATATAACAAAATATCATGATATAACAGAGCTATATTTAACAGAGGGGCATTTCCATTTAAAAGGACCCATCAGCACCAACAGGTAAAGTTCATAAGAGCATGTCAAATTAATGCTAAGAGTCCATTTGTTTTTATTAATCAAAGGCTTTGATTTCTGGTCAAACAAATGGAAACGGGGTCTTAAAAAACATCTACCAGGAAAAAGTATTCAAAAGTTATTAGAAATACATCAAAACACAATGTTGAAGTAAAGGCCCCTGCCTGATATGAACATTTATATTTCCTTTGAGAAATGAATTGCCTTTATAAGTTAAAAAAATATTGCCTAGTGTCCTGTAATTCTGTTCGCAAAAACCCACATAAAGTGCCGTGAAAAAGTATTTGCCCCTTTCTGATTCTCTACATTTTTTATACTGAATGTTAAAATCAGATCTTCAACCAAAATCTAATATTAAATTAAATAAAAGGATACTTATTTTACAAAATTATGCAACATCCAATTCCCCTGAATTAAAAAGTAATTCCCCCCTTACACTCAATAACTGGTTGTGCCACCTTAAGCTGCAATGACTCCAACCTTCCTGTAGTTGATCAGTCTCTCACATCGCTGTAGATTACTTTTGGCCCACTCTTGCATGCATAACTGCTGTAACTCAGCAACAGTTGTGGGTTTTCAAGTCCTGCCACAACATCTCATCTACAGCCAGGGATTGCCATTCAAAAACTTCAAATTTGTTGCTTTTTAAACATTTTCATATAGATTTGATTGTGTGTTTTGGATCATTGTCTTGCTTTATGATCCAACTGTGCTTCCGCTTTAGCTCACAGATGGAGGGCCTAAACATTCTCCTGTAGAATTCTCTGATACAGCGCAGAAATCATGGTTTATTCTATTAAGGCAAGTAGTCCAGGTCCTGAGGCAGCAAACCACCCCCAAACCATGACACTACCACCACCATGCTTGACCGTTGGTATGAGGTTCTTACTGTGGAATGCAGTGTTTGGTTTTTGCCAGGCATAATGGGACCCATGTCATCCAAAAAGTTATACTTTTGACTCATGTCCATAGAACATTCTTCCAGGAGTCTTGAGGATCATCCAGGGGCTTTTTGGCAAATTTGAGTCAACTTTTTGGACAAGATGGGTCCCATTATGTCTGGCAAAAACCAAGTTGGAGTCATTGCAGCTAAAGGTGGCACAACCAGTTATTGAGTGTGACAATTTCGTTAATTAATTATTAAGTAGGCCTAATTAAAATGCATAATTCTGTTACCAAATCAGAAACAGAATGGGGGAGTATGGGCAACACCTTCCTCTCTCTCTCTCTCCCCAGTTAATTTCACCTCTCCTGACTGACACCTACCCATGAGCCGCTCTCTTTCCATTTACTGTAACCAGCATCCTCACCACTGACCACCAACCAACACTGGATGTCTAGACATCTAGTTTCAAAAGTTTGAACAGCACAGTACAGTAAAGAAAAGTAGAGTATAGTTCAGTACTACAGTGGAGTAGAGTTCAGTACAGTAGAGCACACTAGAGTACAGTATAATACAGTACTGAACTATTATACTGTACTGTGCTCTACTATGATGTCTATGATTGAAACAGATTTAGTCCGGTCCGGACCATATGTGGTCTTGTTCTGGGGAAGAGCTCATTAAAATAATAGCCAGTTTGTAGAATAAATACCCAAATATGCATGGTATTGCATATTTCTACCTTTGTGTACCTATTCAGTATACATCACCATGAAGAGAATGACATTCATATCCATAATTATGCATTTCTTTATTACTGATCAGGTATCCATGATGTCATTCTGTAGTTCTCAACTCAAGGTGTCATAGCTGACACCCCATTCATTCTTTCTGCAGACTTTTGAATTTAGACATTTTTTGGAAAACATGGTCACACAAAAAAAGCGGAGGGAAATCTGATTGTCATTCTGTTAAAACTTTGCATCTGCACGGTTCTTCAAGTAGCCTAAATGTGTTTTTATTTTATTTTCTGTGTTAATTGTTAAAAAATAATCTAGCTAGTCCTTGTGCATTTAGTTGTATGGTTTTTGTTTGGCGTACATTTTAAAGTGAAACATCGTCATTCTGTTACCAAGGAATTGCCCAGAGGATACACCATGGTTTCCCAAACTCGGTGCACGTTTTCTGTTTTTGCCCTAGCACTACACAGTTGATTCAAATAATAAACTAACCAAACTTTCATATTTTGAATCAGCTGTGTAACTTAGTGTTAGGGCAAAAACTAAAACGTTCACCGAGTTTGGGAAACGCTGAGTTATACAGACATTACACACATGCCTGTTGGATCTTCTGAATTCAATACTACCTACCCAGTAATTATGTAAAACTGACCCCTACATAAATTAATAACCCTGCGAAATAATATAAACTGCTAAAGATGACACATTATGAATATATATGTATCACAAACACAGTAATCTGGAGAATAATATTTCCCTCACAAACACATGGCCCTTTCTCTGAAAACGATTAGTGACTAATATGTGGATTAACGTTAAGAGCTATTTAAAGCTGTCCGCTTTGTACAATAGCTAATATTGTTGTTATTGCAAGCTGTCTAACTAGAACTTGATTAACTATAGTACTTACTGTTGTTGTTTATTAACGTTCACAATAGTTAACGTTAGCTTTGTACATTTAGCTTGCTTGTTAGTAACTAGCTAGCTACGTTAAATCGGTTACCTGGCAAAACATTCACTTGACAAGGTTTACAGCTAATATATTGTTCGACTGGCTACAACAGAGAGAGGCCGAATATTGAATCTCACCTGAGAAGTCGCTAAGCGATGTGTTGTTGCCTCGATTGGTGCCATTTTTCCTTGGGACCAAATTCAAGCTAAGAATTTGCTGAACAAACCCAATCTCGTTATATCCGTTCTGCATGTCTTATGCACAGGACACCACGAGCATGTGTGAGAGACCCCGAATATCCGAATAACACCATGAGAACATTAATGTTGGATCTAGCAAGTCCACCGGGGTTGGGTTGGTTGATCTTCCTGAATATATCTTGCTAGCTAGCTACTGTAGCTTGATGTCAACACGAATTGGTTTGACGTCACGCCGGCGTTAACAGCCTCATAGGGCCACAAAAAGGATTTCACAATTTTAATAAGATAGCTTGTTGAACACAATTTTTTAAAGAGCATTAATATGTATAAATATAATAATGCAATCGATAATGAAAACAAACAAAAACAAATAAAGGCGCGATAAACCCGTCGTTCTTAACGATGTTGTTGATCCTGTGGACTTGCCGTACTAAAACAGGAAGTCAACAGCTACCATAGAATTACTCTGATCGATGTAGATCCGCGCTCCTTTCTGTAGCTAGTCAACAAAGCCACACGTTTTCATAGTGTAAAAACGTGTTAAGTATTTGTTTGTTTATTTAGTTGCAGCTATAATAAGTTATCAATTTGATATATTATCAGTTATTTTGTAACCGCGTAATAGCTACAGACAGGGGTTGTCAGACAACAGACCGGTGCTTTGTACCTTGCTACTCTACTGTAGCCAGCTATCTAGCCACTTATCCATACATTCCCTGTTGTGTTTACTATTGGTATAACGTGTAGGTTCTTTCTGGAGGGGAAATTATGAATTACTCAGATTATGATTCCGATGGCTATTCTTCAAATGAAGATCAAGACTATGTCCCATCTGGTAAGGTTACTTCCACAAGCAAATAGAAATGCAATGCTAGAGTTGACAATATATTTTATTACACGTGACAGAGAATCATAACCCCCCTGTAAAGTAGCTATGCATTGTAGGTGTTCATGTATGTTGCTTGATGAAAGGCTCTCGATTTGTAATTCAATTAAAGTCTTCTTATCATGGTTGTTGTGTGATTGAATGACAGATGACAACCTCAGTGAAGATGACATGAATGAATGTGTGAAAGAGGATGGTCTGGAAGGGGATGACCAGTCTGATAATGTCACCAAGAAGAAAAATAAGAAAGGCCAACACATTGGCATGAGGTGAGTGATTCAACACTTGTGTTTGTCTCCGTTTTTAGACCAGTGGTGTGCAGTGATTGCTTTGTTTTGCTCTGTTTTTATTGTTGTTAGTCTGCTGGAATTGATGGATGACAATGTACTACCATCTTCATTATTTTCCTATCGCTCACTTTGTCAATCATAGGAAAAGAAAGAAAGGAGGACTGAAGTTAGAGGAAACCGAGCATGATGGCAGTGTGGAGGATCAGAAAGTAGAGTGGGAGGAGGAGGGGGAGGAGAGAGAGTTTTCTGCTCCCAGGCCAAAGCTGGAGGAGGATGAAGAGAAAAATAAGAAGAAAGCAGATGATTTGTGGGCCAGTTTTCTGAGTGATGTTGGTCACAAATCTAAGCCACCCACTCCAGTGCCACATGATACTACTAAACAGCAGGTATTGTACCAAATATACAAACTCCTGGCCCGTAGAGACACACCAGGCATATGATAGTTGGAACCTGGGTTCCTGTTACAGTTTGGTGGTTGTGCACGTTTTCTGAGTTGGAATCAAGGTTTCAGTCTTTGGAACACTACTCTGATGTCTAACACCTGTTTTGTTTTACTATCTCCACCAGGCTCCACCCACAGACAGTCCGAAGATGCCCATTTCGGCTCCATCAGAACCTCAACAACCAGAGCCTAAACCTAACGAGCCCTCTAAAGTCACCATCACTAAGGTGTATGACTTTGCTGGGGAAGAGGTCCGGTAAGTTTAGACCACTGGTGGACTATGCACAACTGGCCTACCTGGTTAAATAAAGGTGAAAAAAAAATACCAGTAGCTGTACACTCTTTCACCACCTGATGGCAGTGCAACCTAACAGTTGAAACCTTCACATTGTTCCTGAGAAAGTGTCTGCATTCCACAGCATACTGGAGCAATTAGATTTCTCAGTTACAACACCAAATGTCAGTTTACAGGCCAAATAATGGGCTGGGAAAGTGTTTTTACTTAGTCAGGGTCTCACCAGTAATAGTATATATATATAACATGAAGCACATTGAAGGACTTTGTTTATTTTCTATGAAAGCCCTAATTAGATAGATAGATAGATAGATAGATAAATAGGTACTTTATTGATCCCCGGGGGGGAAATTTCATAAAAATAATTATAAATAAATAATTATTGCAACATATGATTACCATTGCACACAGGCAGCTGTAACTCAGACCCTAATGGATGCAATCCCCTTAAGGAATGTATTCCCAGAGGATGTACTGGTTGACCTTTAATATTGGACTGGTCTCCTCCTGTCATTATGTTCTATTTGAGAAGAGAGGACTGTATTATATCTAATGGAGTGCAGTGTGTGTTGAGGAATTTAGATGCTGTATCATCCATTTACATTACATTTACGTCATTTAGAAGATGCTCTTATTTTTTATTTTATTTTATTTCACCTTTTTTTAACCAGGTAGGCCAGTTGAGAACAAGTTCTCATTTACAACTGCGACCTGGACAAGACAAAGCAAAGCAGTGCGACAAAAAACAACACAGAGTTACACATGAATAAACAAACGTACAGTCAATAACACTAGAGAATCTATGTACAGAGTGTGCAAATGTAGTGCAAAATGCAGTAAGGTTAGGAAGGTAGGACAATAAATAGGCCATAGTGGCGAAATAAGTTACAAGTTATCCAGAGCAACTTAGAGTAGGGAGTACATACATTTTCATACTGGTACCCCGTGGGAATAGAATACACAACCTTGGCGTTTTAAGTGCCATGCTGTACCGACTGAGCTACATGGGGTACCACTACATCCACTACACTCAGGGTCAGCACTAGTCTTTTGGGGGCCCTAAGTGAGATTTGGTTCGGGGGCCCCCCACCTCACGGCGAAACATTTTAGTGGCCCCTCTCTTGACGCGGATACATTTTTGTTTTTATTTTAAATAACTTTCCTTTAATTCTACACTTTGCCATGGGCGGAGAGAGAATTTACCAATTTTATAACACATTTAATGCAATTCAACTCATTTTGTCACCGGAAAGAGAGACAAAATGTGTAGTTTTACAGCTAATTTCCTGCAATTCTAAAATACAGGGTGGAAACGTATGTTTTTGCACCTCCACTATTTTACCATCAAATTATCATAATTCATTGGCTAATTTGTCAAGTTTCACTTATTTTTTTAGCTAGTCTGTATTAAAACAATATGACCATTTTATAAATGGTAAAATTGCATGTGATATGATTGCGTTTTGGAACCCTGCTCCACCTTCCCCAAAGATGAATGGTTTTGACCATGCTCCACTGCTTTGATTGGTGTAGCTAGAAATCACAAGTGCCTATCCTATAATGAAAAGGTACCTGCAAATGAAAATTCCACAAACTTGTTTATCTATTTTGTGCTGTTACATTTGTATTGGTGTTTCGTTTCGTATCCGATGCTCTAATGGTGTTGTTAAACATAATTTGCAGCATGCATCATGAGCAAAGTCATTGTCATTTCACTTCCTATGCTATGAGAACCATGGCATGAGCACAGGCTAATTTGGCATTGCTGTAGCACAGCCAAATAGCTTGCCATCAGCCTACCATTACAATGTAGAAAAACATATCTCTAGTCCAAATTGTTCAATAGTTAGGCTATCCATATTACTGGTGCTTCGTCTTATTATTTTTATTTCCATAGCGGATTCGGGCCGCAATTTATAGAACATGCCAAAACTTTGGAGATCACAATAGATGGCAAAGTCAAAGATACTGGTTTCCCCTATCCATCATGCTTAGGACAAATCCAGCTCAAGAACCTGCTATTGCCTAGCCAGCTGGCTAATCTTTTGAATGCGGTGGAGCAACAACAGATAACATTAGCTAGCTAGATAACATTAGCATGCTAGCTAGCTACACTGACAGCTGTCAGTGCCCTACTTGTTGTTATTTCCCCTCTCCACATGGAAATCACCACAACGTTCCCATCCCCTGCACCTGGTGTGTTTTACTATTCTTACTCCTTTTTGGGGACCAGGGGCCCTAAGCAACCGCATGGTTGTGTAGATGGGATGCTAGAAACGAGTGCAGGGTTTGAGGAAAGGAAGAAGAAACAGAGTGTGTGTGTTTGTGAGTGAGTGTGTAGGAGGGGATTCTTGTACTACCAGCGAGGGACTGAACCTAAAGCATTGGCTTGTAAACAGTGGCCAGCCTAAGGGGTTTATGAAACATCAGCCATGCCTTTTTCTGGGAAAAAATGTATGTTTTTATGTGTGTGTGAGAGAGAGAATTATAGAGAGAGTGGGAATTTGTTTAAATGCCAGCCAACCCACGTCTTCGTGCGTGTGTGTGTGTCCTTTTCTTGAGAAATGTACAGTGTTACGTAACTTGATGATATTTACTTATGTTCGTTAGACGGCCACTAATACAGTCCTGGGTTTAAGTATCTGTCTGTCTTTTTCGGTCTCCAGTGTAACCAAAGAGGTTGATGCTGACTCCAAGGAGGCTAAGAGCTTTCTGAAGGCCAAGGAGGAGACACCATATGTACAGACTGTACCCAGAAGACTAGACCCCACCTCCCTCGCCCCTGGACCAAGGTACATCCCTGCCCAGTCACTACATTACATCTCCCAGACACCCACCTCTATCTCTTAATATTTGACTTGAAGAGAGGTTAAATATAACTGCTGTTTTTGCATTGGAACAAAAGTACTGCCACTGCTTAAAGCTGGAATCCTTAATGGTGAAACAACCACGTCCGGTTGTGATATTACAACAACGAAGAAGTTACTGCAAATAACGGACACTGTTTTTCCCCTCGGACTTCATTGCACACATTTTTTTTCTCTCAGCTCGGCAACAAAAACAATAGCAACGGTGGCCAGTGGCGCTGTTTCGCCCACCTGGGGATTCCATCTTTAAGTTACAGTAATGCTAACTGCATAATGTGGTGTGTTTCAATTGTGTTTCCACAGCCATGTTTGAATAGTCTGTAAAAGGCATGTGTATGTGTCTAGGACATGAGGGTATAATCCTTGCTGGTTTCACTCCATTGATTTCTGACAGCTCTTACAGAAAGCCTTTGATCCTGTCATTCCGCTCTCTCTGCTACCGAGAAACCAGGGAATGGGATTATTGCTCGCCTTTCACACTGCTCTGATACAACTGGTTGTGTGAGAGGGAGAGTGTTGGAGTGCATTTTAGTAGTGATGGGGGGGGGGGGGGGGGATCGATACAGTTACATATTGCAATATTATTTTGGACAATATTATGTCAATACTTTGACTAAAAGATGGAGAACAAGCTATAGGTACCTTATTTTGCTAGGTAGTGTTAGAAAGCGCTAGTCGGCTGTATCTGCGGCAAAACTCAGCACTTTTCTTTCCATGACTGGTGAAAACTCATTTTCTCATGCTCTCTTGTCTCTCTGCAGCAGACATATAGTGAGCAATACGTTTGAACATCAAATAAAACAGTAGTATTGAATCGCAAAACATATAGTATCTTGAAAATCGCAATACATATAGAATCGGCACCTAAGCGTCGTGATAATATAGTATTGTGAGCTCCCTGGCAATTCTCAGCCCTACATTTTAGTGTATGTGAATTTGTGAATTCATGTTCCCTTCAAGCATGGATGTTTGTCAAGTTGCACTTTGCACTGGATGTCAGGGGAAGGAGCTGTGAGATTGAAGTTGATGTGTGTGTGTTTTGTAGCAGCAGGAGGTGCATCATGCATTGGCACATTGTGTACTTTTGGCTGCTTGGATAGTGTCTGTGCATGTGTTGTGTGTGTATGTAGTGTTTGTGCATATTATAGTGTGTGTGCATCTGTGTATGTGTAATTAGGGCTGGGCGATATGACGGTATATATCGTGTGATGTCTATCGTTTCATATTATGCTCTATCGTTTATTTCGTTGCGTCACAAATCCCACTCTTTACGGCACGTGCCATGTGGAAGGAAATTTGCAAAACAAACAAACATGGAGGAGAGTGAACGTGACACAGTGCACGGAGCTAGTACCTAAAAGAGGGGCTACTTCGATCGTATGGAAGTGGTTTGGGTATGAAAAGTCTGACACGGACCAGAAAACCGTTCTCTGTTAAATATGCCGCAGGTCGGTACCGACAACAGGCTCAAAACACCAATAACCTCTTTTACCACCTAAGCAAGAATCTTGTGAAACAGTACAGAGAGAGTCTACAAAAGTACAGTCGAGTTCTCAAAACAAACCCCCGACTCAGACGTTGCAAGAGGCATTGTTGCCAAATATCTACATTTTGTTTGCGGCACGTTGGTTGTTGTCATATAATGCTATAATTCAAACTTGAAAGAGTGTTTTGTTTACTTGTTATATTTTATATATTTATTTGTGAGCCTTATTTTGCTGCTATGTTTACGTTTGGTATTTTATATATCAATATTTGTCAGACCTGTATTCATTTGTTTGCTGCTACAATTAAAACAGTTCTACTGTTAAAGAGTAGAACTTTGGTTTGGTTTTGATATTTTTGACCATATTCATATTTTAGGCCTATATTTATTTTGTTTGCAACTATAGTTGAAGTGTTTTTTCTATTTATGTCACGATATTTTCTATTCCAATGTTCTAAATGAACTTTTTAACTCTATCTGTATCCTGAAGGTTGTAAATTCTTCAGTTTGTTTAAATAACACAGAGAGAGTTCCAGCTTTGCAATGGTCAGTCTTTATTCATAGAGAACGTTCTAATGAAGAAACAATACACATGGCTTTTTATACATTCAGTGAGCAAAGTCTCCACCCTGTTTTATGGCCTGCAAGTTCTCAGGATCTGCCTTCAAAGACCCTATCCTGTTATCTCAAGTCACCCCCCTCAAAGACATCCTTCAGTTGCTGATGTTTACTCACACCTCGAAGACCAGACCCCAATTCTGATGGATGGGGCCCTGTGAACTTTTATGGCCGCATAATCTCCTGCAGGACTAACAGCTTTCACAAATGGTCTGTCTCCTTCATTATCTTAACCACATCCTGACTCATTTACCAAATGGTAACATTCTAAACATTGTCTATGTAATTTCTAATACATCTTACACATTACACAGTTTCAGGGTGAAACATCTTAGTCATTAACATTAAACATACAAATTCCTTTATCAATTTACCTTTTTAGATTTTATACATTAATATATTTTATATTTTGTTACATGCTTAATTGAACATTTGCACAAAGGTTCTAAATAAAAGGAGAAATAATCAAATATGAGTAAGTACCTTTTATTTGTTGAGTATAATTCAAAATGTAATAAGAAATAGGCCTTTACATGTGGTCATTTTTATAAAAACTATTAATTGAATTGACAGAAAATGTGCTATATCGTGATATGTATCGTTATCGGGATATGAGATTTTGGTCATATCGCCCAGCCCTATGTGTAATGTGTGTGTATCACTGTCTAGCTATGACAGCTCCAGTTGCTCTCCTCGCCCCCCCCCCCCCCCCTGCATGTCAATACTTCCCTCTGTTGCCATGGTGTTTCATTGCCGAGCACACCTTTCCTCCGAGGCGGTGGCTTGTGTCCAGACAGAAAGTGATCTTTCCCTTACAGGATGTACAGTGTATCCAGAACCATTTCCTGTTGTAGAGGAGGAGAGGGTGGGCTTACCTACAGTGAGACAACAGGAAGTAGCCGTCAGTCAGTCAGCCAGCAGCCCTTTCTCATCATTCCTGTAGACCAGACCCATTAATTATCTCTCCTTAAAACCACATCACAACCTGCTGCAGGGACAACGTTGTTGTTGTTTGTTCTTATCAGCTCGTAAGGATCTCTGGACGTTGAGATAACTTTGCAGTTGCGTAAGGTTGGCGGGCGCTGTGCTGTTACTGAGGTCCCATGGTGCTCTCTCTATCCCATGTTACACCCACTAGTTTCCCGCCAAAATCAAGAGGCAGAAAAGTGTTGACTGTGCATTTTCCCGCCTTTTGTCACTCCATTATTTTCTCCATCTTCGGCTCTCCTGTCCTGTCTCCACCCCATCTCACCTCCTCTATCTCGCTCTCTCTCTCTGTCTCTTCAGTCCTGTGTGATTGGAGGTAAGCCCATCTCTCTGAGCAGTGTAGTGGAAGACCTGAGTCAGCAGGACAGGCCCCAGACATGTGATCTCCATTGAGTTCAGCCTCTCTTAAAGGAACACATGCCTCCCTGCCATACTGTTCATGTCTGTCTGTCTGTCTGTCTGACTACTACTGCGCTGTAATGTGTCCCTGGCCTTCTGACTGCCATTACTGCACACAGAAAACTGCTCTCTTGTAGCTTTTTCATTCATTTTCCATCTCCCTCCCTCCTCCCCTCTCTCAACCCCATCTCAATCTCTTTCTCTCTCTTACTATCCCCCCCCTTCTCTTACTAACCCCCCTCCTTCCCTCCCTCTGTCTTTCTCGCTCTAAATTGTATATTATTCTTCCTTTTATAGATCTGTTCCAGGGAGGCACTATCGAGATAACTGTATTGAGCCATATAAAATAAGCACAATAAAGGAAAGATACAATTCTTCACATGTGAAAAATCAGTGCCCTGTGGCGCCTGTTGTTGCATAAGGGAAGTGAAATGAAAGGGAAATGGGTATACTTGTCAGTTGTACAACTGAAGGCATCATAGTGGTGCACTCAGCTTGGGCGGTATCCAAATTGTCATGCCTTCATACCGGGTGCTATTTTAAAACTCACCTTAGCCTCTGTAATCCGATGGTTAGCAATGCTAACAAGTACATGTAAAATCCCATCGCATGCTAACGAGCGCATTGCAAACATTTTATACAGTCTCTGGCCTATACTTTTTGCAGGACAGCTCACAAAGTTTTACAAGTAACTCACAGTTTGCTGCAAACACACACAACATATATTAGACAGCAAATAATTGATTTAAATTACAGTAGCCTCAACAGCACACTCTGGATTATCACCATTGTGTAGCCAGAGGACAGCTTGTTTCCATCCTCCTCTGGGTACATTGACTTCAATACAAAATCTAGGAGGCTCATAATTCTAACACCCTTCCATTGACTTAATAGTAATTATTGCAACTTCCGGAGGACGTCTTCCAACCTATCAGAGCTCTTGCAGCGTGAACTGACATGTTGTCCATCAAATCAAAGGATCAGAGAATGAATCTACTACTGAAAGCATAATCTACAGCTAGCTAGCATGTGCAGTGCATAAAATGTTGTGAATAGTTGACTTGCAGAGAGAGAAAGACAATAGTTGAAAAGTTTTGAACAAATTCATTTCTTCAAAAATTAAGGTGAGGGAGCTAGCTATATTTTGTAAAAAAAAAAAACGTTCACTTACTTAGCTAGGGAATGCAGCTAGCTAATTTAGCCTACTCAAACACCCAGCTCAAACAGATTGAGGCTATGTTAGCCACCTGGCTATGCCTATTCAACACTGGAACTCTTCCAAGTCATGGTAAAGTTAATTTATTGCCACCGGGGTCTGCTGGTGTAACTGGTAAACTGCTTGCTGTACACTGTACTGCATGATTGTTTTACTTTTTTTAAATTTAACGTTTATTTAACTAGGCACGTCAGTTAAGAACAAATTCTTATTTACAATGACGGCCTACACCGGCCAAACTCGGACGACGCTGGGCCAATTGTGCGCCACCCTCTGGGACTCCCAATCACGGCCGGTTGTGATGCAGTCTGGATTCAAACCAGGTTGTCTGTAGTGACACCTCTAGCACTGAGATGCAGTGTCTTAGACCACTGCGCCACTTGGTAGCGGGTTTCCTAACGCATTAGTTCTAGTAGCTATGTTGACTATTACGTTAGTTAATATGGTGACAACGATGTAGGCTGTGTATAGCGCTTATGGTATGAAGGTTTGGCTTGGAAAGTTATTTTTTTTGCCTGGTCACAGACAGCTGTTGTCTGGTGACAGGAGAGGAGTTGTACAAGCAAAGTGATCATGCTGTTTGTATGTGGCTGCTATGAAAGTGAACTGTGTTTGCGGGGGATCAGGGGTGCATTATTTCCGCCGATTCTATTGAAAAAAATAAATCATAAACAGAATCAAATGAAAGGAAAGTAAACAGGGATAAACATACCTCTCGTTTGCAACTGTTGGACTAATGATTACGCCCTAGATCAGCTAGATGCAAGCAAGAGTGTGCAAGGCGTTATTTCATTAATGTGTCACTGTCTGTTACCTTGATTACAAAAAAATGTAGCAACCTCATGATGGTTATAGGGACAATTTTATTATAATGTAGTATGCTAAACCTGTCGATGTTACATTGAACTCGTTGAATAGAATATGAATGACAGTCATCCAATATGCTGTAATAGAAATAAGGCCATGTTCATAAAATAAAAGAATCGTCCTCATCTATAACGGCACCGACTGACACTGCCAGGAGTGGCTTCTCTTCTCTAATTGAGAGCAGTTGTGTTCATAGATTTGATTGACCTGCTGTCATGCTCTGTGGGTACTCGTGTGTGTGTGTGTGTGTGTATGTTGTGTGTCATGGCTATAATCTGCCAGAGTAGTGGATAGGGTTGCAAAGGGCACATAATGTTTCGGAAATCTTCCATGGGAAGTTAAGCCCTGGAATTTGGGTAATTTTGCTTAAATTCATCAAAAAAGTTAACTTATAACAGTGAAAATTTTTTGTGGGATACACATAAGGCAATTCTAGGTCTTGTCGCATATTTTGGTTAAACTATCCCCAATTCAATGGAATTGCAACCCTCTGCATGAATAGTGCATTCTTCCATCACATGTGCAGTGCACTCTTCAATCACACGTACAGCTGATTCTCACGATCTTGCACACTAATGAGATGCTATTGAGCTCACACTATTACACTGTCTGAGCAAAGGACTACATGCTTTCTGGTAAGTTTTGATTACAATACTGGGCGGGGTGAATATATTGTATATGACGTACTAGTTAACACAAAATCATGTAAGTAGTAGCCTACAGCTGTGTTTAACAATTTCTGCTAGTTAGTTTTTGCTACCATGTGGGTTTTAGCTTGCTTGAGCCTGCTAACTGAGGAGTGTTAATTCACCTGTTTCCACCTGTTTAATCTAATTGCTTAACTATTTATCTGTACATGGAATTGTATTAGAATTTTTGTAACTTATTTTTTTCTAATCTTTACAGGACAATGCCACGGGCATATCTGATGTGTGTAGACATTTCACTGCAGTTAATGTAGAAGGAAAAGCTGTGTACATTTGCAAATACTGTGCCAAATCACATGTGAAGAAAAGATGCAGAATCATCTGGCCAAGTGCATAAAGTTCCCTCAGTGCTCACAACAAGCAACCTCTGACAAAAGTTCCTCTACTTCTATTTGAGGGGAAAATGATGAATCAGACACCTTATCGATAGCAACAGCTCATGGTCCTCTTGGAATCAGAAGTTTTTTGACTCAATGGAGGAAACATAGTCAGAGAAATGCTCATGGATGTCTTGCTCAAGCTGTGTATGCAACTTGTTCACCTCTGATGCTCACAGGCAATGTCTATTGGAAGAGATTTCTGAATGTTCTTCGCCAAGCATACACTCCTCCAACCAGACATGCTTTATCTACTAATTTGCTGGATGCAGAGTTCAACAGAGTTCAAGTGAAGGTCAAGCAAATCATAGAGAAAGCAGACTGTATTGCAATCATCTATGATGGGTGGTCGAATGTTCGTGGGCAAGGAATAATTAACTACATCATCTCCACCCCTCAGCCAGTATTCTACAAGAGCACAGACACAAGGGACAACAGACACACCGGTCTCTACATTGCAGATGAAATGAAGGCAGTCATCAATGACCTTGGAACACAGAAGTGGATGAGTCCTACTCTCACATCACAACCATTGGCTGTGCTGCTCATGCATTGAATCTGCTCCTCAAGGACATCATGGCACTGAAAACAATGGATACACTCTACAAGAGAGCCAAGGAAATGGTTAGGTATGTGAAGGGTCATCAAGTTATAGCAGCAATCTAGCTCACCAAGCAAAGTAAGAAGAATAAGAGTACCGCATTGAAGCTGCCCAGCAACACCCGTTGGGGTGGTGTTGTCATCATGTTTGACAGTCTCCTAGAGGGGAAGGAGTCTCTCCAAGAAATGGCCATATCACAGTCTGCCGATATGGACAGCCCCATCAAGAGGATCCTCCTGGATGATGTATTTTGGGAGAGAGGGGTAAGCAGCCTGAAACTCCTGAAACCTATAGCAACATATCTCATCGGAAGGTGTCTCTTTCCCCTGTTGCCTCCATCATCCTCCAAATCCCACCAACATCAGCCGCCTCAGAGCGCAACTGGTCCTTGTTTGGGGACACACACACACCAAAGCACGCAACAGGCTGACCAATAAAAGGGTTGAAAAATTGGTGGCCATTCTGCAAATTTGAGGCTTTTTGAGCCTGACAATGAGCCATCCTCAACAAGGTTGGAAAGTGACAGTGAAGATGAGGCCTCAGAGTCTGATGTTCAAGAGGTGGACGTTGAGGAGGTCCAGGGAGAAGACTTGGAAGCCTGAGAGGAAGAAAACTAAAGATTTCGGTATCATTTTACCGATGTATGTTGAAAACATTTTGGGAGATGCGATGGATCATTGGGGATCATTCAATATTCCCTTTATTTTGTTGTTCAGTGAAATCATCCCATGTGAAGTGTCAACTCATTTAATTAAAGTTAAATTCATAACTAAATTGTTTTAAAAAATGTCTATTGGAAGGATTTAATCATTTGCAATTATGTCTACTTATGATAAGGTATAATGTTTATATTTCTGTCTTCTGTATGATATGGTAAATATATCCAATGCAAAAAACATCTACATTTAAATGGTATTAATATTAATTTGCATATATTCCTGTTAATTCCCACGGAAAGTTTCCACCTCTGAATATTCCCCAAAATGTGCAACCCTAGTAGTGGACCACAGCGGCATTGCGTAATACTGGCGGTTCAGGCTAAGTGCTATCGATTAGCATGCCGCAGAGATTTAGAGCCGCTTGTTGGGAACTCTAGTGATTGGTTGATTGATTACTCGCTGTCTCTGAGGTGTTACCTCCCTACTCAACGCCGGGTGACATTGATTCTGAACATAGACGGTCACACACTCACGTACACATGCACGCACATCATCATCATCGCCACTGTGTCACAACAGTAAGACTATCTTCTCTAGACTACCTAACGTTACTGTTAGGTAGTCTTGTGTACACACACACACATTTGGTCTTGATAAATATATTTATTAATTTTTTTCTCCATTTCACATTTCAAGTTATTACATATTTAATTATTTACAATTTCAGACAAGGTCATGGCCATTTTTACTTTGTTCAGAGGATGTGCTTCTTAATCCTGGTCCTTGGGACCCAAATGGGTGCACATTCCCACCCTCATACACCCAACCCCAATGAGAGGCTTGATGGGTCCTCAGGGCCTGGACCAAGAAGCACAGCTCAAAGGTACATGGACAGGTAAGGTAGCAGTTTCTCAGCAGGTACAAATCAGTTAAACAGAATGGAGGCACATCAGATATTTGGAAAATAAATAATAATTACAAAAGCAGTGACAGTCAGGCAAGTAAATCACCTGCAGGGTCTTGTCTCTGCAGGAGGGATGAATATTTTTTTCTATATAAAAAAAAATGAATCAAGTCCTGCAGCCATTGACAATGCGATGGTGGGACTATTCATTTCTTGACAAGGATAGTGGCAAATGCAATTGCATCCTGCACTACCCTGAACACGATTAAACCAGTAGGTGGTAAAACCAAAAAGGGCCAACAGAGGGCACAGTTCTACATTGACTCAAAAAACACATTGTCCAGAACACAACGATCTTGGGACAGGACCAAACATGAAGAACAGTGCAGATGCAACGTTTGGTAACACATTGATGGCACAGCAGCACAAACCGTCATTCTGTTACCAAACTTTGCATCTGTTCTAAGTAAATGTGTTTCAAATCAAATACATTTTTATTTGTCACCGGTTAGTCTGGCTAATTGAGGTAATATGTACATGTAGGTATAGTTAAAGTGACTATGCATAGATAATAAACAGAGAGTAGCAGCAGCGTAAAAGAGGGGGTGGAGGTTGGGGGGGGACACAATGCAAATAGTCCGGGTAGCCATTTGATTACCTGTTCAGGAGTCTTATGGCTTGTGGGTAAAAGCTGTTGAGAAGCCTTTTGCACCTAGACTTGGCGCTCCGGTACCGCTTGCCGTGCGGTAGCAGAGGGTTTTTGTACGCTGTTCTGTGGAAATTGTTAAAAGTAGCCCTTGTGCATAGAGTTTTATGGTTTGTTTAACTTTGCAATCATTGGTTTTTGTTTGACATACAGTCACAACATTATTTTGTTACAGTGGAATTGTCCTTCATTAATATAATTGTTAACCCCTCTCTCTGCTGCTGACTGTAGCTGAAATAAGCCTGTGTTATGGTGTGTAAGTATTTCAATGTTAACAGGGCAGTTGCATTTTTTGTTATTTTCCTGTATTTCTGTGTGTATGACCTATGTTTTGTGTGTGTGAATGTATTAGTGTGTGCACACGCACATGCTTTGTGAGAGTAAGTATGTCTGCAAAAGCTAATGATTTCCATATGTTCTCGACTTAGAGCTGCTTTTCTAACTAAAAATAAACCTTCTCTTTGTTATTACAGAGATGGAGAGGGAAGCTATCATATATTAAGTCTAGCCTGACTCTACACCCAAGTCATACAGTATAGGCATGTCCGTCTGTGTTTTTGTGCACAGACTCAATTTAGTGTGTGACGGTGCGTGCGTGTACACGTTTTTGTGTGTGTGTGTGTGTGTGTGTGTGAGAGTTTGAACCTGACTGGAACATTTTGCTCCCAGATCAGAACATTCACATGAATTCTTTTTTTTTTTTAATTTAAAGGGTCTCTGCTCTACTCTGGTCTTAAATGTAGGCTTCTATAGGCCTACATCTAGAACAGTAGAGAGGATGATGAGAGACTACCAGTGAGGTATGCTGTGGACCATCCTCTGGAACTCTGTAGCTCACTCATGTTTCCCATCTCACTGAGAGCTCTGAGAGCAGGCTGACCTCCTGAGGTGAGGGGTCAGGGGGGGTAAGTGGGGTCAGAGCCAGCAGCAGCAGTAAGGACCAGGGACCGAGGAGGAGTGTGACTGAAGGAATGGTAATAGAGCAGAGATGATGGATGATGAGTCTGTGGAGCTGTCAGTGAAGAGAGAGAGAGGTGTGGCAGACAACGAGTGCACCCCAGATTTAGGAACATAAACTCTTTTCCTACTTCACTCAGGTGTGTGTGTGTGTGCGTCTGCGTGTGCGTGTGTGTGTGTTATCTACAGCTGAGCGATTAGTGCTTTTTGAGGTCGGTTCGGGTTCGATTAAAAAAATAAATAACGGATTTCGGTTTCAATATTTATTTATTTGACATTAAATGCACTATGCGTTATGTGGGTTGAATGCTGTAACAACACAGAATAAAACCATTCGTAAAATTTCCCATTACTGCTTATCACTTATTAACCATAATTTATTCATATTACTTTACTTTAATAAAATATTTGAGTTGTTGTGTTTTATTACATTTGTTTTATTTGATGACTTTTTATTATTTAATTCCAAGTCATCTCATTTCTATAGCCTATATCTCTCCGACAAAGATCAAAATTTTGTAGTTCTTCAAAGTAAATAAGGCCTACTTTTATGGCTGCTGAATACCAACTATCAATCACTTAGATCATGTATTTTCAGGTAGAGATACCTCATGAAGCAACATATGCTCTCTATATCACATCACGATCATGCATTCTTCTGTCTCTTCGTAGCAGGCGTAAAAGAAACACAGACCGGACAAGTAGATGCGCAATGGATTATGGTCATTTTAGTTAATTACCACATTTTATGTGTTAAACTACACTATATATATACAAAAGTATGTGGACACCCCTTCAAATTAATGGATTCTGCTATTTCAGTCACACCCATTGCTGACTGGTGTATAAAATCGAGCACACAGCCATGCAATCTCCATAGACAAACATTGGCAGCAGAATGGCCTTACTGAAGAGCTCAGTGACTTTCAACGTGTCATAGGATGCCACCTTTCCAACGTAAGTTCGTCAAATTTCTCCCCTGCTAGAGCTGCCCCGGTCAACTTTAAGTGCTGTTATTGTGAAGAGGAAACGTCTAGGAGCAACAACGGCTCAGCCGCGAAGCGGTAGGCCACACAGGGTGGCAGGTAGCCAAGCGGTTAGAGCGTTGGGCCAGTAACCGAAAGGTCGCTGGTTCGAGTACCCGAGCCGACAAGGTGAAAAAAAAACTTTCCTTGAGCAAGGCACTTAACCCTTATTTGCTCCAGGGGCTGACACTGTAGGTAGGCTGTCATTGTAAATAAGAAGTTGTTCTTAACTGACTTGCCTAGTTAAATAAAGGTTAAATAATATTTAAAAAAACAAGCTCACAGAATGGGACCGCCGATTGCTGAAAGTGCGTGAAAATTGTCCTCTGTTGCAACACTCACTACTGAGTGTTGCAAACTGCATCTGGAAGCAACGTCCGCACAAGAACTGTTCGTTGGGAGCTTCATGAAATGGGTTTCCATTGTGTACATTTTGCTGCAATTGGACTCTGGAGCAGTGGAAACACGTTCTCTGGAGTCCGAAGGACGA
Source organism: Thymallus thymallus (assembly GCA_023634145.1). Classification (NCBI taxonomy): domain Eukaryota; kingdom Metazoa; phylum Chordata; class Actinopteri; order Salmoniformes; family Salmonidae; genus Thymallus; species Thymallus thymallus. The sequence continues at coordinate 19,577,189 of CM042413.1, forward strand.
ATCTGGTTTTGGCGGATGCCAGGAGAACTCTACCTGCCCAAATGCATAGTGCCAACTGTAAAGTTTGGTGGAGGAGGAATAATAGTCTGGGGCTGACAATTCTGTGCTTCCAACTTTGTGGCAACAGTTTGGAGAAGGCCCTTTCTTGTTTCAGCATTACTATGCCCCCCGTGCACAAAGCGAGGCACATAATGAAATTTCCCCCCCGGGGGATCAATAAAGTACCTATCTATCTCTATCTATCTAAAGAAATGGTTTGTCTAGATCGGTGTTGAAGAACTTGACTGGCCTGCACAGAGCCCTGACCCCAACCCCATCGAACACCTTTGGGATGAATTGGAACGCAGACTGTGAGCCAGGCCTAATCTCCCAACATCAGTGCTCAACGTCACCAGCTGTCCACATACTTTTGGTCATGTAGTGTATGTAGAATATTCGCCTGTTGGAAACTACAACTCCCTATTAAATTCCACAGTTCAGGCTGGATCTAATTTATCTCTAGAAAAACTGTGCAATGTGCGCGTTGAGCTCAAAGAAAAAAATACTGAACGAAGTGGAATTCAAATAATTGAACTGATGTTGGTCGGTCGATTAGTTGTTTTAAAAAACAAAGAATAACCACCGTTTCGGTGAATCGCTCAGCAGTAGTGTCATCGCACCCAAGTGAAGGACCAGTCATGGTGTAATGTTTCAGCAGGGCTATCAGATGTGCCTCACCACCGTAGGTTATTATGTCTGAGTGTTACACGCTGCTATGTTTGTAATGAGAGGGTGCTAAAAGATACTACCTTAAGTGGACGTGCCTCATTCAGCTGCAGAGCAAAGAGCATCCTGCTCTACATGCGCCATCTAGAATGCACACGCTGTGTGTCATATCTTATGTTGGGGTCTCTACGTTTTAGCTTTAGGTAGAGTTCTGTGGTGTCATGATAACTGTTGAGGAGATTTGACGTAGTCACCTGTAGAGAAGAAGTTGTGTGTTTGTGGTGTGTACACACTGCCCGGTCAGGTGATGTCCAATGTATAGCCTTTAACCTCACCTTACATGGTTACACCAACTTCTAACAACACTCTCCCTTTTAATCCCTCTCTTCTTTCATCATTGTGATTACCATGGTCATCACCTCTTTTTCTGCACAAATTACCACTTTAAAAGAACGGGTTAGCCATCAATCAGATTTGGGGGAACTGTGTGGCTTTTCTATTGGCCTTGAGCTGTGAGAGGAGATCTGCCAATGGCCTTTAAATGGGCAGGAAGTGTATTATCCTTTCAAGGACTTCCTCCTGGCCTGGGTCTGCTGATGAGAGGATGAGGAGCAGCTGGGTAAACCCCTTACGTGCAGGCAGCAGCCTTAGAGTGTGTGTGTGTGTTTAGGGGTCCTGCATTCTCTCCTCATGGCTACAGACATCTGGAGGAGCCCCTCCACTCTCCCCGGGGATACTGTGAGAACATTCTTACTGTTAATACACCTCCACGGCCTGCTGCGAGGCACAAAATGGTTCCCAGTGATTAACTCAGTGAGGAACACTCACCCAGCTGGCTGCACTGTGTCAACTAATTTACTCTGTGTGTATGCCTGTGTGTATTTGGGTGAATGTTTTGTGTGTGTGTGTGTGTGTGTGTGTGTGTGTGTGTGTGTGTGTGTGTGTGTTTGAGTTAGGGACTGTTAATTCTAGACCTGTCACATATGCCCTGCCCTCTGGAATATATACAGTGCCTTTAGAAAGTATTCATACCCCTTGAACTTATTCCACATTTTGTGTCCATACAATTTATTATGTGACTTGTTAAGCACAATTCTACTCCTGAATGTATTTAGGCTTGCCATAATAAAGGGGTTGAATACTTATTGACTCAAAGCATTTCAGCTTTTAATTTATTATTTGTAAAAACATTGTTTCACTTTATAAGGTGTGGGTAGATGGAAGCCCACTGGGTGGAGCGGAAGGCGGTGTTGTTAAAAGTATGTCTCAGGTTGTGTTTCACAGGACCCGATGTGTCACATCTGCCTGTGTGTGTGTGTGTGTGTGTGTGTGTGTGTGTGTGTGTGTTCTTTCAGATGGTGGTTAAGTTTGTGTTGAGGAGGCATCCTTTTTGTGTTCTTGCATGGGATCAGTTTGTTTTGTATTGGTTAGAGGCAGCCAGTGTTTTTGTGTTGTATTGGTAAGAAACAAGACGAGCACTCACCATCTAGATGTCTCAGTAGATTACAGAAGACATGTTGCAGTGATGTTGCCGTGGCAGTGGACATGTGAGTCAACCCGCCAATGCACAATCCTGTAATCCCAAATATGTATTTCCTGTTTGTCCAGACAATGTCCACACACACCTGAGACACCCAGAGCCACATTTCCCCAGACCTCCCTCTTACCTTTTGAGTTGGTGTGTTTGCCAGTCTCCCAGGCAACCACAGCAGCAGAGGAACACGTGTGCTGGGGGGGTCTCTAGGAGAAGGAGTTTAAACAGTTAGTGTCCTGAGACTAACCCCCCCCCCCCAACACACACCCTCTGGTTTGGGCCTAGTCATTGTTAGAGGGCCTGATGAAAGAGGAGAGGCCCCTGCACACTGGGGCCCACTGCTCTGAAGTTCCCTTCTCTTTTCACCATAGGTACAGCCTGACCTATGGTGCTCTCTGTGTGTCTGCTTTTATGTCAGTTCTCCAGACTAAATGGGCCTGAGATGTATTTCTGAATCACATAGTTGTCAGTCCTCTGGAGAGTTCTGGACTAGTCTGTACTTTATCCCTGTTTGTTTAAACCATCTGTTTTTTTACAGAAAGTCAGAATGAGAGAAACTGAGAGGGGAAATATTGAGTAGGACTCATGGGGAGGAGTGAGAGATGTAAGCACATAGAAGGAGACAACGGAAAGAAAAAGCTGAAGAGAAGGCTCTTACATATTGTGATTGTGAGAGAGATGCATACTGTCATATGATGTGTGAGAGTGATTTAGAGTGCTGGTGAGTGTGTGTAAGTGTGGATCGAGGCCCAGAAGGGGAGAGGAGATATTAACCAACATGCTGCTTAGTTATTCACTTACAACACATCACAGCCAGACAGAGCAGCGCAGAGTAACTAGCTACTGCTGCAGGTACGGTGTTGCTATAACTGTTAGGGGAAGTGTATGTCACAGAGTGCCAGAGGGGGACCTGTGGCGGTGTCCCAGGTGTGTGCTTGGCCAGGTAGGCCGTGGTGTGTGTGTGTTTATGTGTGTGTAACCAGGTGGCAGTAGCCAAAGGGTGGTTGGCCAGCTGACCTTGGAACAGGTGGCAGTAGTATAAAAGGCCTTTATCTCCTGAGCCCCTCCACAGCAGGTTTTCCTATTGTTCACCCTAACCTACTGTAGAGCTGTCACTCACTTACTGACTCACTTACTCACCCAGGGCAGGGCAGGAGATACCAGCCCCCCCGGCAACACATTCCTGACTGGACCAGGCTTTGAAGATGGGAGGGATGGAGAGAGAGATGTAAAGAGAGTCGATGGGAGGGATTTAATCTTCTGAGAAAAGTTTAAATGGGCATGTCAGAATACACACACACACACACACACACACACACACACACACACACACACACACACACACACACACACACACACACAAAAAAAAAATACAGTCTAGTCCATCTTGGCACCTGAGTCTTTCACCAGAGAGAGAGTCTGTACTGTAGGCCAGTTGGAGGACAGAGTGTGGCTCGAGACTCTGGTACGGAGGTTGTTTGCTCATTAGTTTGATTGTATGAGCTTGTTTACTTGTTTTAATAAGGCTGGGTAGCCCATTGGCCGGCTTTCAAAGGTCACTATTCAAACTGTCAAGGCTGCAGTGGAATAAAGCCTTTCTCAAATACGATTAAACATACTCTCTGGTATCCATAACACACTGTCATAATCGCATAGCTATGCACTATCACTGACTGTGACTGTACACTGGCTAGAGGTTTGCTCGTTGTGATGCGTAACCCCTGTTTCCTCTGGATACTGCTCCCACTCTCCCTCTCCCTGGCTGATGTTAAGGTCCTCTCTGTCCTACCTGGCCACTGCTCCAGGTGCATTCCTCCACATTTATTCCCTGATATCTGGGTAATCCAAGCATCTCCCTGTCCCGATGCCCAGACAGACCTCTCAGGACAGCTAAGACAGACAGGGGAAGTTTTAGGTCCACAGAGAAGAGGGTTTGACCATGGTGGTCTGGTCTGTAGTGTAACAGAGCGTAGTAGTCATTAGACCTAAATAACCATCAGCACCCATTGTTGACAGCACATCAAAGAATCAATTCTAGTGGTCCATTTGTTTGTTATGGGTGAATAGTTGGGGTCAGTCCCACTCTGGCAGCCCTCCCTGAGAAGGGGACACATTTCTACTGCAGCACAATGGAATGTGGTGGGGTGGCCGAGCTGAGGAATGTATTTCCTATTGAGGCAACAGTAGAAGAATAGAGAGAGGGTTTGTTTTGAGAAGCCTTTATGACAGCTGCTTCCTGCCAGAGAGAGAGAGACGGCCATGTCACAGTCCTGTCTGTCTGCAGGGGGTGGAGGAGGCTCTTAGCCGAACCACTCCTCACCTCGCTTCGCATTTCTTCTCTGCTCCTCTCCTTCCTTGTGCCAATGTTGCAGAGTTGTGTGTGTGTGTGTGTGTGTGTGTGTGTGTGTGTGTGTGTGTGTGTGTGTGTGTCATCATTCCCATTTTGAGTGTGTATGTATAGTATGTGTACTGTATACAATAAGTGTGTGTGTCTTCATGCTCTTGTGTGTTATCAGTCTCCCTGTTTGAGACAGCTGTAAAGAGAGGCTCTGGTCATGGGAGACCTCAGTCTTCAAATAAACTGGACCGTGATTACTGCCAGCCTCCTATCAGCCAGACACTGTGTGTGTGTGCGTGCATGTGTGTCTATGTATCCATGAGTTTGTATGTTCCCAGAACAGGCCCTGCAACCTGGGCAGTAGTCAGTCAGTCAGTCAGTCATCCCCTGTCACAGCAGTTTGGACTGCTGGTATGATGCATTTTGCATATGATGACGCAGTATGCATCATACATGCAAAACATTTTGGGACCATATCAACAATGAACAAATACAAAAATATATATTTTGTGGTTGAATTTTCCTTTAACTGTCTTCATTTGGCTTAGACGCACTATTGAGTCTTCACATAGGAATGAATGGTGTCACGTGATCGATGGCTTTGTCCATTCATATATAGTCATGGCCTGTAACAGGGAATTTGCGCCACCAAATGAGAATCAATCACACACATGTTGAAATATTAACACTGGAGTTGTGTATGTGTAGTGTAACCATAGATCTGTGTGCTGTAGGCTGTGCTGGGGAGATTGTGGCTCACTTTGCTGCATTAAGGCTTGCTGCTTGCATATGACTGAGCAGCAGCAGCCCAGTGTTTAGCAGAGGCCGATGATGCATTGCAGTGATTGGGACACTGGTAGCGCCTGTCTTGGGAGCTTCTCCAGGATTGGATCAGGGGAAAAGAAAAACAATATTAGATTACCTTAATTCATTTAGCAGTTTTTGTTTAACTCCATGTAGTTCTTTTCACCATACACTGTGTTCTATGTGGATATTATTGTTTTTGTAGGTATAGAACGATAGTGTGTGTGTATGTGTGTATGTGCTAAGCTATTTGGATGTTTAGTCTGGCCCATGTCAGGCTGCCGTGGGAACAGTGCTCAGTGGACACAGCTGGCAGAAAGCTGTGTGTAAGCATGGGCTTATGTTCAGTCAGTGTGTGTGTGTGTGTGTGTGTGTTTGTGTGTACATTACTAAGGGAGTGTGTTCTTGAGGGGGAGTTTGGGTGTGTTGTGTGTTGGTAGGATAAGTGTGTGTGTGTGTGTGTGTGTGTGTGTGTGTGTGTGTGTGTGTGTGTGTGTGTGTGTGTGTGTGTGTGTGTGTGTGTGTGTGTGTGTGTGTGTGTGTGAGAGCATTCTGCCATTCTGCAGGAAATGGAAAGTCACAGAAAGACTCACAAAGAAAACAATGCAGAAGAAAAGTTAAATTCCCCCTCGTTTCTGTTTCCCGCCGTCCTCTTCTCTGAGCGATGATGACAGCCCCGGCACAGATGGCAAATGCATTCTGTCAGGCAGATTTTAGCCTTGTTTCTCTTCAAAGCACCCTTATACTCTGTGGAACGAGAAAAGTATCTGCTTTGTGTGGACCAGGGGACATTCTCATATTCCTCTATTTCTCTCTGTTAATTCACTGCAGTGCTTTGAGTAGAAATATACTGTAGTAGCGCTGTATGACTGACAATAGTGGATTTTGTGTTAGTGTTTCAGGCTTGTCGTTGGCCCTACCTCCAGTTGAAATTATTAGTATATGTTTGCCAGTGTGTGTACATCCTCGCCTTGCCGTTTGATTTAGTAGCTAGCCTGTTACCCACTTCCAATTAGCTGAAACTCTATATAAACAGGCTTGTTGGGTGTGTGGGGAAGGGTGTATGCTGTCATGTCTTCTTTTGTTGACCTCCGTTTTCAGTGTCACTTCCCTTTCCTGGTTATCCACAAAAACCTTATAGGAGACATCCTTGTTAAACACACCCTGTCTTTACTGTCTGCTGACACACAGATGCACACAAAGAGAGGAAAGCAATAATGTAAACACATTTTAAGTCTGTTCTTCTTGAAGGGAGCTGCAATATGACTCAACTGAGCGTGAAAGTGCTCGTCCTTGGACCCCCGACACCCTCCAGTACCTCCTCAAGGTCTGATGGTGCCCCAACCCCTCCGCAGCACCCTAACAGACCCTCTGCCTCCCCCTAGGTCCCCTTGTGGGGGAGGCTTGCCAGTCTGATGTCTTCAGCTATTTCTCAGCACATTTCATTGCTGCTGTCAAGAGAAACCTCAGTTTCAGGATGACTTTCTTCTGATTCAAAATGGACTGACATCATTGTTCACACAGCTGCACAAAGAAACTAGGTGATTGCCCAAGAAATGTGCTTCAAATGTAGATTTTTTTTTACGTTATGAAATTAATCACATCAAGTGTAGATAAGCTTGAGATTTCCTTTTTTCATCCTATTTATTATAGCGGTAAAAGGCCAAAATCGTCTAATAATATCGGTCGGGCTCCAATTTAATTTATTGCTCTCCCTTGAAACTTTCATAATTTCATTTGCTGAAGATGAGGCCTGTGTCATAATGAAACACTTCCCCTCCTCTGTGTTCTCTTTCTTTGTGTAACGTTCATATGTGTGTCCCTCAGTGTGAAGAGGCCTGCAGGGATGGGCAGCATCCTGAACCGCCTCGGGGGGAAGAAACAGAAGATGAGCACGTTAGATAAGTCTAAGATGGACTGGAACGCCTTCAAGGATGAGGAAGGCATCGGGGACGAGCTGGCCATCCACAACCGCGGCAAAGAGGGGTGAGTCTCTCTAGTATTACCAGCGATGCCATACAGTGTACTGCAACACCACTCCACCAGTTCAACAGGCAGGCAACTTAAAAAGTTGTTTACCTCTACCCACCAGCCTTATCCTGATGGACTGGTCCTATATCATATCTACTGTCCAGTACTAATCCTGAGCTGCAGAACACATCTGTCTCTTATACCAGTGGCCTCTATCTATCAACATTAGTCACCAGCAGGTTGGACTGTGGATAGTCACGAAGAGAATCCCCTATGTGATGATCGGCAGCTTGTTCCTGGCTGAGCTCTGCAGCAGTCCAGCCTATTTACTGTCATCTGACTGGTATAATGTTACGTTAGCTAGCTACCTAGCTAATCAAAACAAAACCACATTGGCTAGCTTTCAGCTGACTGGCGTTGGACTTTGTACAAGCAAGCTAACTTTAGTTAAGTAACGTTAGTTCCCTAGCTAATCCAAATATCTGTTTGCATTTATTGATTAACCTCAGCTTGAATACCACCATATAACTATCTATATACAGTAACCTAGGTACTGTTCCCATACACTTCTTGACGGGCAGCATGGTGTAAGCAGCTGTGTTGTTGCCGAGCAACCAACCTGGTGTTAGAACTCTGAGATTCGTCCGAAAAAAGCTGTTAGCATTGTCAGAAATGCTACAAAAAGGTAGCACATCGTAGTTTCTTAACGGACGGGAATGTGCATTTGAGGGCGATAAATTATACATTTAATAAGAACTGTTGCACCTACAAAATGTTGTCAGTCTAGCATTTTTTAAGTCCAATGCTCACTTTATGGAAGCTATAGTCTAGTTTTAATCCGACATCTAGAATTTGAGCTAGGAAAGTGAAAGAAATACTCTTAAAAATCAGTTGCTAACAACCCTGTTAAGAAATCCAGTACGTGTTCTCGGTAACGGCTGAATGGCTCATGACGAGAGGCGAGGAGTGTGTTGTGTACCTCCAATCGAGTTGCTAATTTTCAACGAGATTGTTGTCATATTGGCTTAGATATGATGGATGGGATATTTGAATTTAAGAGTTTCAATCAATGCCTATAATCCCACTGCCAGACCTGTAGCTATGGAGCAGCTGTCCATCGGCATGCCTTCTCAGAATACCAGCATCACCTGACATCCAGGGCTTTCAGCGGCGCCTATCTCCCTTCCTGCCTGCCTGCCTCTCCCAGCACAGAATATTCTCTCTGCTGTCAGAGAGGCCCTGCAGTGGCATTATTCTTTCCTAAAGGTTACTGTTGAACAGATGAATAATTGAACAGCCCCCCCCCATCTTTCTCTACTCTTCTCCATCCTCCTCTGTGTCTTTGACTGATGAGCTATGCAGCCTGGCTGCTGGTCCCTTCTCTTCCTGCGTCACAGGAAAGGAAATGAGCGGAGCAGAGCTAAGAAAACACAGTCTAGAGCAGGTTATATATGAGGTTAGACTGGGGCAGGGAGTCGGGTGCAGAGCAACACCTGCTCTGTACATAGCAATAGCAGTCCAGATCCATATACCCAGGGGCTCCGCAGACAAGGTGTCCTGCCTTTCACTCCTCAATGCTAATGAATGCACTACTATAGCTTGTCCTTTGCTGCAGTGTGTAGGTGTGTGGTTAGGTGCGTTTACATATGTATTCATATTTATTATAAACTGCTCTTTTCTGTGCACGTTATTGAAACCCCACACATACACAGAAGCGCTAGCCCTATGTGTGTGGACAGACACCTGGGTGGTTGACGTGCCACAGCTTTTTTTCACTCCAATGTGTCAACAACATGAATTAATTAGTTTAATTTGTGAAAACTCTTCATTGTATGGTATAATAAATGAGCATTTTATCATGTATTTTTCAACTAAACGTGTAAAGTGTCCTACGGTTTGACTGTCCCAGGCAAGTTACAGAAATTTCAAACATACAATTTAACAAAGAAAAATGAATGAATCCCCTCTCTCCGGTATGTAGAATGTTAACACAGATGTCCATTTGTAAGTAGGATATTTCCCAAGTCCATCCATAATTTAATACAAAAGTAATATATTTTTATTATAATGTCCACCAGTGTGACGCAATATTATGATTTTTAAACTGACTATTATCTGGACACCATTGCGGTTGGAGGGTCCTTACTCAACCAGGAAGTGCAGAAGACATGTCTGGAGCACTTTGCATGATCAGAGGGTGAGTTTTTGATTATACATTTATAAAAATATTGAGTTTTTTTAGACCCTCACACATTAGTACAATTTATTTTCCCTTTGGTGTGACACCTTTTACATTGAAATTCAAAATATTAAATTGTTTTAATCTTTATTCTATATAAATTAGCTTGAATATATTTCAGCTGGTACAAATGTGGAATGCTAGTTATAATTAGTTATAATTCACTGTGAATCTAAATGATTGTCATAATTTGAATTAGTCTTACTTTTTTAGGTTGTTATTGTTTTCTCCCATTCCCTTCCCTCAGATATCAACAGAAGAAATCAAGGGGGGGACATTGAAAAATGTACTATACAGTCGTTGCGACCATCACACAAAGAAAATCTTCGGGAGAAATGGAGAAACTCAAAGAAGAGGAGTAGAGAAAAGAGTAGAAACCTACAGACCATGATGAATGTAACCCCTCAGTCTCCTGAAAATTCATTTAATCAAGAGCAGGAAACCCAGCTCCAGTACAATGCAGCACACCAGAGCATTCACATGTCCTACTAAGGAACAGACAAAGATCACCACCAAGCCTTAGCAGAGGAGAACAAGTGAAACACAAAAAATAATGACATATGTACAGAGGGAAGATTTGTCATTGTGAAATATGATGGTCAACTGTATGTGGGCCAAGTTACAAAGATTCATGGGCAAGAATTTGAAGTTAACTGTATGGTACAAAGTGTAGGGAAAAATGCTTTCACCTGGCCGCAGAAAGTCGACTGCGTCTTTTACCCTTGGAAACATCTAGAGAGCTTTCCCATCGATGTGCAAAGCTCGCAAAGTATGACTGGCTTCTGTACAATCATGTGTGAATAGCTCCATGTAGCCAATATCACCTGACATGCCAGCCGGCTGGCTGCATGCAAACAAACCAACGAAACACAAAATCAGTTTACTATTGTTAAAATCATTCATGTTCCAGTTAAGTTGTTTTTGTAAGTGTTTAATGAGCATAATTTATTTATATTTTTACTTTTCAGCTCCTTACTGTACGAGCTTTAACAGTAAACCGCACGATATTGCTAAATGGAGGAGTGTTCTTGTTTTTAAGTGTTTTATTTTTCAGTGTTTAATGTTGTTCAATAGCATTGGTTTTTGACAATTGTACACAATATACAACCTTTAACAAAAAAAATGCGTTCGTCCTGTGGTATGACATTATGTCCTTTGGTGTGATATTAGAAATTTGAGAATTTAAGTTTTCTCCTTGGAAAAACTAATAAATTAGAATGGAACATATGGCAAGTGATCTCCACAAGACCCGCAGGTAGATTTGTGGATTTATAAAAAGGTTTGCCAAAATGAATGTATATCTTTAACATCACACCATTATCAAAGAAAATGATGCCTTATTTTACAACAATTCAACAAGGTAATACATTATTTTGAGATAGGAATGAGAAATAATGAGGACAATAGATTTTTCTCATCAAAATTAAATAGTTTTTTATATTTTATGCATAATAATTGTCATGTCACACCGGGGGAGAAATTTAAGGCTCAAATCTATGAAATGTTTAATAAAATCTGAAAAAATATAAAATCATAACCAACCACATACATTTTTTTTAATATTCAGACTTCGTAGCATACCACTATATATTTTGGAAACCTGATATTCAAAGATTTAAAAAAAAAAGTTTTATGCTTAAACGTCAACCACCCGCTTACACTAAAGTGGTGCATATTCACTGCCCACCTCCCCCTATGTTCTGTGGATATTAACAGATACAGTTGAAGTCAGAAGTTTACATACACCTTAGCCAAATACATTTAAACTCAGTTTTTCACAATTCCTGACATCTAATCCTAGTAAAAATTCCCTGTTTTATGTCAGTTAGGATCACCACTTTATTTTAAGAATGTGAAATATCAGAATAATAGTGGAGAGAATGATTTATTTCAGCTTTTATTTCTTTCATCACATTCCCAGTGGGTCAGAAGTTTACATTTAATCAATTAGTATTTGGTAGCATTGCCTTTAAATTGTTTAACTTGGGTCAAATGTTTTCGGGTAGCCTTATACAAGCTTCACACAATAAGTTGGGTGAATTTTGGCCCATTCCTCCTGACAGAATTGGTGTAACTGAGTCAGGTTTGTAGGCCTCCTTGCTTGCACACACTTTTTCAGTTCTGCCCACAAATCTTCTATAGGATTGAGGTCAGGGCTTTGTGATGGCCACTCCAATACCTTGACTTTGTTGTCCTTAAACCATTTTGCCACAACTTTGGAAGTATGCTTGGGGTCATTGTCCATTTGGAAGACCCATTTGCGACCAAGCTTTAACTTCCTGACCGGCCTACGGATTCATTTTGGGGTCTCAACTTACTGTTAAAAGTTAGAATAATAGAATACATGAGGTGCCATTTCAAAATTTAGCTTGTGCATCAGGAGTTTCTCTATTGTTATGTCAGTCACTGGCAGTCACTCAATTAGCCAATGTCAGCTAAACATTTTTAGATTGGTAAATTAGCTTAGTGGTCAGCTATCTAAATTTGTAGTAAGCGAGGTCGATTTACCGACTGGGTGGGGCCCCATTGATCATCAGATATCATACTTAAACTGCAAACATTTGTCTCAACCCTATGGCAAAATGTGTAGAATTGCAGGAAATTAAATCTAAAACTTCAATTGTTTCTCTTCACTGTCAAGAGGGGGCCACAATTTTTTTATGCTCACAACTACATTTTGCTTAATGCCCCCAAAAGGCTACAGTCAACTCTGAGTATGAATGTGGGTACGCAGACCTGCGAGCCACTGCGGCCCCTCATGATGAGTTCCGATTAGTTTTTGTGGCCCCCATCCACATCAAATGAACTATGTAACCAACTTTATTCTGAACATCTCTTTGCTTTTGATCATGAATAATTAATGTTGAAGAGATGTAGGCCAGTCTTATAGTGTGTGTAGCTCACAGTGAGAGCTAAGGGATAAAAGTAATCTGTGTAGACAACAAACTACTCAGCATGCTATATTCCTATCTCCTCAAACACTAAAAGGGTGTCACCTTGAGGCTTATGACACACTTAGCCTAGTTCAAGTGTTCACTCGCAGGGAGGTGACCTGCTTTGTGGAGCACATTATGAAATGACAGAGAAATGAATGAAATAACAAATTGATGTGGATTGTGTGAAAGATACAGATGACCCAATTCTGTCAGGAAGGCCGAGGGTCTATTTCCACTGAGTGGTGACACAAGAGATGGGCAGTATTTCTGTTACATGTATTTGAAATATGCATTTGAATTACTTCTGAGTATTTTGTATTTTTTTTTACACTGGGCTGAACTACACTCAAATGTATTTTGTAACAAGATACTTTCAAGAGCTGTAGTTTGTATTTTCAAATTTCCATTTTTTTTATAGCGGTTCACCATTTTATGGCACCCTTTCACCTTGCGTTGGGCTTTTCTTAGCAGGTTTTGGAGAATTTATGCTGCAGTTTAGGAGAATTAGGTTAAGCTTTATCCCATCTAGACATGACCCCACATTTCTTTTTTTGTATATTCATTTTCACATATACATTTACGTTTTTGTCATTTAGCAGACAATCTTATCCAGAGTGACTTACAGTCAGTGCATTCAACTAGATAAACAACAACATATCATAGTCATAGCAAGTTAAACGTTTTGTAACCGTTACTGAGAATGTTTGTTGCTGTTCGTGCCGGATACTTGCAAATGTATTTCTCTATTTTAAAATACAAAATACATGTATTTTAATTACATTTTAATTACATTTTAAATGGGTGAGGTCTCTGTATTATCTATTCCAGTAATCATCATAACCCAGCCTGTACCTGTCTCCATGGCTACCCAGCACACCTTGGTGTGAGCTAGCTCTCTCATTTCTCCAGTCCCACTGCTTTGGGATGATTTGGTCTCCACCAGGGAGGGTCAGCCACTTGGTAACTTGGAGAATAGGGAGGGAGGGGGATTCATACTCCCTTGGGGATGCTAATCTAGCATGACATCTTTGGAGCAGCCTTCGAGACATTGGGATGATTAACTCTGTCACTGCCTGTTGAGAGTAGAGGAGGCGTTCAACCATGCAGGCAGAGATGTCACACTATCACCACTTACTCTTGTTTTGGCTATGTCTGTCTGTGCTTCAGTATAGGAGATGAGCGAGAGGACAGTCTTACTGTATATTCAGCCTCTCTAGACAGTGGTGAGATGAAGTAAATATACATAAATAAAAATATACATCCACAGAGTTTAGAAATACAGCTTATCTGACACGCTAAATTGCTGCTTTCTCCCAGTACCTCCCTTTTCTCAATGTTTTTCTGTCTCTTTGGGAGGGATGTGGTTCTGTGGAGGAAGTCCATCATTAGGCTTCGGAGGCCAGGGTCCTGAGAGAGAGGCTGCAGTGGGCTGAGGGCGGTCTACTTGGCCACACTGGAAGACCACAGAGCTGTTCTTGGAGCTCCATACAGCCCCGTGGTAGGGCTATGCCCTGGGCCTGCTCTCCCACGGGGGGTCACACACAGGCTGGGGGGCCAGTGAGGAGGCCTCCCTCCCTCTGATCCAGGGCCAGAGAACAACCAGTGGTGGGCGTGAGCTGTGAGGGAGCTGGGAATGGGTTTGGGGAGGAACTTTGGGTGCAGTGGTATCTTTTTAGCTGCAGTGCGACAGAACTGTGACTCTGCAAGTCACCTCTCTACTCCCACCACAAAGAGACATTGCATAACTGCTCCCCCTGTGTGTGTGTGTGTGTGTGTGTGTGTGTGTGTGTGTTTAACTATTCTTGTGGGGACCAGATGTCCCCACAAGAATAGTAAACAAACAAAAATTTGACCAACTGGGGAAATTTTGTTGGTCCCCACAAGGTCAAATGCTATTTCTAAGGGGTTAAGGTTAGAATTAGTATTGGGTTAGGAGCTAGGGTGAGTTTTAGGGTTAGGAGCTAGGGTTAGGTTTAGGGTTAAGGTTAGGTTTTTGGGTAAAGGTTAGGTTTAAGGTTAGGGTTAGGTTAAGAGTAGGCGTTAGGGGTTAGGGAAAATAGGATTTTGAAAGGGACTGAATTGTCTCCCCACAAGGTTAGCTGTACAAGACTGAGCGTGTTGCTTCTTAATATCTCCTGCTAGATGTTTGCGTGTTTTAGTAATACTTTTTCTGTGTTTGTTTTTAGGTATGTGGAAAGAAAGAATTTTCTGGAGAGAGTTGACCACCGGCAGTTTGAGCAAGAAAAGAAAGTGCGTCTTGGCAACATCATGAAACGATGACAAGGAATAATGGTACAGATACACTTATAATTATGACACACACTCTACATGCCTGCCCAGTTCCTCCCAAGGTTTCTTGGCCCAATACTTGGCCTCTAGATTGTCCATGTCTCTCGATGGCCTACTGACTGTACCTGCTACCGGCTGCTCCTGTACCTATCAGACCTCACATTCCCAAGTTACTCTCAGCACTCTCATTAAACCTCCATCTGTTCCTGGACCTGTGTGTGACCTGAGTCACCTGGACTCAGACCCCTGACTGTCTGCCTCAGTGGCTTGCTCCCTCTTGCCGATTTAGAGGTGTGGTGGCACTGCTAACCTGCTTTCCTCAGCACATGGCTGTGTGGCCGGGTGTTTCTGTACATTTGCCATCGTCATCATCATGAGGATATAAATAAGGGGAAACCATTCCATGAGTGAGAAGAGGAGAAGGAGTAGCACATTCATGATTCCACACCCTGAACTCCGAATCAGACTTTATGTTATTGACTTGGAAGGGAGAAAGAGAGAGAGAAAGAGAAGAAGAATCCACACAGCTCAGATATTTGTGCCATCCCTCTCCACCTCCTGCAGTGATTCGGTTTGGTGCGCTGTTTATTGGAAGAGTTAAAGTTGATTGCATTCCACCTCCCTGTTGTGCACTCTGTGATTCTCTGGAGTGGTTCCAACTAATCAGAGGAGAAAGATTTGTCTCACTATCATGTGCCTTATTTATACCAACAACCATCAGAGTTTCTGACATGATGCAAGATGAAAGATCAACTTTTTCTTTTATCAACATGTCAGCTTATCGGCTTGTTAAACCTCAGCTAAGAGGGGAGAGAATTGCTAAACCTTCAACTGTTTTCTCAAAATAATGACACAGCTGCTATTACAAGGTAGTTGTATGGTTGTTCAGTAGCAGGCACTCAGACAGACCGGTGAATTCAGGGACTTTTAGTTGCTGGTTGTTAAATGAATGAGCTTCAAGTGTTTCTGAATAATCGCAGGTGAATTTGGACATGTTTTGTGTTTTCATCTTGGTTCTGTACTGTGTAACATGGAATAAAGCTTGTCACTTGGTTTGAAGTTGTCGTTTTAGTACTGATGGTCTTGTTTTGCTCGTTTGTACCCCTCACCTCCCTAAGGCCGTATGTTCCACCCTTCCTCTTCCCCTTGCCAGTCCTTTCCTGCCCCCCTCTTCCCCAAATGCAACTGTTTCTGTCTCCCTCACCCCTCCAGGTCCTACACCCCCATTCCACCTCCCCATATCCCTCACAGGCCTTGGGCGGGTGCCTGCCGTCTTAGCCACTCTGCTCTGCCCTAAATAAGGTCAAAGGACTCCAGTCACACTGTATCTTTCAACCTAATTTCCTTTGTATCCAGGGCCCCTCGACTGCTTCTGTTTCCTGTCTGAGTGTTTGGAAGGGGAAGGAGGAGACGCCTGTGCATCCTTCATAGAGGGTAATTGACTTGTTTACGTTACATAGGGATCCACCCTCCATTCCCATGGGTGCTTGTTTGTACTGATCGTTCTTCATGTTACCAGATGAAAAGTGACTATATATTATGTACAAGCATATTTAGATAAAGAGATCCAGTGTACTGTACTCTCTCTTCAGTAGGGATACTCTCACACACGGAAATCCTTATCTTTAACTCTGCATTGTTGGAAAAGGACCAGTAATTAAGCATTTCACTGTTAGTCTACACCTGATGTTTATGACTCATGTGACAAATAGAATTGTATTTGATTTGAGACATGCATATTATTCATAAACACGCTCACATAGAGTACACAAACAGTTGCATATTCGATGGAGATTATTATTATTATTATTATTATTATTATTATAATAAATGTTTTATCTAACAATACAAAAGACAACATACGTCTGTAATAATCTCACACAAACATCAACAACCTCACTCCTGCCCAGACCCACCTGTTCTTACCTATCAGGTACTGTATCTCACTGCCCCCTCATATGACGTCTTGAAATATGCAGACAGACGGATTCAAAGTAAATTTACATTGCAATACTTTTGACAGCCAGCTTTCTAACTCCGCCCCATAACTTTTGGACTTGGACATAGCAATCCCAGAAGGCATGGACACTCCTCTGTTATTGTGCTGTAGAATTATTTGTGAATGTTGTCTCTTGTGTAATAAATTCTATACATTCATCTATACATTGGATTAAGCGTACATTTTCGTTACTTGTCATTTCGTTAGTTATGTTTCAATATTCCTTCCATCTGTTCCGTAAAGTTTTTAGTTTCTAAGGTTGTCAGTTGGATAGGCTCTCTGCAAGGTTTTGTATATCTTACCTATCATATGAATATCCTTTTCTGACTCAAATAGGATTCCCTCAAGATTGGTCTGATGTTCAAAAGATTTCATGTAAAAATGTTGTGATATGAACCTTTTTAGTTGCATGTACAGTGCCTTCAGAAAGTATATATACTGATTTGACTTATTACAGATTTTGTTGTGTTACAGCCTGAATACAACATTTATTAAATGTATTTTTTTCTCTCACACCCATCTACACACAATACCCCATAATGACACATTGAAAACGTGTTTTTATAAATTTGGGGAAATGTATTGAAAATGAAATACAGAAATATCTTAATTTACATACACTACCGTTCAAAAGTTAGGGGTCACTTAGAAATGTCCTTGTTTTCCATGAAAACACACATGAAATGAGTTGCAAAATTAATACGAAATATAGTCAAGACATTGGCAAGGTTATAAATAATGATTTTTAATTGAAATAATAATTGTGTCCCTTCAAACTTTGCTTTTGTCAAAGAATCCTCCATTTGCAGCAATTACAGCCTTGCAGACCTTTGGCATTCTAGTTGTCAATTTGTTGAGGTAATCTGAAGAGATTTCACCTCCAACAAGTTGGATTGGCTTGATGGGCACTTCTTACGTACCATACGGTCAAGCTGCTCCCACAACAGCTCAATAGGATTGAGATCCGGTGACTGTGCTGGTCACTCCATTATAGACAGAATACCAGCTGACTGCTTCTTCCCTAAATAGTTATTGCATAGTTTGGAGCTGTGCTTTGGGTCATTGTCCTGTTGTAGGAGGAAATTGGTTCCAATTAAGCGCCGTCCACAGTGTATGTCATGGCGTCGCAAAATGGACTGAGAGCCTTCCTTGTTCAAGATCCCTTTTACCCTGTAGAAATCTCCCACTTTACCGCCACCAAAGCACCCCCAGACCATCACATTGCCTCCACCATGCTTGACAGATGGCGTCATGCACTCTTCCAGCATCTTTTAATTTGATCTGCGTCTCACAAATGTTCTTCTTTGTGATCCGAACAGCTCAAAAAAATGTCTGTGTTCTTGTTTTTATTGGCCAGTCTGAGATATGGCTTTTTCTTTGCAACTCTGCCTAGAAGGCCAGCATCCCGGAGTCGCCTCTTCACTGTTGACGTTGAGACTGGTGTTTTGCGGGTACTATTTAATGAAGCTGCCAGTTGAGGACTTGTGAGTTGTCTGTTTCTCAAACTAGACACTCTAATGTACTTGTCCTCTTGCTCAGTTGTGCACCGGGGCCTCCCACTCCTCTTTCTATTCTGGTTAGAGCCAGTTTGCGCTGTTCTGTGGGAGTAGTACACAGTGTTGTACGAGATCTTCAGTTTTTGAAGTAGATTTAAGTGAAAACTGCAACTCGGACACTGTCTTGGTAAGTGTAGATTTGGCCTTTTGTTTTAGGTTATTGTCCTGCTGAAAGGTAAATGAATCTCCCAGTATCTGGTGGAAAGCAGGCTGAACCTGGTTTGCCTCTAGGATTTTGCCTGTGTTTAGCTCCATTCCGTCTCTCATTTTTATCCTGAAAAACTCCCCAGCCTTAACAACTACAAGCATACCCATAACATGATGCAGGCACCACTATGCTTGAAAATATGGAGTTAATTGCTTTGCCACGTTGTGTGCAGTATTACCTTAGTGCCTTGTTGCAAACAGGATGCCTGTTTTATTCTGTACATGTTTCCTTCTTTCCACTCTGTGAATTAGATTAGTATTGTGGAGTAACTACAATGTTGCTAATCCATCCTCAGTTTTCTTTTATCATAGCCATTAAACTCTAACTTCATTAATGTCACCATTGGCATCATGGGAACATCCCTGAGCGGTTTACTTCTTCTCCCAGAACTGAGTTAGGAAGGACGCCTGTATCTTTGCAGTGACTGATTGATACACCACCCAAAGTGTTATTAATAACTTCACCATGCTTAAAGGGATATTAAATGTCTGCTTTTTTATTTTCACTCATCTACCAATAGGTAGCCTTCTTTGTGAGGCATTGGAAAACCTACCTGCTTTTTGTGGTTGAATCTGTGTTTGAAATGCACTGCTCGACTGATGGACCATTTTGTAGGGTGTGGGGTACAGAGATGAGGTAGTCATTTAAAAAATCATGTTAAACACTATTATTGCATACAGAGTGTGTCCATGCAACTTATGTGTTAAGCACATTTCTACTGCTGAACTTATTTAGACTTGCCATTACAAAAGGGTTGAATACTTATTGACTCTTTTAATGTTTTATTAATGTGTAAACATTTTGAAAAACATAATTCCACTTTGGCATTATGGGGAATTGTGTGTATGACAGTGGCAAAAAAATCTCAATTTAATCCATTTTAAGGCTGTAACACAACAGAATGTGGAAAAAGTCAGGTATTATTATTGTTATTGTGAATACTTTCTGAATGCGCTGTATTTGAAAGTGGTCAGTCAAATTGCTTTTTAATTCTGTCATGGAAATAAAGCAATTTCATTTACGGTTTCTATACCTTTTAGTTTTCCATGTGGATCAATTTATCAGTGCGTTCTGAAAAGCTATCCAAGGATTGTTCCATAGGGTTGTGTTTTTTGGAAGTGATATTGGTTCTTGTTGAATTTTCTTCCATATTGTTATAGTGTTCTTAAGTATGAAGTTCTTAATGTTCTTAGCTTTATCCTTTGAAAATAGACAGGTGAAAAGATTCTGGGGGTGAGTATGCGCATCTTCAATATGTACCCATTGTACCTCTTTAGTGCATTTAACATTATGTATTAGGTGCCAGGCGTACCGGTTTGTGTCAAGAACTGCAACGTTGCTGGGATTTTTATGCTCAACAGTTTCCTGTGTGTATCAAGAACCCAAAGGACGTACAGCCAACTTGACAAAACTGTGGAAAGCATTGGGGCCAGCATCCCTGTGGAACGCTTTTGACACCTTGATCGGTCCATGCCCCGATGAATTGAGGCTGTTCTGAGGGCAAAAGGGGCAGGGTCCAACTCAATATTAGGAAGGTGTTCCTAATGTTTGGTATACTCCGTGTAGGCCTTTGTAGGAGTCAGGCAGCAGGCTCCCCAGTGGAGGTGTGTGTTCCTCCTGTATTACATTTCCTCTTCATCACGGCCATCACTGGCACATTTCTTTACAGGCTGCCCCAACACCAGCACTCACCACAGCAGAAACTAGGCCTGCAGAGGCCTGCATGATCTATTCTACACTGCTGTTACACAAACACACCTCACGCTCTCCTCTCTCTCCTCTCTCTCTCTCTCTCTCTCTCTCTCTCGCCGTCTTACAAAGACTCAGGAGAGGAGCAGTCATTCATCTTTATTCAATTGCTCCCTCCCTCCCTCCCTCACCCGCACACATGCATACATACACACACACACACACACTCCGTGAGAGAGGCCAGTACTCTCCAGAGCTGTTGAGAGCAAGACATCCTCATATTTATTCAAATACACCTTCTCCCTTGTATCTTTTCTGTTACTTCTCTTGGATGGTTAAGTGACTTTGTGAGCCCCAAGTGATTTTCCCTGCTTGTCTCCTTCTTTCACTGACTGCTCCCTTCCACCTACCCTCCAAATGTCTTTTAAACTCACTCAACTTTGTCGCCGTTTATTTTGCTCAGTTTAATTTGACCACTGTTCACCTCTCACCTAACTTGCTAGCATGTCCGAAGGTGAACTAGAAATACTTGTGTGCAACCTGCGCTTGACGATGATGTAAAAAGAGCTTCGTCCAGTAGAACAATAAAGCTTATCAAACTTAATCTAATTCACTTAGAGCCTTTACTATGAGCCTTGCCTCGTGACAAAACAACAGATTGAAAGAAAGGGGAAGAGAAAGATCAGATTAAAGGTTAACGGAGTGTGGAAGGAACATTTGTATAGATTGCTGTTGTCAATGGAAGGAAGTCTTATTAGTGTGAAGAACCAAATGTAACCTTTATGTTCCACCGAGGTTGTTGTCTCAAACCTCACACTAACTCAAAAACATCTTTACCCACACCCCTCCCCTTGGCCAAGTACAGTTCTATCTAGCTTGGCATGTGTTGTTATGCACACAGATATGTTATGCACTCTTTCTATTCTGGTTAGAGCCAGTATGCGCTGCTCTGTGAAGGGAGTATTACACAGCATTGTACGAGATCTTCAGTTTCTTGGCAATTTCTCTCATGGAATAGCCTTAATTTCTCAGAACAAGAATAGACTGACGAGTTTCAGAAGAAAGTTATTTGTTTCTGGCCATTTTGAGCCTGAAATCGAACCCACAAAAAATGCTGATGCTCCAGATACCCAACTAGTCTAAAGAAGGCCAGTTTAATTGCTTCTTTAAATAGCACAACAGTTTTCAGCTGTGCTAACATAATTGCAAAAGGGTTTTCTAATGATCAATTAGCCTTTTAAAATGGTAAACTTGGATTAGCTAACGCAACGTGCCATTGTAACACAGGAGTGATTGTTGCTGATAATGTAGATGTTTAATTAAAAATCAGCCATCTCCAGATACAATAGTCATTTACAACATTAACAATGTTTACACTTTATTTCTGATCAATTTGATGTTATTTTAATGGACATTGGCAGCCATTACAGCTGAGAGTCTTTCTGGGTAAGTCTCTTAAGAAATTTGCCCATTATTCTTTCCAAATGTATTCAAGCTCTGTCAAATTGGTTGTTGATCATTGCTGGACAACCATTTTCAAGTCTTGCCATAGATTTTGAAGTAGATTTAAGTGAAAACTGCAACTCGGACACTGTCTTGGTAAGTGTAGATTTGGCCTTTTGTTTTAGGTTATTGTCCTGCTGAAAGGTAAATGAATCTCCCAGTATCTGGTGGAAAGCAGGCTGAACCTGGTTTGCCTCTACGGACTTTCAGCTCCCTCCAAAGATTTTCTATTGGGTTCAGGTCTGGAGACTGGCTAGGCCACTCCAGGACCTTGAGATGCTTCTTACGGAGCCACTCCTTAGTTGCCCTGGCTGTGTGTTTCGGGTCGTTGTCATGCTGGAAGACACAGCCACGACCCATCTTCAATGCTCTTACTGAGGGAAGGAGGTTGTTGGCCAAGATCTCGCGATACATGGCCCCAGCCATCCTCCCCTCAATACGGTGCAGTCGTCCTGTCCCCTTTGCAGAAAAGCATCCCCAAAGAATGATGTTTCCACCTCCATGCTTCACGGTTGGGATGGTGTTCTTGGGGTTGTACTCATCCTTCTTCTTCCTCCAAACACGGCAAGTGGAGTTTAGACCAAAAAGCTATATTTTTGTCTCATCAGACCACATGACCTTCTCTCATTCCTCCTCTGGATAATCCAGATGGTCATTGGCAAACTTCAGACGGGCCTGGACATGCGCTGGCTTGAGCAGGGGGACCTTGCGTGCGCTGCAGAGTTTTAATCCATGACAGCGTAGTGTGTTACTAATGGTTCTTGGAGACTGTGGTCCCAGCTCTCTTCAGGTCATTGACCAGGTCCTGCCGTGTAGTTCTGGGCTGATCCCTCACCTTCCTCATGATCATTGATGCCCCACGAGGTGAGATCTTGCATGGTGCCCCAGACTGAGGGAGATTGACCGTCATCTTGAACTTCTTCCATTTTCTAATAATTGCGCCAACAGTTGTTGCCTTCTCACCAAGCTGCTTGCCTATTGTCCTGTAGCCCATCCCAGCCTTGTGCAGGTCTACAATTTTATCCCTGATGTCCTTACACAGCTCTCTGGCCTTGGCCATTGTGGAGAGGTTGGAGTCTGTTTGATTGAGTGTGTGGACAGGTATCTTTTATACAGGTAACGAGTTCAAACAGGTGCAGTTAATACAGGTAATGAGTGGAGAACAGGAGGGCTTCTTAAAGAAAAACTAACAGGTCTGTGGGAGACGGAATTCTTACTGGTTGGTAGGTGATCAAATACTTATGTCATGCAATAAAATGCTAATTAATTATTTAAAAATCATACAATGTGATTTTCTGGATTTTTGTTTTAGATTCCGTCTCTCACAGTTGAAGTGTACCTATGATAAAAATTACAGACCTCTACATGCTTTGTAAGTAGGAAAACCTGCATAATTGGCAGTGTATCACTGTACATACACACACACACACACACACACACACACACACACACACACACACACACACACACACACACACACACACACACACACACACACACACACACACACACACACACACACACACACACACCTCCCCTTGGCCAAGTACAGTTCTCTCTAGCTTGACATGTGTTGTTATGCACACAGATATATAAAACAGCGTGCTCTAACCTGTGTGAGGATTCCTTCGGTAATACGCATCTCAACCCAGTTTGTGTATCATGCTGCTTGAAATTCATTTTTCCCTATATCAGGCTTAGGGAGTAAAATGTGCTGATTACAGGACTGTCTCCTAAACACTGAGATATATATAGAGGCCTCTTTGCCTGTAGATAATCTGGACACATGATATATACCATTTTATAAACTGGGTGGTTCAAGCCATGAATGCTGATTGGCTGAAAGCCGTGGTATAACAGACCAAATACCACAGGTATAACAAAACATTTATTTTTGCTGCTCTAATTATGTTTGTGACCAGTTTATAATAGCAATAAGGCACCTTGGGGGTTTGTGGTATATTGCCAATATACCACGGCAAAGGGCTGTATCCAGGCGCTCTGTTGCGTCGTTCTTAAGAACAGCCCTTAGCCATGGTATATTGGCTACATACCAAATCCTTTGTGCCTTATTGCTTAATTCACCCATGCTTACAGGCCTCATTTCATTAGAGCAATGTAAATGAATGTCTAAATGTCTAATGAACAAGCGTTACTTCCTTGTTTGCTTTGCTAAGTGTTTGAACACATTATGAATCACTGACTATATTAGGCTACACTCTTAGAAAAAAGGTGCTATCTAGAACCTAAAAGGGTTCTTCAGCTGTCCCCATAGAAGAACCCTTTGAATAACTATTTTTGGTTCCAGGTACAGCACTTTGGCTTCCAGGTTGAACCCTATTCAGTTCCATGTAGAGCCCTTTCCACAGAGGGTTTTACATTGAACACAAAAGGGTTCTACCTGCAACCAAAAAGGGTTCTCCTATGGGGACAGCTTTTTTCTAAGAGTGAGTGTATTATTCTATTCCC
The DNA here is from genome assembly GCA_023634145.1 of Thymallus thymallus. NCBI lineage: Eukaryota > Metazoa > Chordata > Actinopteri > Salmoniformes > Salmonidae > Thymallus > Thymallus thymallus. Next base: position 19,601,429 of record CM042413.1, read on the forward strand.
TGACCTCATCCCCATCGAACACCTTTGGGATGAATTGGAACACCGACTGTGAGCCAGACCTAATTGCCCAACATCAGTGCCTGACCTCACTAATGGTCTTGTGGCTGAATGGAAGCAAGTCCCTGCAGCAATGTTCCAACATCTAGTGGAAAGCCTTCCCAAGAGTGGAGGCTGTTATAGCAGCAAAGGGGGGACCAACTCCATGTTAATGTCCATGATTTTGGAATGAGATGTTGGACGAGCAGCTGTCCACATACTTTTGGTAATGTAGTGTTGGCACACACTTCACCTCCAGGCATGTGTAGCTGTCTGTCACCAAGGGCTTTGTTTTTAAACAGGGGGAACGTGATTTTTAAAATAGCCAACACTTACACAAGAATCTCAAATAACAGTAGGAGGAAATAGTCAGTATGCCTTCCCTTCCATGTTAACGCTTCACACAGGTATAATTCCTTAACTTCTTATAAGCATATTTAAGCCTTTTACAATGTCTTATAACAAGGCTTATAATTTTGTCTCCCAGTGGATCAAACTGTCTGTTATTTAGTCTGAATAATTAAAGGGGTCATAGGTAGGTAGGTACTTTATTGATCCCCGGGGGGGAATTTCTTTGTCAAGCAGCTACAACAAAACATAGGGCAGGTGCAAAATGCCAGAATGAAAATACACAAAAGACAGATACTGTCATGTCCTGATATGTTTCACCTGTCTGTGTTTGTCCCCTCCCCACACCAGGTGCACCCCATCTCCTTCATTAATTAGTTTGGGTATTTAGTCCATTGGGTTCTGTTGGGGTTTTGCCAGATCGTCTTGCCTAGTCAGTCGTTTCCAGCACTTTCCTGTATTACTAACTCTGCCAGTCTGTTTCCCGGTATTTGGACCTCTACCCGCCTGTTGGATTACGTTCCTGTCTAGCCCCTCATGTGCCTTCGACCTTCTGATCTGCTGCCAAACGAACTCTGCCTGCATTACGGATTACGAGCCTGCCTACTCCTCTGTACCGCCATCCTTCTGACCCCCGGTACCGAACGCTGCCTGGACTACGACCACGAACCTGACTCTCCTTATTGGACGACTGCTATTCAGATCCCCTGTTACGAACATTGCCTGTCATTTACTACGAGCCTGTCTTGCCCCATATATCCTATTAAACAGTCAATCATATCTCTGCCTCCGTGTCCGCTTTTGGGTCCCGTATATCTGTCGCCCTGTCAGAACGATCTGGCCATGACGGACCCAGCGGAGTTGACCCATCTACAGAACGCAATAGCCCACCAAGAGGTTGTTGTGGGTCGACACGAGGAGGTGCTACGTTCAATAGCAGAGGAAATCCGTGAGCAGAGAGATAACCAGCAGCGGGTCACCGAATGCCTGCTCCAACACTTGGAGAGATTAACACTGGCACTACCGGCACAGAGCGCTTCCCCCCCCGTCTCCTGTCCCACCTATACCCAGCAACCCAACACCTTCCCCGGTATCCCTAAGAGAGCCACACTTACCTGCTCCCGAACGGTTCTCGGGTGATTCGAGTTATTGTCGTCCTTTCTTGTCCCAGTGCTCGCGTATCTTCGAACTGCAGCCATCCTCTTTTCCCACAGAAAAGTCACGGGTCGCCTATATGATAACCATGATGACGGGGCGAGCCCTGGCCTGGGCTACGCCGATATGGGACCAGCAGCTTCCCGTTTGTTTCAGTCTAGCAGCGTTCACTACGGAGGTAAAAAAAGTTTTCGATGCTCCACTATCCGGAAGAGAAGCGGCACGTCAGCTGCTACATCTAAGACAGGGGACTAGCAGCGTGTCGGATTACTCTATTAAATTCCGTACCCTGGCAGCGGAGTGCTCATGGAATTCCGAGGCTCTGCTCGACGCCTTCTACGACGGATTATGTGATCCCATCAAGGATGAACTCGCCGCCCGAGAGGTGCCTCCCAGTTTAGACAGTCTCATCTCCATTGCCATGCGTATTGGCAGTAGGCTTCAGGAACGTAACCGGGAGAGAGAGAATCGTCGTCCTGCCCAGGCACTTCCGCATTTCGGCGGACTGGGTAGCAGAGCGTCACCGGGAGTAACGGCACCACCCGAATACTTCCGAGAACCATCGAGGGAGTCCGAAGTCCTGACATCTGAACCCATGCAGATAGGAAGGACACAACTGACGGCCGAGGAACGTCAACGCAGAATAGACAGTCGCAGCTGCCTCTACTGTGGTAAGAAGGGACATTATGCAGCCGGTTGTCCTTTAAAAAGGGCGGGCTCATTCGTAACTGCAGGAATACGGGTGAGTCAAACCAAAACCCCGTGGGTACCCCCGGTTCGTTTTCCTTTTCCTGCCACAATTATTTGGGATTCCCAAACCCTTAGAGTAAATGTCCTTATGGATTCAGGAGCTGACGATTGTTTTATTGATAATTCCCTTCTGGTCAAATTAGGCATTCCTTCACGCCCTCTAAGCACACCCATCGAAGCCACAGCCCTGGACGGTCGTTCTATTGGGCGGGTGTCTCAGATATCGGTGCCGGTTACTCTGATTCTGTCTGGCAACCACAGGGAGGAGATCCAGTTCCTGCCCCTACATTCCCCTAATGTTCCAATTGTGTTAGGCCATTCTTGGCTTGTTAAACACAACCCTCACATAGATTGGACTACCGGTTCTGTTACTAACTGGAGCCCTTTTTGCCTTGCTCATTGTCTGAAGGCTGCACCTCATGTTCTAACAAGACAGGTTTCACAGGCCACGGAGGACATCGATTTGTCATCTGTCCCCCCCGAATACTGGGATCTAAGGGAGGTCTTCAATAAGTCTCGGGCTACCTCGCTACCACCTCATCGGCCATACGACTGTGCCATAGACCTCCATCCAGGCACATCACCCCCCCGTGGACGTCTGTACTCCTTGTCCGGTCCGGAGACTAAGGCCATGGCAGATTATGTGGAGACCTCTCTCAGGGCTGGGATTATTCGGCCATCTTCCTCTTCTGCTGGCGCGGGGTTTTTCTTCGTAGCCAAAAAGGATAAGACTCTTCGTCCATGCATTGATTACCGTGGTCTTAATGACATCACGGTGAAGAACCGATATCCACTCCCTCTGCTGGCCTCCGCTTTTGAATTGCTCCAGGGAGCCACGATCTTCTCAAAACTGGACCTCCGAAATGCGTACCACTTGGTACGGATACGAGAGGGTGATGAATGGAAGACTGCGTTTAACACTGCTAGTGGACACTACGAATATCTGGTGATGCCATTTGGGTTGACTAACGCTCCCGCTGTCTTCCAGGCTCTGGTAAACGATGTGCTCCGGGACATGATTAATCGTTTTGTCTTCGTGTATCTGGATGACATTTTGATTTTCTCCCACTCGGCCCAGGAACACACAGCACACGTACGTCAGGTCCTCCAGCGATTATTAGAGAATCAGCTGTTTGTAAAAGCAGAGAAGTGCGAGTTCCATCGCTCGGTCATTCCTTTCCTGGGTTACATAGTGGCTGCGGGTAGCATCCGGATGGATCCTGGCAAGATCCAAGCCGTCACTGATTGGCCACAGCCCTCTTCACGCCTGGATCTGCAACGCTTCCTGGGGTTTGCCAATTTTTATCGACGATTCATTCGGAATTACAGCATTTTGGCAGCCCCTCTCACTGCCCTGACCTCAACTAAAGTGAGTTTTGTGTGGTCACCCCAAGCAGCCCAAGCATTCACTGCCCTCAAACAGCGCTTCACTTCAGCCCCCATTTTGACTCACCCAGACCCAGCCCGGCAATTTGTTGTGGAGGTGGATGCCTCCAATATCGGCGTGGGGGCTGTGTTGTCGCAAAGGTCGGACAAGGATCAGAAACTGCATCCGTGTGCATTCCTCTCCCGTCGTCTGACACCTGCTGAGGTAAATTATGACGTCGGCAACAGGGAACTGCTGGCGGTCAAGACAGCATTGGAGGAGTGGAGACATTGGCTGGAGGGGGCGGAACAACCATTTATTGTGTGGACAGACCACAAAAATCTGGAATACCTACGCTCAGCCAGGAGACTCAATGCCCGACAAGCCAGGTGGGCTCTGTTTTTTACTCGGTTTGATTTCACCCTGTCTTATCGGCCTGGCTCAAAAAATACGAAGCCAGATGCCCTCTCCCGGGTGTTCAGTCCTACTGCTGCGGTCCAAGGTAATGAACGCATTCTTCCGGTCTCTTGTCTGGCTACGCCCTTGATCTGGGGCGTTGAAGAGGCGGTGCGTAATGCGCAGCAGTTGAGCCCTGACCCAGGAGGGGGTCCGCCGGGCTGCCTATTCGTACCTGACCCTGTTCGATCCAGAGTCCTGGAATGGGGCCATTCGTCGAGACTGACCTGCCACCCCGGCGCTCGTCGGACCCTGGCATTTATCCGGCGACGATTTTGGTGGCCCACCATGGGGGTGGATGTTCCTTCTTTTGTCTCGGCCTGCACGGTATGCAACCGAAGCAAGACGCCCCAGCTGGTCTCCTGCAGCCCCTCCCTGTCCCTCATCGTCCATGGTCGCATCTCTCCCTGGACTTTGTCACAGGTCTGCCACTATCCGACGGCAATACCGCCATCCTCACCGTGGTAGACCGGTTTTCGAAGACGGCACACTTTATTCCCCTGCCTAAGTTGCCATCGGCCAAGGAGACGGCCCAATTGATGGTGCAGCACGTTTTCCGGATCCACGGACTACCCACTGACATTGTCTCCGACCGGGGTCCTCAGTTCACCTCCCAGTTCTGGAGGGCTTTCTGCACCCTTATTGGATCTTCTATCAGCCTGTCCTCAGGGTTCCACCCAGAGTCTAACGGTCAATCAGAGCGGGCCAATCAGGACCTAGAGACTGTGCTTCGGTGCCTGGTTTCTGACAATCCCACCACCTGGAGCCGGCAACTTGTTTGGGTCGAATATGCCCGCAACACCCTGCCTTCCTCCGCTACGGGGCTTTCCCCCTTCGAGTGCTCCTTGGGCTACCAGCCTCCGTTGTTTCCGGAGCAAGAAGAGGAGGTTGGTGTCCCGTCGGCCCAGTTGTTCGTCAGGCGCTGTCGTCGGACATGGAGAAAGGCCCGGGCGGTTTTGCTACGCACCAATGCCAGGTATCGGCGGCAGGCCGACCGTCGCAGGACCCCGGCTCCCCACTATCGTGTGGGCCAGAGGGTGTGGCTGTCCACCCGAGATCTGCCCCTTCGGGTGGAGAGTCGCAAGCTTTCATCCCGTTACATCGGCCCTTATCAGATCTCCCGGGTGGTCAACCGCTCAGCTATACGCCTCATGTTGCCCCGGTCCCTCCGCATTAATCCTACCTTTCATGTGTCCCGTGTAAAACCTGTCTCTCATTGTCCTTTGTCTCCTGTTCCTAGGCCTGCCCCTCCTCCTCGGGTTATTGACAACCAACCTGCCTGGACGGTGCGTCGCCTCCTGAGAGTCCGTCCCCGGGGCCGGGGTTTCCAGTATCTGGTTGACTGGGAGGGCTACGGGCCAGAGGAGCGGTCTTGGGTCTCTACCAGGGACATCCTCGACCCGGAGCTCATTGCCGACTTTCATCGACGGCATCCCGGTCAGCCAGGTATGCACCCGGGTCGGTCGCCAGGTGGCGCCCGTAGGGGGAGGGGTACTGTCATGTCCTGATATGTTTCACCTGTCTGTGTTTGTCCCCTCCCCACACCAGGTGCACCCCATCTCCTTCATTAATTAGTTTGGGTATTTAGTCCATTGGGTTCTGTTGGGGTTTTGCCAGATCGTCTTGCCTAGTCAGTCGTTTCCAGCACTTTCCTGTATTACTAACTCTGCCAGTCTGTTTCCCGGTATTTGGACCTCTACCCGCCTGTTGGATTACGTTCCTGTCTAGCCCCTCATGTGCCTTCGACCTTCTGATCTGCTGCCAAACGAACTCTGCCTGCATTACGGATTACGAGCCTGCCTACTCCTCTGTACCGCCATCCTTCTGACCCCCGGTACCGAACGCTGCCTGGACTACGACCACGAACCTGACTCTCCTTATTGGACGACTGCTATTCAGATCCCCTGTTACGAACATTGCCTGTCATTTACTACGAGCCTGTCTTGCCCCATATATCCTATTAAACAGTCAATCATATCTCTGCCTCCGTGTCCGCTTTTGGGTCCCGTATATCTGTCGCCCTGTCAGATACACAATACATGATACATAGAGCGTCAGTATGAAAAAGTATAGAAATATAGAAATACAAGAAGTCTGGAGTGCTAAAAAAAGCTATTAAAAAACATTGCATAGTATGTGTGGTTGGCTGAATATGTACACTATACATTGGTGGATGTTGGATGGTTAACTATACTATACAGGTCGATGGCAGAGAAATACATCAATAGCTAAAAATGCGTATGATATGAGTGAGGGTAATAATAGTTTACTTAATAGACATACTGGTTAAATGTACAGGTAAGTGAATATTTGCATGGTTACATTAACTGTACAGGTAAATGACAGGAAGAGATGCTTAAATAGCTAAATGTGTGTATGATATAATTTGGGGTAATATTAGTAATTCCCTTAAAATACAGTCCTTAGTGCGCACGGTTTAATTACAGATAACTGCACGTATTGCACATTCGATATACTAAAAGCAATGAAAAAAAAAGATACAACTGACAGGATACTAACATGCATTCCTGAGTGAATGACTACGTAAGTAAAGTCCAAGAATTACTTGCAATATTGCATGTGATATGATATAACAACTGTACATGAGTAAGTATATACAGACCTGAATTAATAAATAGGACCTGAGTTAATGAGTGATTACGGACCAGAGTTAGTCACGGATGGATGCACAATTGTTAAGATAGGTCCTAACACCCCAACAGTTCCAGGTCTGTGTTGCCGACGGCACGGCACCCCGGTGAGGCATTAAATAGTCTAATAGCCGCCATCAGGAAGGACCTCCTGTAGCGCTCTCTGGCACACCGTGGTGGGATAAGTCTGTGACTGAAGGTGCTCCTCTGCGTCATAACCATGGCATGCAGAGTGTGGGTGACGTTGTCCATGATGGCCAGCAGTTTGGCCAGGATCCGTCTCTCCTCCACCTCCTCTAGAGTGTCAAGGCTCATCCCCATGACAGAGCTAGCCTTCCTGATCAGCTTATTTACCCGAGAAGCATCACCGGCTTTTATGTTGGCTCCCCAGCACACCACTGCAAAATAAAAAAGTTGTACAATGCATTACAACTCAAACCATCTCTGAGGTGTTGCCTGTTCGCTATCATTGCTTTTTAATCTATCATAGCAGAACTTATTTCCTACCATGAAAGTGCTTGTTAGCGTCCATAGTGCTTATGCATTTGGAGAGAGGGGTGATCATAGAGCAGTGCATAAGGTGATTTGTGATGTGTCCCAAAATCACTTCAAAAGACACCTGCACTTCCACCTAGGCATGTAGGCTAGGCCACTTTTATTATAACTATATGTTTCATTGATTAAACTTCACATTAATTGATGCAATACATTTGCCAACGACCTCTCTTCCAGATGTGGTACATTACCAGAAATGTAGCCTATTGGACAATTCACTCCGATAGCCGACAACAATGTAGACATTCCCTTTAAGTGGCATCCTTGGGGAACTCAGAAATTATTCAGATATAAATGCATAGAATTCAATGTATTTTTTTTATAAAGTGCAAAAGCGCATGAGTTTAACATGGTCAGTTAGGGCAGGCTATAGGCGTATCACGACAAAAAAACGGCATCTTATTGCTGCCCTTGTGGAAAAATGGAGACCATCCCTTTAAATAAAACTTGATGATTCCATTAGAACGGCAGCAGCAGCAGCAGTGATACACGCAGCCGCCCAACCTGGCCGCAGCAAGACTGTTGAGCAAATCTTTTTTTCAATCTGTATGACACTGAATGCTAAGGTGCGATTTTTTAAACAGTATTATATTTGTTTTATATATTGGGTTCTTGGGAGGATAAACGAAACGTGTGACAGAAGAACAAGAGGAGAAAGTGTTTACGGTATTGGAGACGGGTTATCTGGACGTTCATGAGGTGGACTTCGCCGCATTTGGTGGGCTGCTCCTAGCTTGGATAATCCCACCATATAATGTTATATCCCTGACATTCATTCCAAACTCAACCTGTACGGAGAACTGTCACCGACGTTGATGCATTTCAAAGGAAAAGCATGGAATAAAGGTTGACATCAAAGGAGTCCTGAAGAAAAGTCGCTTTTTTTTCTGGTGAAAAAGTAGTCTACTGCTTCTTTTAAATAACCTGTACATTATTAAGTAGCCTAGGAAAGGCGTAGCCTACTCTTACAACTCATCACAAGATGTCTGTTCCGGTAAGTGTTATCTAAAGGTTATATTTTAAATCCTTTTATGGAAGACAATGTAATAATGTTAGGCTACATTTGGCATTAACTTTTGTTGCCTACAGAGTGATGTGCTTTGCTGCTCTGGCATTTGAAATGCACTAGGCTATGTGTCAGTGAGTAAGTAAGTATGCTACGTCTCGTTTATTACTTTTGTAATATCATTGTAATACCACTGTTATAATGATATAAGATGTTTATTTTCAATGTTTCTCTAATTTGTAAAAATGTCCACACTCTAGGAGTGCAAGCTCCAACGCACACTGCTAGCTGTCAGGCTGGTGTTGGCAGTCTGTCAAATTTGACTGGGTGTTTGTAGGAGTGCCAACGTTGCAGCCTGAGTTTTGTGAGTTACATAGTGTTGGGTTGAAACTTTACCGCACTTATGTAACCACCTGTATAGTTTGAGTCTAAAACGTATTGGACTTGGACACTTAATACTTCAACATTTTTGTAGTGAATAGGATTAGAAATATGCAGTTTTACTGGAGACCATTTTTGCTTTCTGTTGTCTTTTTCTGTTGCTTTGCAAGCAGTCTACAATTAATCCAACAGCCAGCAAATCAGTAAATAGCCCAATTAAATGCCCCTAATCATATCAAAAGGTACCAGTTCCATCCTTTGATGTGTATTGTAGGTGTATGTGTCTAGATATTCAGGTTATTACTGTACCCCTTGGCTAAGTACAGTTCTCTCTAGCTTGACATGTGTTGTTATGCACACAGATATATAAAACAGCGTGCTCTAACCTGTGTGAGGATTCCTTCGGTAATACGCATCTCAACCCTAGCAGTTTGTGAAGAGATCACAAAGTTTGTGTATCTTGCTGCTTGAAATTCATTTTCCCCTATATCAGGCTTAGGGAGTAAAATGTGCTGATTACAGGACTGTCTCCTAAACACTGAGATATATACAGAGGCCTCTTTGCCTGTAGATAATCTGGACACATGATATATACCATTTTATAAACTGGGTGGTTCAAGCCATGAATGCTGATTGGCTGAAAGCCGTGTTATAACAAACCAAATACCACAGGTATGACAAAACATTTATTTTTGCTGCTCTAATTATGTTTGTGACCAGTTTATAATAGCAATAAGGCACCTTGGGGGTTTGTGGTATATTGCCAATATACCACGGCAAAGGGCTGTATCCAGGCGCTCCGTGTTGCGTCGTGCTTAAGAACAGCCCTTAGCCTTCGTGCCTTATTGCTTAAATCACCCATGCTTACAGGCCTCATTTCATTAGAGCAATGTAAATGTGTAATGAATAAGCGTTACATCCTTGTTTGCTTTGCTAAGTGTTTGAACACATTATGAATCACTGACTGTATTAGGCTACACTCTTAGAAAAAAGGTGCTATCTAGAACCTAAAAGGGTTCTTCAGCTGTCCCCATAGGAGAACCCTTTTGAAGAACTATTTTTGGTTCCAGGTACAGCACTTTGGCTTCCAGGTAGAACCCTATTCAGTTCCATGTAGGGCCCTTTCCACAGAGGGTTCTACATGGAACACAAAAGGGTTCTACCTGCAACCAAAAAGGGTTCTCCTATGAGGACAGCTTTTTTCTAAGAGTGTATGTATTATTCTCATTAGTAGGACTGTGTTTGCTTTGTGCATATGTTTTTACCCTCAGTTAGCTATTCTGCGCTGTATTCAACAAACAGTCCAGATTGCAAATCCCCGGGTTTGATGGCAACAGCTGCTGTTCTCTGTGCAGGCAGGATGAAGAGTCTCATAAACACCATCGGTAAACCCAGCGCTGTAATGACTCCCTCATCTCCATGCCAACTAGTCTGAGCCCCTTCACCTGGCTGCCACGTATGTCACTGGGAAATCAAAGACAAACAGACAGTGCCATGGTGTGACTCTCCACCTATCCCAGTGGACAAATCATTCTTGCACACTTTTCCATTTCATTGATATCATTTAAGATTTTCCATAGAAATCAAGTTAGATATGGGGGTGTTTTGGAAGATGGCTGGTGTACTATTATTCTTATTACACTACTATTCTTGCAGTAATAGTGTAATAACATTATTACAACACTATAGCTTTGAATATTTACAGTTTAGTCATTTAGCAGACACTCTTATCAAGTACCCCGTGGGAATCGAACCCACAACCTTGGCGTTTCAAGTGCCATGCTCTGCCGACTGAGCTACATGGGGTACTGTAACGTCTGCTATACATTTGATGCTGTACCTTCTTATTGGGAATGCAGATTTTTTCAATGTCGTTGCTTGGGTGATGGGTGTATTCCCTCGATGGCCTGCCAAAATTCTTATAGACTGGGAGTCCCTTTGGAGAGTATCCTCCTGCTTTATTTGATGTGTTAATTCCTCCAGTCAACCATATTATGAGGGGAATTAAACTGATGTTTTGGATGGGATCAGCCCATAGAGTTAAGCATGCTTAGGTGAACATGAAGTCCCAGTTGGCTAGTAGCAGGGGTCCCAATGCTCCAAGGCTTAGATGCTGTGCCTTTTTAGTCATCCCTCCTTTGATATTGTGAATTTAACATTGGTCGGTAGTAATTGATTTACTGTAGGTAGAATATAATAGCATCTATAGCAGTGTTTTATTTTCATGCTACATGTACTGTATAGAGGTTGCTGTTATAGTTTACAGTAGAACATTATTTAGCAAATTCAAACATTTTAGCAATATGCATGTCCTAAATACAGTACAATGTGGCATATGGACAGATATACACGGATGCAGGCTGCCATACGTACAAGCATTCATAACATACCATGAATTGATATGGCCTATTGAGAATGTAGCACCTCTACCAGAGTATAGTGTATTCTTATCTTTAACATGAGCTCAGTTTCCCCAAGGGCACATCTCAGCTCAGCTGCAGCCTCTCTCGCCCCTCACGCTCCCTCCCTCCTTCCTTCCTTCCCTCCCTCCCTCCCTCCCTCCCTCCATTCCAGCAGCCAAGCAATGTAGGACACAAGGGGGTTAAATGGGACGTCTGCCGGGGCTCTAACGACAGCCCTCCGATATATCCCTCTCAGAAGCCTGACATTTGGCACTTGTCATAGATGATGCTCCACATACATATTCATAATTGGTGCATTTCAATAAACCCCGTTCAGGCCTTGGCTACTTGTGTGGGCAATAGTTAGCCATCAGCCTCCCTGCCTTCTTTGTGTCTTTCACGTATATACCACTAGATAGGTACACATAACTCACAGCAAATGCATTATTACACACAAGGCGAGGTTGCTTAGAAGTCATCCAAAATGCATAGAACACAATGTACCACAATGGTGCAACCAGCTACCGTCAACCAGCCTGTTTGTAATTCAGATATACGAACGTAGGCATTCAAACACGCAAAAACATTAACTCAAACATTCACACATGTTGATCTCCCCAGCTTGGATGCTCTCCCTTCACCCTCCAAGTTCACACACACACACACACACACACACACACACACACACACACACACACACACACACACACACACACACACAAATGGCCATTTCCTAAATTAGCCATGGATTTAGATAAGGATTTGGACTTGTGTTTTTACTTAATTCTTGGTACTGGACAATGATTATAATGGCAATTCTGATCCAACCGTACGTTGTGCCTCTGGCCTGAGATGATGGAAGTTCAATATTTAGCTAGATGTAGTTAATGTTAACTATCTGGCTCATCATTGCCCATGAAAGGAAGTTAGGCTAGCGAGCAAGCATTTAGCCAGGACAACAAAAACTAAAATCATGTAGCCTACTGTATGACAGAGTCATAGACCATTTGAGCGACATGAAAGAGAACAGGATAGCATTGGAGTTTCTCTATAAGTAGGGTGAGTCAACATGCTTTTTGTACTCACATGCACACACGCACACACTTTCCATGGTTCTAAATCAATGGTTGTTTAGTAGTCCGAAAATGTCAGAAAAATCTACTTGATTGACCATGCTGTAGGTCATGTAACTGGTTTTGTAATGAAACAAAAGTGTGGTTGATTTTATTCTGCCACTGTGTCTTCTTATTGTCTCGGGCCTTAGGCCTTTATATCACGGTGTCAAGTCATATGATATAACAGGTTAAAGAGCAAACAACACAATTATCACAACACCATGTATTAAATGAGTTTTAATTTTTTCTGGCTTGGCTTCCCCGGGGATTTTACACAAGCACCGCTACTGGCTTAGGAAGCATCTTAGTCCAGCAGTCAGCTGACACATCCATTTGTTTACAACTGACTGCTCAGCATAAATGATACAAATGTATGCTATAAACAGCTACAGTGTCAGGCTCTGGCCATAGATAAGCCTTTTGCTTCTCTATGTGGCCATGGTCAGAGTCTGACAGTTCTATGTGTTCTACATCTTTGTAGTATTTTGTGTTGGACCCCTAATTAGAGGCAGCTGCTATGCATTGTCTCTAATTAGGGATCCTACTTATGTTTGTATGTCCCACACCTAGGGGTGGGTCATTATCTTCATGTCCGATACCCTAAGTGTGTTTCCGTTTGTTGTTTCGTTGTTCATTTGTATAGGTCGTCGTTTTGAGTATATCCGTTATTAAAAGGGTGTCAAACTATTACTGCGCTGCGCCTTGGTCTGTCCTAACACCCAATCGTGACATACAGGTAGAAATATTAATATACATTTAAGCATAAATATGTATACTGATACGTGTCTCTTTTTCCATAAATATGCCATCATCAGGTGCCAGTGGACCATACATAGCAACTGTCCATCATTCAGTTATTTTCTCTTCCAATAGCACTGTACACTGAAATGGTGTTCTGATCTAGTCATCCCATCCATGGTCTTATAGAATTCACTAATGGTATTGACTATTGCATGTCTATCATCAGTCAGCCACAGCTGACCTCCTACTATTAATGGCCCATCCACAATCAGCCTGTCATATAAATCTCCACTAAAGGCCATGTCTTGTGACTGGTTGGTTTTATCTGATCTACAGCTAATACGTCTTGCTTGAATTTTCTCCTTCTATCGTTGAACTGCCAGTATGTGGGTGAGAAAAGGTAGCATCAGCCTTTTTGAAAAGCTAACCCCCATGGCTAAGAGGAGAGCAGTAGAGCAGAGCAGTGTGTGTGGTGTGACTGGGGCTGTGTGGAGTCTGTCCTCACTCACGCTCAAACAGTCACAGACACACAATGGAGGAGCAGAGCCACTGCTGCATGCCAGAACATTCCTGCTCCGACAGTCCCTGGGTATTTCACTTTCCTCACTCTGCTCACTCACTGAAGAGAGACTGTGCGTGCGTGCGTGCGTGCGTGAGAGAGAGAGAGAGAGAGAGAGAGAGAGAGAGAGAGAGAGAGAGAGAGAGAGAGAGAGAGAGAGAGAGAGAGAGAGAGAGAGATTCTGCACGAAGATTGAGTATTGGTGCGTGCCTACGTGCGTTTTAGAGGAGAGTGTGTGTAAAGGGGTGTGTAGATAGGCGTGGGCTGTTGAATGAGTGTGTATGGGAGCGTGTGGAGGGCTACGTTATGTATGTGATCTTACGATCTTCTACTGTCCCCCATCAATCCTTGTCACTGTGCAGTATGTGTGTGATAATCTGGTATCTTGTGGGAGGACCGCGTGCTCTTGCATGTACTGAATGTGTGTGTGCGTACTTATGTATTCGTGTGCATGTTTAAAAATATATATTTAACCAGGCTAGTCAATCAAGAGCAAATGTTTATTTACAATGACGGTCTGCAAGAAGCTAAAGACTTCGGACTGCGATTAGAAAAACACAACAACAAAAAAATAATGGAAGACAAAATTGACACGCAGACAAAAGACACTTGCAACGGCGCAAATACAACAGCAAACAAAAAGTGGTGTGTGTGCTCAGTTTTAAATAGCACTGTGTGCTGAAATTGCGTTCTGTGTGCGTGTGTGTGTGTGTGCACCCTTATATGTGTTCCAGTGTGTGAAACCCTGTCTCTGTGAATGCTCAGCAGTGTGGTTCTCTGTCTCTCTGTGTGGCGTCAGACTGGCAGCAGAAGCCATGTATCGCTCAGCCAGGACTGTAGCTGTTGTTGTTATTTATTCTCTTGGCTCTTTCTAGTTTGGCGGCTCTCCCTCGATCTCTCTCTTTTCCTGTCCTTCACTCCTCTCGTCATCCCTCTCCTCATCTTTCTTTCTAGCCATCTCCCTTATTCTCTCCTCCTCCCACCCTCTCTTATCCCCGTCCGCTATTCTTTCCATTTTCATCCCATCATCTTCTTATTCCAGTTTCTACCGTTGTCTTGGTATATGATGGGCTGTACTGTACAGTGTTCAGTGTATTGGTCGGTGGGGGACAACTCAGTGTGAGACCCCAGCAGTTCTCATTTCAAAGCCTGGTGTCGTTTTCCTCACACTGTCTCCCGGTTTGTCCCCAGTGACCTGGCCCAGACAGACAGACAGCACTGGATGTCAGCCCTGTTGTCAGAGGTATTATGCCTTCCCACCCTGGCCCAGACAGACAGACAGCTCTGGATGTCAGCCCTGGTTGTCAGAAGTATTATGCCTTCCCTCCCTGGGCAAATCACCATCACAAAACACAATTTTATTTCACCTTTATTTACCAGGTAGGCCAGTTGAGAACAAGTTCTCATTTACAACTGCGACCTGGACAAGACAAAGCAAAGCAGTGCGACAAAAACAACAACACAGAGTTACACATGGGAATAAACAAACGTACAGTCAATAACACAATAGAAAATATATGTACAGAGTGTGCAAATGTAGTAAGGATCCCTCACTCACCTCCCTGAGGACAAGGACCGACTTATGCTCTTATGTCGTCCTGTTTTGATATGAGAATGTGGACCACGCTGAGGCAGAGATGGCCTCCCTCCGCATCGTTTCACTGCTCTCTAAATCACATCATCTCATCATGTGCTTCTCATTAGCCGTGCATACTTGTGCCTTAATGAGAGGGGGAGAGAGTGGTATGTTTGTGTCAGTGTAATGTGCGTATGCAGGTGTCATGAACAGTATGTTGGTGCAAGATTTTTTGCTCAATGCAATATCTGTGATGTAAGAGAGGGTCAAATTGAGCAGCTGTGAGACACAGACAGACGGCAAGAGAGAGAGTGTGTGTGTGTGTGTGTGTGTGTGTGTGTGTGTGTGTGTGTGTGTGTGTGTGTGTGTGTGTGTGTGTGTGTGTGTATTTTTTGGCTGTTCCCTCTGCCAAAGCGTCCTATCCCTGGCTTCGTAAATCTCCTGGCTGATCTGCGTTGTGGCGCTGTTAATGGCCGCCCATCAATCACGCTCACATGTGAGTTATTGCCGACGTGGTTAGAGGCGGGCTTAGCGACTTACTTCGCTGGAAATTGGCCAGTCAATATGGCAGAGAAGGACCGCGTCGGTCCGGAGAATTGATCATCATTTGAAATGCAAAGCTGTTGACAGCATAAACAAGTGAGGGTCAACTGAAGCGCATGGGCTGGAGAGAGGGGAGGATGGAGAGAAGGTGTAGGGAGAAGAGGGGAGGATGGAGAGAAGGTGTAGGGAGAAGAGGGGAGGATGGAGAGAAGGTGTAGGGAGAAGAGGGGAGGGTGGAGAGAAGGTGTAGGGAGAAGAGGGGAGGATGGAGAGAAGGTGTAGGGAGAAGAGGGGAGGATGGAGAGAAGGTGTAGGGAGAAGAGGGGAGGATGGAGAGAAGGTGTAGGGAGAAGAGGGGAGGATGGAGAGAAGGTGTAGGGAGAAGAGGGGAGGGTGGAGAGAAGGTGTAGGGAGAAGAGGGGAGGGTGGAGAGAAGGTGTAGGGAGAAGAGGGGAGGATGGAGAGAAGGTGTAGGGAGAAGAGGGGAGGATGGAGAGAAGGTGTAGGGAGAAGAGGGGAGGATGGAGAGAAGGTGTAGGGAGAAGAGGGGAGGATGGAGAGAAGGTGTAGGGAGAAGAGGGGAGGATGGAGAGAAGGTGTAGGGAGAAGAGGGGAGGATGGAGAGAAGGTGTAGGGAGAAGAGGGGAGGATGGAGAGAAGGTGTAGGGAGAAGAGGGGAGGATGGAGAGAAGGTGTAGGGAGAAGAGGGGAGTAGTTAAGGTAAGGGCATGAATAATCGAGTACTCGAACGGACGTCAAAACTCGATCTTTAATCAGAGATCCAATTTATTTCTAATACTGTACAACTATTTGGTGGATTGTGCTTTGTGGCATTGTCCCCCCCCAAAATGAAATTTTGTCATGAAGATGTTAATTTGCTTTGACTCCAGAAATAAATGCCTCTAACTGATAAACAAGCTACATTCCTTGCCAAATTAAAAGGTTTTTATCGCAAATTCAAAATGGACTGGTTGATTGAAGTAAGGAAATATGTAGTTCAATGTAGAATTGTTAATCCATTTAGAAAATTCCAAACAGGCAGAATAAACTAAATCGAATGTCTGTTGCCCTATATCGAAAAGAAGACAGATTTAGGTTTTTAACCCTGAAAAAGTATTTCAACGTGCGAAATTAAGCCCCGTTTCAAATGATCACTCTTTGAGAATAACTGTTCAAAACCCGCATGATGCACATCACTTCGCACTGGCAACTTTTTTCATTTGGAAAAATATTCAGTTATATTTTATTCTGTTATATTACATCATGTTTTTTGATAATAAATTAGGCATTGTTGTACACTATTGGCATATAGATAAATGCACACATTTTATTCCATTGTGGGCCTTGTTCTTGTGTTCTAAAAACGTATAATCTTTCAATTTCGAGTACCACAACAAATTTAGCGAGCACTTGAACATTCAACATTTTTAAATGCCCATCCCTAGGAGAGTAGTACAACATCAAAATGCCCACTGCTGCTTCTACAGCCAAAACATTGTGTTATAAACAGATAATGTTATGCAGCTCCTAGCAGTAAGACCTCCCCCTCATTTAGTCCTAATCTCGTTTTATAAACCTCTAGTAAACCCTACTGATGTCTACACAACAGCATGACATTCAGCATGCAGCGGCATTTCCATCAAACACAGGACTAATGTGTTTCTGCTTAAGATTTAAGACATAGGCTCCTGCAGTGGGTCAGGGAGTTAGTAGGCTACTGTACTGTACATCTCTTAAAGCCTTATGGTGGATAGTGTCATTTTCTTACTAGAGATTATCACTCCACGGCAGTGCTTCTGTTCAATTAGATTCATTTTCTAAGAAAAAAACGAGTTACTGGAGCCCCAGCTGAGTCGGTGTTTTTGCATGCTCAAGTTCTCAAGAGGTACCTGAGAGAACCACTAGACCAACAGTCAGATGTAATCAGCTTAGCCCACTACACCACACAGCAGGCTGGGGAGTAGGACCACTGGGCTGCAGAGAGCAGGCTCAGATAGTGGAATAGTGTGTGTTTGTGTAAGGGGAAGGGAAAGGGGGATACTAGTCAGTTGTACAACCGAATGCATTCAACTGAAATGTGCCTTCTGCATTTAACCCAACCCTTCTGAATCAGAGAGGTGCGGGGAGGCTGCCTTAATCGACATCCACGTCTTCGGCGCCCGGGGAACAGTGGATTAACTGCCTTGTTCAGGGGCAGAACGACAGATTTTTTTTTACCTTGTCAGCTCTGGGATTTGATCCAGCAACCTTCCGGTTACTGACCCAACCCTCCTACCCTCCAGTAGTATTGTGTATAATGTGAGTGCGTTCGTGTCGTTTGTTTGTTTGTTTGTGTGTGTGTGTGTGTGTGTGTGTGTGTGTGTGTGTGTGTGTGTGTGTGTGTGTGTGTGTGTGTGTGTGTATGAGCATGAGCATGAGCATGTGGTAGTAATGTATTATCTATAAGCAGCTAACCGTGTGAAGAGCCTTTAATCCGTGCCCACGCAATGTAAAGAACCTCTAATCTGATTGAAGGATACAGTTGCTATGTGCATTTACATTTCCCAAATCACTGATGCATTATGAATAATGTATGCACAGGCTCAGCCGTATCCAATCTGGTGATTGTATGGATTACGACAGATAATTTAAGCTTTATATTTCCATCTTTAATTCGAACATTTAGTGCCGTCTGCTCTCGTGCTCCATTACCATTCAACATATAGGGAAATCTGTTTTGTGTGGTTTTGCGTTATAATGGAAATGAGAATTGATTATGGCATAATGGGTTTTATGATGATAAACTAACCTGTGGATGACTTAAGTATTTTTCTGTACATTTAAGAGGGAGGGATCGCTCTCTTTCTCTTTGCCCTTCTGTGTGACCTCCATCAGCCCCATCAGTCCCCATTCTCCCCTCCCTGACGCCCTCTCCACCCTGTTCCGTCCCTGACATGTGAGCCTGCTCTTGGTGGAAATGTGTAATTCCTTGTGGACCAGCCCTGTCACTCTGCTCTGACTTTTCTACTGATGGGGGTTAGGCCATTTCTGATTGGGCATTTAGAGAAAGGGCAGAAAGAGGATAGAAAAGATGAGTAGGAGAACGCCAGCGACAGAGGGAAAGGATTTCATGATGGTGACTCTATTTCAGAGGGAAAGGATTTCATGATGGGGACTCTATTTCAGAGGGAAAGGATTTCATGATGGTGACTCTATTTCAGAGGGAAAGGATTTCATGATGGTGACTCTATTTCAGAGGGAAAGGATTTCATGATGGTGACTCTATTTCAGAGGGAAAGGATTTCATGATGGTGACTCTATTTCAGAGGGAAAGGATTTCATGATGGGGACTCTATTTCAGAGGGAAAGGATTTCATGATGGTGACTCTATTTCAGAGGGAAAGGATTTCATGATGGTGACTCTATTTCAGAGGGAAAGGATTTCATGATGGTGACTCTATTTCAGAGGGAAAGGATTTCATGATGGTGACTCTATTTCAGAGGGAAAGGATTTCATGATGGGGACTCTATTTCATAGGGAAAGGATTTCGTGATGGTGACTCTATTTCATAGGGAAAGGATTTCGTGATGGGGACTCTATTTCAGAGGGAAAGGATTTCATGATGGTGACTCTATTTCATAGGGAAAGGATTTCGTGATGGTGACTCTATTTCATAGGGAAAGGATTTCGTGATGGGGACTCTTTCATTGAGCCACTTGTTGGTGACCTTTTGTGTCACACTGCCCCTCCCTCATCGATTCAGCTGCAGGATTACCATTGCATCAGCAGCACCATAGTGTTAACCGAACGTTGCGGCTCCCATTTTCCGCTTGTGGAGCGACCTTTATGTGACTAGCGTGTCTCTTTAATGGCAGTTCTTGTGAAGGATAATGAAAGGACTCCACCCGTTATTACTGCGGCTTTGGGGGAGATAGAAAGTAATTTATGATTTTGAAGATTGATTTTTGATTTCTCACACAAAATCACACTCCACAGGCTTGAGTGAAGGCCTTTTTTTTGTCTTCTTTTTGTGTGATTGTGAGTCATGACCACAGCCCTCACACACACACACACATTACACACACACACACACACACACACACATTACACACACACACACACATTACACACACACACACACACACACACACACACACACACACACACACACACACACACACACACACACACACACACACACACACACACACACACACACACACACACACACAATAACAACAACAGACTCAAGACAGTAGGAGACTGTAATGATGTGTGTATGGCAGTTGTTTGTTCTTAGAGTGTCTCTCCACTTGGAGAGACTTACAGAGCACCACACAGTCTAGTTCTATTTTATAAGCGCCCGGCCAGCGTTTTGGTTGGGCTCCTGGGAGCTCCGTATGCTCATCAGTAAACATTAATGTTCCTCAGCTGCCTTTTATATCCATACTTATGCACAGAGCGTAACACCAAGGCCTTTTTATACACACAGGATTTTAGAATGCAGTTCAGTCAGCTGGTTGAGATCCACTTTAACTCGTAAAAACTGTGCATTCAATTAGTGCAGAATCTAATGTTTGGCTAAAGCTAGGATTTTGAATTGAGATGTCCTTATAGACTGCTGATGTGGTATTTGGGAGGACCATAGCTCAGATGGAAACCCACTAGGACCTCTGATAAGCAGGTGGAATATGGTTGCTGGTGCCACTTCCTCCACAGATGCTCTGCTAGATGTCCTCAGACAGAAGGTGTACCGATCACTGAAGTCAGAGGTCAAAGGGAAGAGCTGTTACCTGGTCCTCCTGGGGTTAGATAGGTGTTCCAGATCAGTGTTAGACGGCCCTGTTACATCAGGGCTTGCAGGCATTGGAGCTTCAGGTTTCTCTCAGTGGGGTTAAAGGGAAGATGGCTCTGAAGTCATTGGTCTGTGGGGGTGGTGGGAACCAGGGCTAAATGGCTTTTTGTCCTGAGCCATAGGAGACCAGAGCTAAGGGGTCAGTTGGATTTCAGCAGCATTGGGGTATTGGTTGTAGAGTAGATTGAAGATGAAGTCAGAATCAATTGACGAAAACTCTCCTAACACACCATGTCCCCCATATCCCCACCTGACTGATACTTACTCAGTCTGCATGTGGCCTGTGATGTTGTTTGTCTCTGGGTATTTGCCGTGGGCTGACGGACAGGTGCCAGTGGTGCTTGTTTGGAGTGTGTGGGCTGACCCGTCCGTCACATCCTGTGCCCTCTCGCCCAGTTGGCCAGGGACTTAATCTGCTCAGCTGCCATCCTCAGAGCCACAGCTGAATTGGTTTTGAACCAAGAGGGCAAGCAATTTACTCCTCATTCAGAGACCATTCCACTTCGCAGAACCCAGAGAAGTGGGGAAGGGACCGATCCTGGAGAGAGAGAGTGATAGAGGAGGGATAACGAGGGCTGTGGTGAAAGATGTGGAGGCCATAGAGAGTGGTGAAATATGTGGAGGCCATAGAGAGAGGTGAAATATGTGGAGGCCATAGAGAGAGGTGAAATATGTGGAGGCCATAGAGAGAGGTGAAAGATGTGGAGGCCATAGAGAGAGGTAAAAGATGTGGAGGCCATAGAGAGAGGTGAAATATGTGGAGGCCATAGAGAGAGGTGAAATATGTGGAGGCCATAGAGAGAGGTGAAATATGTGGAGGCCATAGAGAGAGGTGAAATATGTGGAGGCCATAGAGAGAGGTGAAATATGTGGAGGCCATAGAGAGAGGTGAAATATGTGGAGGCCATAGAGAGAGGTGAAATATGTGGAGGCCATAGAGAGAGGTGAAAGGAAATGAGAGGTGGATTGAAGAAGAGAAAATAGGGGGAAGGGGAATAATACCACTATTTGGATGGAGAGATGGAAAGAGTTGTAGAGACAGACTCCTGTATGCTTTTAGTCTCTTTCAAGTCACATAAATGTGTCCTATTTTCAAAGTTTGTTTGCAAAGACGTATACACATTTGTACAGTCAGACTAGCTGCTTCAGAAGCATAGGAAATATGATCCTCACAGGAGCCCTGGCAGCCAATGTATCTACCAAAACAAACCAAGAAAAAAACACTATCCTAACAATGTTGCCTCAGCGTTTCTGGAAGGGCCTTTCGGGCAGACTCCTGGACCGCCATGCTGGAATGTGGGATCACTCCAGAGTCTGGGCCCAGAGGCTGAGGGCTGAGCTGAGCCCAGGCGAGGTCCAACAGACAGACAGCAGGAGCAGCAGGAGCTGGAAAGTGTTGTTGAGCCAAACTGGGCCAACTCCAGCCTGATGTCCTGTCATCATCATCCCCACACTGCTCTGCTCACATCATCCCAGCCTGCACCTCCTCCTCTTCCAGGAGTCTATTTTAGCCCCAGAATAACTCAAATACCCTTTATTTCCCGTGAACATTTATTTCAAGAGCACTAAATTCTGCTGTACAAATCAGATGTGCAAATGAATATGCATGCCCTGGTTCCATGGATCTAGGTCATTATCTAAGACAAATTAGGGTCTGTAGACAGTTTAATTGGCAGAGGAACTGTATGCACACGGTTAGTGTACAGTGGCACTAATTTACTACTACGGCTAACACCCAAGATATTATGCAACAGTTATGATAACTCTTATGATGACACTAGTTATGTGAGTGTAACAGTGTTGCTTCCATCCCTCTCTTTGCCCCAACCTGGGCTTGAACCAGGGACCCTCTGAGCACAACTGCCGCCTCCCACAAAGCATTGTTACCTATCGCTCTACAAAAGCCATGGTCCTTGCAGAGCAAGGGAAACAACTACTTCCAGGTCTCAGAGCGAGTGACGCACACCGCTAACTAGCTAGCCATTTCACACCAGTTACATGAGGATGCATATTATAGCCTAGAAATAGCCCCCAAATGAAACAGGAGAATGTGGAACATATTGCTGACGTAGTGGAGGATACAGAATGTTTGCTCTGATGTGGTCTGGATTGTATTTTAGTGCCCAGTCAGCTCTTAGCAAAGGCTCTGTCTAAAGCTCTTTGAATCCGTGCCACCCGCCTCAGCTGTGGTCTTGGGACGGGTCCAGGTCCAGGGAGAGTCAAAGTCTGTCTCTGGGTAGCAGCAGCTCCTGAAATATCCCCCTGCAGTATTTCCAGAAGAGGGGAGGAATGGACGGACGGACGCTGGGGTATTTTTACTCAAGGCATGCAGCCCCGTCACATGACCCCACAGTCAGCCTTGAGTCTCTCAATTAAGTTTATTTATTTATTTTATTTAACCTTTATTTAACTAGGCAAATCAGTTAAGAACAGATTCTTATTTACAATGACGGCCTACCAAAATACAAAAGATCTCCTGCGGGGAGAAAAAATAAAATATATATAAATATAGGACCAAACACACATCACGACAAGAGAGAACAATAGCAAAAGAGATACCTAAGACAACAACATAGCAAGGCAGCAACACATAACAACACAGCATGGTAGCAACGTAACATGACAACAACATGGCAGCAGCACAAAACATGGTACAAACATTATTGGGCACAGACAACAGCACAAAGGGCAAGAAGGCAGAGATGACAATACATCACGCAAAGCAACCACAACTGTTAGTAAAGTGTGTCCTTCTGTTGGAGGATTCAGTACGGTATTTTCAGGCCTCAAAGTATCTCCTCAAAGTATCTTTAAAGCCTCCATTTTTTTGCTGGGTATCTCTTTCCTCTACTCTAGTGCATTGTTAGAACACTGTATCACCCAGCTTTAATGCTCTCGCCAATGTAAAAGCGTGTCGATAGTGAACGATTAATCTCTCGTGGACAGACTATGTAAACATCTGACCAAATTCGATTTTAGTTCTCGGTTAACCGATATTAGTGAACGGTTGATGTGCTGATGTACAGTAGCTAGCTGTACTTTCCCACAGTACAAAGTAATGCGGTCATCTTCCCAGCAGAATCCCCCTCTAAGGAGATTGAATGGAAATGCAGGAAATTGATAGAATTAGTCTGCGCTGAAGGGCGAAAGACCTTGTTGTGCTGTCGACTCCCATAATGGATTTCCCACCTACCCAAAGCTATGTTTCACAATCCTGGACCATGAGTTTACTTTTTTCAAACTCTTTAGTACAGTTTAGGCCATTTATAGTACAGCTACACCATCAAGAGCATCTTGACTGGTTGCATCAACGCTTGGTATGGCAACTGCTCGGCATACGACCGCAAGGCAATACAGAGGGCGGTGCGTACATCCCAGTACATCACTGGGGCCAAGCTTCCTGCCATCCAGGACCTTTATACCAGGCAGTGTCAGAGGAAGGCCTTAAAAATGGTCGAAGACTCCAGCCACCCAAGTCATAGACTGTTCTCTCTGCTACCGCACGGCAAGCGGTACCGGAGCACGTAGTATAGGTCCAAAAGGCTCCTTAAAAGCTCCTACCCCCAAGCAATATGACTGCTAATCAAATGGCTACCCGGACTATTTACATTGACCCCCGTTTTTACACTGCTGCTACTCACTGTTTATTATCTATGCATAGTCATTTTACCCGTACCTACATATTACCTCAATTACCTCGACTAACCTGTAACCCCGCACATTGACCCGGTACCAGTGCCCCCTGTATATAGCCTTGTTATTGTTATTTTATTGTTACTTTATTTATTTTTTACTTTAGTTTATTAAAAAATGATTTTTTTTGCTGATATTTTCTTACTTACTATGCATTGCTGGTTAAGGGCTTGTAAGTAAGCATTTCACAGTAAGGTCTATCCGGCGCATGTGACATTTGATTTGATTTGATTCATGAAACTAACCTATTATATTACCTATTATATTAACTTTGCTGAATTATCTAACCGATGTGCTTCGATGGCAGATTAACGTGTTGATGAATGCGTGTTTGATGACTGACTGGTGTGTGTTAATGTGTGTGAGGATTGAAAGATGTGTTTGAGGGCATGTTGTGTGCGTCAGTGAAGGTGTTAGCTGGTGTGTGCTAGGCCAGGGGCTAGTGCAACACATCCTCTGGCCATCAACACAATGGCCACCGGTAGAGAGTCCAGCTGGGAGCAGCATTGTTCTGGGCTGCTACAGGCTTCCTGTTCCTGCATGCTGAGCTAGCTAACGCGTTCTCATCACTGCCTGGCTATTAGTCTAGAGAGAGAGAGAGAGCGAGAGAGACAGAGAGACTTGACATCTGCATTGATCAGGTGTCTGTGTGTATGTGTGTGATTGCGCCGCCAGTGATTATCACTGCGATTGCTGTAGATGTGACAGAGCAGTCTGAGCGGCAGCCTGACTGAAAATGTGTATCAAATGTGAAAATCCTCCTCCCCTGGTCAAAGGGGGCAGTTTAGAATTGGACAGTCTTATCTAGGATTTCTTGAGGGGAATCAAGCAGGGCCCAAGACAGCTCTGCACATCTGCAATTTCCTTGGCTGGCTCTCGGGGGAAATCTCACTCAGTGGTCTTCCAGCCACGCAAGCCTCCCTCATCCCTCATGGGCGTGAGTGGACAGACACAGTGCACTGCCTTCAGCAGTCAGAACCAACTCTCATCCTTACTCTTCCTTTTAAAACAAGTCGGTTCTGTAGATGGAGTGGTTCCATTTACTAGGGCTGGATAAAAGGTAAAGTGGTGAGATGTACAGTATATTAATAATTAACAACACTACTTCCATTGTCAGTATTTCCATGATACTGTATTTCCCTAACAATGAATTCCATTGTTGTTTAGCTACATGGTAGTACAGAATGTCAGAGCTAACAGCCAACCCCTACAGTATTGCGTTGTTACAGTTGTTACAGTACATTAGTGGGAGACGTCGGTGCAGGACTTCATGATCTGTACTTTCTTATCATGCTCCCAGCATCTCCGATAAGCCTCTTTGGGAAACGCTGCGACCCCACTGGGCATTCCCATTACACTCAGGTCAGGAAATGGAGCGTTCATTTGTCCACACTGGGTGCCTGGAGACTTGGCTGGCTGGGTACAGGGCAGTATCGACAAGGTCTCACATTAGTGTATGTTTCAACATTAGCCTATGCGTGTGTGTTTTTGTATTCACAACCAGAGCTTTTATTATCAAGGTCTTAGGAGGGTTGGCTTGGATGTAAGCACAGGCACGTAACAGCATAACAGCTTTAATACCAAACGACCATCAGCAGGTCAGTGTGTAATGCAGCAGGTTCCACAGTGGCTGACTGGCTGCTCTAAATATGGTGACAGGGATTAAAGAGCTGGCAGGGCTCAATGTTGTGGAAACAATGGAGTTGTAGTGCCTAGTTAACGCATGTACCAGAGACTAATCACTGGCCTTATGCAACACGACAGCATTGTCATTATTAAATGTCACCGAAAATGAAGTGGTGGATGAACTCGATAGTGTTGATTTTAGTTGTTGATCGATATGCCAGCTCTCTGCATGCACCCTCATTCAAATCTACATAAAAGCTGACAATGAATTCTACCATAGCCCATATCAGACCCGTTTGGATTTAGTGCTCCAACCACTGTTCCATTTCCTCCTCCCATTCTGGAATCTCGAGATGCCCAAATAATCTGCCCTCGGAAAGAATGTTTTTTATGCTTACAACCCTTTAAAACAGTTGATCTTCTCTAACGAAGTAGTTAACTTAGAGAAACAAACTTTCTGTGAATGTGGATGTTCAATGTAGACTACATGAGGCTCTCTCACACACAGATACCCACTGAAATCCACTATATTAATGTAGGTCGCCACTGTTAGGAGTTGTCTCATGTGCAATGGCATGTCTCATGCCCAGGCCTCTACACTCCACATAGTAGTAGTAGTAGTAGTAGTAGTAGTAGTAGTGGTAGTAGTAGTAGTAGTAGTAGTAGTAGTAGTAGTGGTAGTGGTAGTAGTAGTAGTAGTAGTAGTAGTAGTAGTAGTGGTAGTGGTAGTAGTAGTAGTAGTAGTAGTAGTAGTGGTAGTGGTAGTAGGCGGCGGCTATCCCCAGTCCCCATGCAGTCCAGATGAGCTAGCTGTAGCTGGCTATAGCCCTTCCTCTGTTCATGTCATGCATTGATAGACATCAAACTAAGGGCTTAACTCTAATGGGAAAACAGGGCTGTGCTATTTCCATGCAGAGAGATGACTTTCCCCATTTTCTGTGGCTCTGTAGTCTCACATCATTATTGTAGATTAAGGGATGATACCCGCCTCAGTAGCTCAGAGTTCTAATTGGTTTTCAGATGATTAGGCTTTGATTTACCAGCAACATATAATTTTAGTTCTCTGCCTCTCTGTAATGAAGTCATTTCTCGTTTTCCTCATCATCATGTCTGTGTGTAGTGGAGTGAGGTCTCTGAGGAGAGAAGAGGCTGCTGCAGGGTAGGGAAGCACAGGGCAGTTAGAAAGAATTTTCTGCAGCTCTTTAACTATCTGGGCCTTTGACCGCTGCTCCTCTATGTGCACCTTTCCCCATAGTGTACATAGCTTAGAGTGTTTTAGTTTCTCTGTGTGTTTGTATGTGAGATCTCTGCTTACATGGAATGGAAAAGTGTTACCATCGGTGGTTTTACCGGGTTACAAACCTAAAGGTTATTTCTGCTGTCATCATTACGTACATCATGGTGTGCCATGAGAAGTATAGGGGTTGGTTGCGTCTACAGCATACAGAGTATGTGTAGGCTAATTTCCCTACGGGGATCAATAAAGTATCTATCTATCTAGTATGCATCTGTTTAGTATATATCTATCTATCTATCTCTCTCTCTCTCTCTCTCTCTCTCTCTCTCTCTCTCTCTCTCTCTCTCTCTCTCTCTCTCTCTCTCTCTCTCTCTCTCTCTCTCTCTCTCTCTCTCTCTCTCTCTCTCTCTCTCTCTCTCTCTCTGTGTGTCACCATGGGGATCCTCTGCTGTCCATCACACACATCCCCTGATCTAGATATCACCACGGCCCCTGGACCTGCTACAGAACCCAGTAACATTACACACACAGGCTCACCCGCACGGACGCACGCACACACAAACACACTATGCATATTTTAAAGGTATGTGAATATCAATATAACACGGTTCAGTAGAGTAGAGCAAAGGCTTTGGAGTTTAGCTGCCTAGATGAAACCCACACATTGAACCATGGCTGCTGCTGTGCTCCTGTCCTGGGATATAAAGGATGGGAAATATGAGTCTTTATGTTGTAGTCTTTGAGTCCTGCCTGGTGAGTCCCCCCTGGTGTTGCCTAGAGAGACTGCAGGACATAAAACATCATGGTGTTACTGTAATAAATATCAGTAGTCTCACTATGCCTCCTAAACCCAGTGGCGATTGTAGCATGTAAATCTTGGTGGGGCAAACAAAACTAAATAATGTGGGATACATGCCAGCAAAGCCACTACACTAAATTAATATTTATTTTTATTTATCCTTTATTTAACTAGGCAAGTCAGTTAAGAACAAATTCTTATTTACAATGACGGCCTACCTACAGGGTCAGTTTAATTAGGTTAAGTGCCTTGCTCAAGGACACATCGACCGTTTTTTTGCCTTGTCGACTCGGGTATTTTAACCAGCGACCGTTTGGTTACTGGCCCAACACTCTGCTGCCCCACTATAACAGTGACATTTGCACTATAACAGTGACAAACGGTGCCCACATAATGTTAGGGTCTAATATAAAGCAGTCCCAACAGCAGTCGCAACATCTTACCACTACTACACCTGGCTATCAGCGAAGCCTTGTCTGGCAGCGAAACAGTTCATTCAGCCTCATTTACTGCTTTTTAAAAAAACATAGCTGAGTTGATTAAACAAATGTGGTTTCTAATGACGATTGAGATAAGGGGACGACAAGCGGATAAGAGGCAATCCGTAATTTTGATTAAGACATTAATGAGCGAATCATGATGACTTCTTTGATCTTCAGGTCGTAGCTCTAGAAAGAGGCCCGTGTTCCGGATTTACAATTCCGAGTTGGATTACATTTTCCCTGTCGCAGCTTGTTTTTTCCCGACTTCCCAGTTGTCTTGAACTCACTGAAGTCAAGTTTTCGCAGTTCCGATTTAACAGTTGTTTTGAGCGCAGCACAAATCATGCTTCATTGACAGCAGGGCCAATGTTGAATGTTTATCATTTTAAACTTGGAAAAAATACCCTTAATCACAGATTTGGGACCACACAGCCACTCCACTGAATAGCAGGCTAGTGATTGCTTTGCAATGCTTGCAGTTAGCCACTGATTCCTTCCAAACCACTCCTTGTTGAATTTGTGATTTAAAACCTGTTGTGTAATGTTTATGTCCAATGGCCGATGAGCACTGATACATTTGATCTATAATTTCTCTTCGTTATTTCTCTTCATATGAGGATTAAAAAGGATTTGCCAGTAGATTGTCGACTTGATTCATGATGATGACTGCTAACTAAGATTTTGAAAGTATGATGTTGACATGATCAGTCCAATCAAAGCTACTGTAGATATAATGTAATTTGATGTTGTTTTATTTGTGTCCAATGACCTTGAACCTTCTTGGATGGACATTTCTACTGTAACTCTATGGCAGCACCAAAGGGGCTTGAATTTTCGATGTCTACCCTTATACTTGGCAGTGACGTACAGTCCCCACGAGTGACAGAATACTGAGCTAATCATGGCGCAACTAGAGAACATTACCAACACCTACGCTCCGTATTTTCCGCTGGCTGCCCCACCACCACAGAAAGCCCTGAGCTAGACTGAAACACCTGCATTTTGCAGCTGAGTTATTCAAGAAGCCAAAAAAGAGACCATGTTTGTATGCTGCTTCATTAACTCAATTATATCTATATATTTTTACATTGTTTGCAAACTTATATGTGACACGTATTAATGCCAAAATAACATGCAAGACAGCATGCAAGCCCCCCCACACACAGTTTATTATTATTATTATTATTATTATTATTATTATATATATTTTTTTACCTTTATTTAACTAGGCAGGTCAGTTAAGCACAAATTATTACATTGAATATACCTTAATTACACTTTGGATGGTGTATCAATACACCCAGTCACTACAAATATACAGTCGTCCTTCCTAACTCAGTTGCTGGAGAGGAAGGAAACTGCTCAGGAATTTCACCACGAGGCTAATGGTGATTTTAAACATTTGGATCTACAACATTGTAGTTACTGCACAATATTAACCTAATTGACAGAGTGAAAAGAAAGAAACCTGTACATAAACATGCATCCTGCTTGCAACAAGGCACTAAAGTAATACTGCAAAAGAATTGGCAAAGCAACTTTTTGTCCTGTTCTGAATCCCAGACACTGGGGGTGAAATTCACTTTTCAGCATGACAATAACCTAAAACTCAAAGCCAAATCTACACTGGCGCTGCTTACCAAGAAGACAGTAAATGTTCCTGAGTGGCCGAGTTACAGTCTGCTTGAAAATCTATGGCAAGACCTGACATTCTTTATCTAGCAATGATCAACAACCAATTTGACAGAGCTTGAAGAGTTTTGAAAAGAATAATGGGCAAATGTTGCACAATCTAGGTGTGGAAAGCTCTTACCCAGAAATGCTGCTAAAGGTGCTTCTACAAAGTATTGACTCAGGGGTGTGAATACTTATGTAAATAAGATATTTATGTATTTAACTTACAATAAATGTGCAAACATTTCTAAAACATGTTTTCACTTTGCCATTATGGGGTACAGTGTGTAGATGGGTGAGAGAAAAATTATATTTAATCAATTTTAAATTCAGGCTGCAAGACAATACAATGTGTAATAAGTCAAGAGGTATGAATACTTTCTGAAGGCTCTGTATGTAGAGCAATATACTGTTTTGTAGAAAGAGGAGGAAGCGAAGAGGAGTCTATCCACAGCTATTGCATTTTGATTTAATATTGCAAGAGAATTGAGGTCTCGGGATGTGTAATTATTATTGTGTTCTTAGCCTGTAAGGTTTGTCTGTCAGGTCATGGCAGGGTTTGGTCATCTTGCCCTTGTGTTGTTATTGTTTTGTGTGAAGGTAGGTGGTCTATCTGTACAGTAGGTCTGAATAGTGTTAATGTGTTGATGAATGAGTGCTGAGATCTCGGTTAGGGCTATGGCCTGTAGTTCAGCAGCGTACTCTTGGGGATTGACAGGACTATTATCCCTGAGGGAAGAATCTGGCACTTAGGGTGACCACTTGTCCTGGATTGTGCGGTACAGTCCTGCGTTTTGGCCCTTTGTCCCGCAACCAAACAATCATGCATTTTATCAACAAATTCAAACACCACATATTTCAGTCAGACATTCCAGCCTGTCTCTTGTAGTCACGTTGCACTGATGAAAAAATATATAGGATGTGGTACTGGTGATGTTTAACACTTCTCCAATCTTTGTTGAGAGCAAGACAAGACGTAGGCCAATGTCATAGGCCTATCATCAACCAATCATATTTCTCAAATCCTTCTGTGCAAAATTCTAGCTAAACTTGGAGAGGGCAGTTAGGACTAACTACTTACTAAAAGCATGCTTCTGACGAAGAGCTACACAAGTAAGTAAATAGCTGTATTAGACTAAAATATAAAAGGCTCTCCATGCTTATTAGTTGCTTATTCAAAATATTTGCTGCTTCTTCACTAAATCCTGTTTTAAAAGTCTCCCTTCCTAACTGTTTTACATTCCCTGAGACCAACCAGAAATGTTTCCCAGATTTTCATAACCTGCACAGTTCGCAGAATTGTCAATTTAAAGAAATTTAGCCAATATATTCATTACCACATTTCGCGAACATTCGATAGTTAATCCCGAGATTCTTATTTCACTTTTTGCAGTGCTCTCCTGAAAATAGATGACCTTGGTACTATCTGTGAACTCACTGCCTTAATCCTGACCCCCCCACCCCGGTCCTCTCAGGCTTCTTACAGGCTCTGGAACTGACAGTTGATTGACGTTGGTCTGAGGGACTCTAAATCAGCGTTAACACAAATCTCATTCCAGCCAGCCCTCATTCCATCTCCTTCTCCACACAAACCCCATCCCCCATCCCACTGCTCCCCCTTTCAATCCTGATGGGATGCTGCTGCTGGTCAACAAACATTCACTGAAGAACCAGAAATGAAATATCTTTGTCAGTATGCTCCCCAGTCAGTGTCCCTCCAAGCATTTAGGCCTCTCCTTCCTGCTGGGACTTCATCAATCATGTTTGTGAGGAACAGCCAGAGGTGAATATGTAAAAGCTTTTCTCCTGCAAGGCTGACTTAGCCTTTTGAATGGCTTCCGTCTCTGAATAAGCAGGGCCAGGAAATGCTATTGTTATTATTTTGATTTAAAGTAGGACTAATTTTCCAATTAGCCTACTCCACTTATGGGGAGGTATAAAAAGCTCTCTCTGCGTCCCTTGCTCATGTGCTCTCGGGGGATACAGCGCTCTAGCTCTGCTAAACCGGCCTTTTTTTCTCCCTCTCTCTATAGAGTGCCCTGTGACGTAGGGCTGGCACAATAATCGCATAACCGAAAATTATGGACAATAACGTGAACTTATCTTCATAATCGTCTTACATTCATTTTAGAAGGGGGGGGTGGGGGGGTCAAAAAGTATGTAGTTTTTGAGACTGGGGGGTGTCACCAACACTGTGTTGTATTGATTAGGTATGTTGTAGCTAATTTTCAAAGATGCATTATGATACAAGGTCAAAACATTTTTCAACAACAAATGACAATTTGGACAATAGAATGACAATTATTCATTAAACAAAATGCCATAATCTTCACAGCCCTACGTGATGCTGATCTGAGGTGATGTGTGTGTCTGTATTTGTTTGTGTGTGTGTATGTGTGTGTATGTGTTTGTGTGTGTATGCTGACTGACCTAGACACATGGGCTTGATGTGGAGCTAGCAGGACAAATCACTAAACAGTGTCTGAGTTGTCATTCTCTCCTGCCTGGTAAGACAGAGAGAGCAGAGAGCAGGCTGAGGGAGAGTAGGGGACTATAACGTACACCAGTGGTCTAGCATGTTTTAAACTGCCCAGTAACCTAAGAGTTCAGACACAGAGAAAACTGACGGCCGATAAGCACAGTAGGGGGCCGTTCCTTGCTAGAACAATAGACGTACCTGCTGCGTACCAACCTGGTACCGATGAACCTGCCATTTCTACTTCTAGAATCGCCCTGCTCATCAGTGGCCGCCAACTTGACTTTGAGCCAATTAGAGAGCATGAACCTCCACGTGGGGGAGCCAACAGGAATGACAAGAATAGGAAAAAATAGGGCAGTTTTTCCAGTGTAATCCACCCCCTTTTCATCAGAAATGTTCTAACTAAAACAATAAAGCTGCAGTGGCAACCCGTCATTCAGGGCAGGTGGAGCAGAGCCCCACCTGTTTTGAGCCCCACCTGTTTAGCTAAAAAAATATACTGGCAAATCCTTTTTAATCCTTGTCATATGAAGAGAAATAATGAAGAGAAATTATAGATAAAACGTATTGCTGCTCATCGGCCATTGGACATAAACATTACACAACAAGTTGGAAATCGCAAATTCAACAATGAGTGGTTTGGAAGGAATCAGTGACCAGTGAAGTGGTTGTTTGGGCCCAAATCTGGGATTAATGGTCTCTTTTCCAAGTGTAAAATGATAAACATTCAACATTGGCCATGCTGTCAGTAAAGCATGAATTGTGCTGCACTTAAAACAACTGTTAACTCGGAACTGCAAAAACTTGACTTAAGAGAGTTCAAGACAACTGGGAAGTCGGGGAAAATACGAGCTCCGACTGAGAAAATACTTTTTGAACCGTCATCCAACTCGGAATTGTAAATCCGGAACTCAGGTCTCTTTCTAGAGCTACAACCTGAAGATCAAAGATGTTATCATGATAAATCCAGAGAATGCCAGACTTTGATTGCAAAGTTTGATGACAAAATGTTCCCACTAAGGACCGCCGCGCCACCTTCCTGTTCAAGTGAGCACAGCACAACAAGGTTTACTAATGTCTTGTATGCTGCCGCATAAATGATGTAATATGCCAGGGAGATATGTATACTGTAGCTAAGAAAGTAATACTAAGTGTATGTTCTGTAGTAAGCTGTTAGTAGCCCATTTGACTATAATTTTTGTCCCTTTCCCCCTCATAATTTATCCTACTGTTCTGACTTAGTGATGCACATGTAGCCTATAGCCTGTTTTAGAGAAATGTAATCATTGAATATTGTAAGAGCTTTCATTGTCTGCTTATATGACCCCTTTACTTATCCTACAGTTCTGACTTGGTGTACAGGGAGAATACTGTAAGAACGTCCCATGTTCTGAATTCTGTCGCTGTACATTTCAAAAGTGCTGAACAAATAGTTATATTGAATACATCCATCCTAGCTTGTTCGTTAATGTCTTAATCGAAATGATGCCTCTTATCCGCTTGTCGTCCCCTTATGCCATAGTTTGTACATCTCAATTGTCAGTAGAAACCACATTTGTTTAATCAAGTCAGCCATATCAGCTATGTTTTTTTAAAAGGCATGCATTATTTTATATTTTTTATGTAGTTTTATATGTTAAAATCGCCACTGTAAAGAGCAAGTCATTACATCTATCTAAGGAGTTTTGTCCTTGAACTTCAAAGGATTTTTATTTGTTAGGTTTGATAACGTGCACTTGCTCATTAGTTAGCTGAGTATCAACAAGGGTTTAATACAAATTCTATTTAGCTAGCAAAAACATTAGCAATTATTTGTATAACCAACTCAAGGTAGACCACAGCCTGTCATTTCTAATGGGAGCAAATTAATCCTAGTAGGCAGAACAAGCAAGGAGGTGGGCAGAGCCAAGCACGAGCTAGTGATAGCCTATTGGCGCATTCTAACATGTATTTACATATTTCCATTAGGGAACACATACTCTGTGAAGTGCGTGTGTGCAATAACATAGTTCGCCCTTGAACTCCTTCGAAACAATGCCATTTTTATCAACTTTGGCAAAGGGTAAAGTCTACAAAACTTAGTCCACTCTGTTCATAACATATTTTAGTGTTGAAAACTGTATTGAGATCAAATGTTTCATTGATGAGAAACTTTGCACAATGTTGGCCAAAATCCATCTCGCTGCCGGCTTCTCCCACTTCCGGCCACTGGGCTTCCTCTCATCACTATATTTGGTAGAGTGGTAACGCCAACCGGGTTCTTCACATTTATACATCCGGTGAAACATCTGTCTCATTGTTCTGTGACATTAGTGCAGCTTGCTAGTTAGCTAATATTTGCTATCAACAGCAGGCACAAGCCAAACATCGTTTAAAAAAAGCTACTGCCACATTGTGGTCTGGAGTATTTTTTAACGTGGCTGATCGGAATACGATCTGTGCTATGTGTTGCTAAGTAACTCTTGATATCCTTGGTGTGTCTGGGGCTTAAAATCAGCATCTGCAGACTGATTTAATGCTTCCTTTAAATGTCTGAAGGATACTAAAATAATTGTACAACCCAAACACTAGAAATGGTTATTACTAGGGAGCATAGTGACTAGATGTGTATTTTTTGTAAACTGTGATGCTACAACATCGTTATACCGTAATGTGCTGCATCTCCTGACCTCCTCTCCCTGCTCCCTCTTCTCCCCCCTCCCTGCCTCCCTTCTTCCCTCTCTCCCTCCGCCTCAGAGCGATGCTAATTGGAGGAGGCTGAGATGCATTATTGGAGGGCCTGTGCTCCCAGCATGCAGTGCTGATTGGACATGTTTACTGACCTGCTTCTGGCTGACCGCCGTCACTGTTTGTTTTACCACAGAGAAAACACTTTGCTACATTTAACTATGTTTTACTCTGTTAAAACCTACAGAGTCCCACAATAAGTAGGTGTTTTTAGGCATATGCTCTGACAGCAGTGTGATTAGTGGAGCTAGCTGTAGGTGTCCATGCTATGTGCTGTGTAGAGAGGATGAGGAATGAGCAGTGGGTTAGAGGACATAGCCCATGTATAATCATTGCGGCGTGTTGCGTGTGACCTGTGCTGATGGATTGCCACAGAAGAACGCAGAGCGCTGCATCGATTGTCTTATCAGCCGAACTGGACAAGACTGGTCTGTCTCAAAGGGTCCTTCAGGGCTGGTAGCCATAGTAACCTCTCTCTGACCCGAGGCCTGTGTCAGCAGAAGCAGCAATGTGCTAGTCTCTCTCTCTCTCTCTCTCTCTGTGTAGTGTCTGTGTGTGTCAGTCAGTGGCGGTCGGTTGGTGCTGTTTACTATTAGGGAGGACAATTTTTTTTATGAACATGGTCTTATTTCAATGACAGTATATTGGATGACTGTCATTCATATTCCATTCACCCAGCTCAATGTTACATCGATAGATTTAGGCTAACGTGCACTACATGAATTAGGCTAGGCTACTACATGAATTTGCCCAGGTCGAGAGGCAAATTGGAGTAATCAACGTGACAGACAGTGACACATTCAATACTGCCTTGCACACTCTTGCCTGCATCTAGCTGATCTGGGATGTAACGATTAGTACAAACGTTTCTATTGTACAAAATAGGGTAGGTCCATCCCTGTTTCGTTTTGTTCTATTTCAGTATTCTGTGATGTATTTAAAATGTAATACTGGGATGGAAACTTAAAATGTTATAAATGTCAACTCTATATCTGACTTAGTACAGGTGTCTCCTTTTTAAGCCCATAACCATGTGTGTGAGGTGTATACTTTTGTTTCAAAGTAGATTTGTTTAAGACTACCAATAATCACTCTGTATGACCCTGATTCAGCCCACAATTCACTTTTTTAGCAGCCATATACAGCATCATCACTTTGCTCTTTGTATAATTATTTGTAGAATAACTGCCCTACACGCTCTCCTAATCTCACCTTTTTCCCTCTGACTTCAGTGCACAACACAACAGCTGTCTGTGGCCAGGCGAAAAACACCTCTCCGAGCCAAACCTTCATACCATAACTGCTACATAGCCTACAGTATATCGTTGTCAACCATATTAGCTATGTCATAGTCAACATAGCTTCTAGAACTAACGTGTTAGTAAACCCACAATTCAATGCAGGTATGCATTCACACAGTTTAGTGTACAGCAATTAGTTTAGAAGTTACACTGCCGGGCCCCAGTGGCAATACATTTATAAAAACGAAACCTTACCTTTACTTGGAAGAGTTGCAGTGTTGGATAGCCTTAGCCAGCTAGCTAACATAAATAGCATTCCTCTCTGAGTCAGGTTGTTGAGTAGGCTAAATTAGCTAGCTAAGTAAGTGAAAGGTAAACTAAGAAGAATAAATAAATACAATTAAATATAGCTATCTCTCTCTCTCTCTGCTGCTTCTCCTTAATTTTTGAAGAAATTCATTTGTTCAAAACTGTTCAACTGTTGTATTTCTCTCTCTTTGAGTCAACTACTCACCACACTTTTATGCACTGCAATGCTAGCTAGCTGTAGCGTATGCTTTCAGTACTAGATTAATTATCTGATTCTTTGATTGTGTGGACCACATGTCAGTTCATGCTGCAAGAGCTCTGATAGGTTGGAGGACATCCTCTGGAAGACGTCATAATTACTGTGTAAGTCTATGAAAGGTGGTGAGAACCATGAGCTTCCTAGGTTTTGTATTGAAGTCAATGTACACAGAGGAGGAGGCTACCTTATTTGCAAAACAGTGTTTTAATCAGTTATTTGGTGACGTGAATATATTTAGTATAGTTTTATCTAAAAAGGATAATTATTTTTATGAAATTCACTGAGTAGGATGGCCTTCCCCTTGGGTGTGTGTGTGTGTGTGTGTGTGTGTGTGTGTGTGTGTGTGTGTGTGTGTGTGTGTGTGTGTGTGTGTGTGTGTGTGTGTGTGTGTGTGTGTGTGTGTGTGTGTGTGTGTGTGTGTGTGTGTTGTGTGTGTGCAGAAGCGTAATTTGTACTATTTTCTACATTATAGAACAATAGTGAAGACATCAAAACTATGAAATAACACATATGGAATCATATAGTAACCAAGTGTTAAACAAATCAAAATATATTTTATATTTGAGATTCTTCAAAGTAGCCACCCTTTGCCTTGAAGACAGCTTTGCGCACTCTTGGCATTTTCTCAACCAGCTTCAACTGGAATGCTTTTCCAACAGTCTTGCAGGAGTTCCCACATATGCTTAGCACTTGTTGGCTGCTTTTCCTTCACTCTACGGTCAAACTCATCCCTAACCATCTTAATTGGTTTGAGGTCGGGTGAGTGTGGAGGCCAGGTCATCTGAGGCAGCACTCTTTGTCAAATAGCCCTTACACAGCCTGGATGTGTGTTGGGTCATTGTCCTGTTGAAAAACAAATTATAGTCTCACTAAGCGCAAACCAGATGGGATGGCGTATCGCCGCAGAATGCTGTGGTAGCCATGCTTGTTAAGAGTGCCTTGAATTCTAAATAAATCACAGACAGTGTCACCAGAAAAGCACCATCACAATTCCTCCTCCATGCTTCACGGTGGGAACCACACATGCGGACATCGTCTGTTCACCTTCTCTGCATCTCACAAAGACATGGCGGTTGGAACCAAAAGTCACAAATTTGGACTCATCAGACCAAAGGACAGATTTCCACCGGTCTAATGTCCATTGCTCGTGTTTCTTGCTCAAGTCTCTTCTTCTTATTGGTGTCCTTTAGTAGTGGTTTCTTTGCAGCAATTCGACCATGAAGGCCTGATTCACGTAGTCTCCTCTGAACAGTTAATGTTGAGATGTTTCTGTTGCATTTATTTGGGCTGCAATTTCTGAGTCTGGTAACTCTAATGAACTTATCCTCTGCAGCAGAGGTAACTCTGGGTCTTCCTTTCCTGTGGCGGTCCTCATGAGAGCCAGTTTCATCATAGCGCTTGATGTTTTTTGCGACTGCACTTGAAAAACTTTCCAAGTTCTTGACATTTTCCGGATTCACTGACCTTCATGTCTTAAAGTACTGATGAACTGTTGTTTCTCTTTGCTTATTTGAGCTGTCCTCTGTATACCACCCCTACCTTGTCACAACACAATTGATTGGCTCAAACGCATTAAGAAAGAAAGAAATTCCACAAATTAACTTTTAACAAGGGACAACTGTTAATTGAAATGCAATCCAGGTGACTACCTCATGAAGCTGGTTGAGATAATTCCAAGAGTGTGCAAAGCTGTCATCATGACAAAGGGTGGCTACTTTGAAGAATCTCAAATTTAAAATATATTTTGATTTGTTTAACACTTCTGGTTACTACATGATTCTACAGTATATGTGTTAATTCATAGTTTTGATGTCTTCACTCTTATTCTACAATGTAGAAAATAGTAAAAATAACAAAAATCCTATGAATGAGTAGGTGTGTCCAACCTTTTGACTGGTACTGTATATTGTAGCAGAAGAGATTTGACGAACATGGGGTAGGCACTAGGCAGCCTGGCATAGACTGCTTTACACTTGGAGACAATTACTCAGAGCGGAAATCTAGTAGTATGGTGTTTAGAGCCTGTAGTTCTCCGCTTGTCTTGTTAGTGGGCTCCCAAGTGGCGCAGTGGTCTAAGGCACTGCATCTCAGTGCTAGAGGTGTCACTAAAGACAACCTGGTTTGAATCCAGACTGTATCACAACCGGCCGTGATTGAGAATCGCATAGGGCGGCGCACAATTGGCCCAGCGTCGTCTGAGTTTGGCCAGTGTAGGCCGTCATTGTAAATAAGATAACTGACTTGAATAACTGACTTGCCTAGTTAAATACAGGTTTCATTAAAATATATATTTGTTTAAGTGTTAGGTGTTATGCCTTTCCACAGGAGATGATTCTCCCTACCTCTCCCCTCCCTCCCCTTCTCTCTCCCTTCCTCACCCTCTTCCTCACTCTAGTCTCCTTGTGACTTTACCTGCCCTCTTTCAGGCTGACACATAGTGATGAGTAATGGCTTCCCAGGGCCTACAATGACACCAATAGGACTGTGGGGCTCAGCAGGGGGAGTCAGTTAGCTGGGTCATTTGATAAGCTGATATAGGCTGTGGTCTCTTTGAGGTGCCTGTCCCTAGGGGTGCCATGGGAGATGGGCTGGCTGTGTGTGGGGGCGTAATAATAGGATGCCTAGGTGGAGCACTGACTGGTATTGTTCCTCACACAGTTCAAACATTCTTTTGTGCTGTTTTCTTGACACATGGACACCTGAAACATGACCATATATCTAATATTTCAAATAGTAATGCGCCCTTAAATAACTCCTCACCTGTCTAGTTCACTGTGTTACGTTAGCCAAAGCTTTGTGACCGTGACACTAACACTTTTTGGCAGTTGCTCTCTAAACCTGGAAAAGGTCTATATTTAGGCCTAAGTTGTGTCTGTGTGTTTCAAAGGGCCTTGTTGCTTTGAATTAATGAATGAGAAAGAGAGCAGATCAGAGGTGGCTAGGCCAGCTGTGTCAACAACAGGTTGTTTCATCAGCCCTTATCTCCCAGCACTCTACTGTACTTCTACCTCTCGGGACTTCCCCTCCCCAACACGTTATCCCCACAGCCACAGGAAGACCTTAGAGACTGGTTGGGAGACTGGTTACACATTTTGCACTCTCAAGGATAACATGTTACTACAGGGTGGAAGATTTACAGCAACATTTGCATGTTGACATTTATTGTTGATTCTTGTCCTGGAAGCAGAACTGAGCGATTTG
This sequence comes from Thymallus thymallus, assembly GCA_023634145.1. Lineage (NCBI taxonomy): Eukaryota > Metazoa > Chordata > Actinopteri > Salmoniformes > Salmonidae > Thymallus > Thymallus thymallus. Next base: position 19,641,631 of record CM042413.1, read on the forward strand.
ACCTTAGATTTGACCTTAGATAAACCAGCTGCAAAGTCAAAATTGTCTATATTGTAAAAATGAATGACAACTAAAATGTGCTTTCGTTCTTCATTTAAGGTTAGGGTTAGGCATTAGGGTTAGCAGTGTGGTTAAGGTTAGAGTTAAGGTTAGGGTTAGGTTTAATATCTGATTTTATGACTTTGTGGCTGTGACAGCTAGTGACCACTCTGCAGAGCTGCGTTCAGAACAAGATTTGTGATGAAAAATGTGTAACCTGTACAACATTTCCCCCTGAAATCTTGACAGGTTAGGAAGTTAGGTCCTGACACACACTCACGATTTTGCTCACACACACTGGGATGTTGGTGCTTCACTGCTTTCCCAAACAAAATGAGCATTAAATGAAGATGGGAATGTTGGTGTTGAGCGGTTGCTTCCCTTACTTATTATTCATGAGTCATCTCATCACTTCCTCCTTCCCAGGTGTTCTGTAAAATGTTTGACTGCCTGCAGGTGACATCATCAGAGGTAGGTACAGTACTGCATGGTGTGGTCAGTACTGACTATTGACGGGTTGATCAATCCACGACTGAACCTTGAACCAGGTATAGAAATGGGCTAGGACCTGATATAACACAGGACTAACCAGAGAGATTTGTTTTTTGAGCGTGGTGCAGTTTGGTTAACCAGTTTGATGTTCTAGCTAAACGTCCATGGCGTGTGCACTGTGCATTTATGTGGGTTCTCTACTGCGTGTTTACAGTGATGACTAATGAGTAAGTGTGCCACTGCCTCCAGACATCCACTGACCTGCCAGCTAACAATTCTAAGGAGAGAGAATGATTTTGTAATGGTACCCATAAGTTCCCCGAATGGTTGAGTGTCCAGTTTTCTGTTAGTTATGGGAACATTCTATCTATGTTAGCAAAAACGTCTGAGAATCATTTTAGCATGTTTTGGCATTAGAGTTAGGAGAACATTTCCTTAATTTCAAACAGAACATACCCAGAACGTGCTTACCATGTTCTCAGAATATCCAATATTAATGTTCTAGACATGTTTCCTGGGACGTTGCAAGAACATTCATGTGCCCAGTTTTCTATGGGTTAGGAGAATATTTCATCAACATCCCACCAAACATACACAGAACATGGTTGCCATGTTCTCAGAACACAAGATCTTAATGTTCCGGGTAAGATGTATTTGACATTAAGAGGATGGTCTCTTGGACGCTTTCCTCCCACATCACAGCCCACATCAACATTCCTCTGAAAATGTTATTTAATGACCTAATGAGACTCTTAAGGGAACGTTCTCTAAAGTTGTGGGAACGTTTGTTGTTAGCTGAGCTGGTGCCTCTTCTCTAGCTGAAACTCTTTTCTTGTCTGTGTTGCTTCCCTTCTGCTCTCCTCTCCATCCATTCCATCCATTCTAACGCTCCCTCTATCTTCAATCAATCTCTCCTACACTCTAGTCACTACTCATCACTTGCCTATCTCTTCCCTTTCCACTCTCCTTGTTCTTATCCTTCCTCTTTCTTTCTCTCTCTTTTTTCTCTCTCTCTCTGCACTATGCTTGGTTGTGTGGCGGTGCTTGGCGCCCTGTCAGCTCTCTAATGGCGGCTCCCACTGTGCAGGGCTCTATCTCAGCCATGGCCTCTAAATGAAACTTCAATTGCCAGCTCATCAGCCAGGACATCCTTCATTCCTTAAGCAGATCTGATCCAGGGCTGATAAAGCACTGCTATTTTCTTCTCACGCTGTCTCCAAGCGGCTGTGCAAATCAAATTGGGACGGGATTAAAATAGCATTAGGAGAGGGACGGTACAACACAGCAGTGACACTGCACAGGGGTTGCTTTCTGGTCCACGTTCAGCCTGTAATGTCCCAGTCCCTCAGTCCTTCTTGTCCCTGTCATCATTATAATTGTCACCCTCCTCTCTTCATATTCACTGAACTCCATGGTGATGAGCTGTAATTACCACAATCGCTATTCTCTTACACTACAGTCTATTAGAGGCTTTCACAGGTGTTTTTATAGCAATTTCCCTGGCTGTGTTTGTTCTGACCCCACCACCCAGAGATAATGACACCATGATGTGCTCCTGATGTGGTTGTAGGCAGTGCTGTTGCTGCCTTGGCTCTGAGGTTGGGATTGACTGTCGAAGCACCTCCTGCTGTCTAAAAATGGAGCCTGCAAATTGTCCAATGAATTCCAGTGCCTCCACCCAATGTTTCTGCCTCTTGGAAGTGGAACACAACCTAGCAATCTCATTTGTCATTCCTTATTTATTGTGTGTGATGTCATTCCTTTACCAGCGGGTGAGATACAAGAAGATGAATGAGCATGGTGCCTTTGTCTAGAGTGTGACATCAAGGCATGGATGAATAGTTGGTTCCAGTGAAGTCGTGCCATTGGCAGTGTGGCCACTACAGTATGCCTACTGTATGTGTTCACCAGCAGTGTGAATAGTGTGTCTGTTTCCTTACAATTCATCAATATGAGGTCTAAGGGCCGCCTTCGCCTCAATGCTATCCGAGGCACTAATTGGTTTATTAGCCCGGTCTATCGTTCAGTTTGACTGGCACAAGCACCTATTCACTTAAACCCAAGCAGGCAGGCAGGCAGGCAGGCTGAGTCTGAGTAAGTGTGTGGGTGGAGCAGGGAGCTGGTGTTTAAGTGTCTCTGTGGTGTTAGCGACACGCCAGACATCACAGAGCTGTGCTGATGGTGATTTGCTCGTTAGACACCATTATTCCACATGCAACTCTGACACACACCGCCTCCTCAGTCACAAAGCTCAGTGGAACGCACCAATCACAACGCCAGATCTGACTGACCCCTGACCTCTACCTTGTGGTGATGTCATAGACAGAGAGGGATAGTCAGTGGGGTGGGTCGTCAGATGATCTGTCACCACTAAAAACCGCCACAGTACCTGGTCTTACATTTTTTTGTTAAAACAGTGGTACATAGGACCAGAAACCACCGTCTCTCCAAATCGTATTTCTCACTCACACACATTCCAGGTCCTGATGAATGAGTGTCATGTTTCACTGGGCTGTAGTGGAGCCAGGGAACCTTAGAGGCTGTCCCTCAGGGTGATAGCCACAAGGTGAACACGCCTGACCTTACACCACTTTGGCCTTGTAGGACAAACATTGGACAGAGACATGGAGACATTTCACTCCTGCCACTTCACCAGATCACTAACATATCTGAGAGAGGCAAATAGTGGCCTGGAAAATCAACGACTGGTCAACACCATGTGCTAATTTGGTTGAGAGGCTATCCAGATCTCTGTAGTTAAACTGAAAGGATATCTCTTTGTATAAATGTCTCTCTGCTCAGCCCTGATATGTGTTGAGTAGTTAGTTAACAGGTCTACCCTATATATACTTCTCCTCCAATTAATAGTTTTTCAGCTGGTATTTCTTCTTTTTTTTATGGTTCCACGAATCGAGAGCTCTTTTTTAAATTATGATGAAAGCTGATTGGAATGCAGTGCATAGCTACAGAACTCATTATAGCTCTGTGAACCCTGACCCACAGTGTTCACTTATTCCTCATTAGCTGTCGTCTGTTGTCATGGTTTCACCGGGCTAGGAACATCTGGTTAGGTATTGTACCTGTGTTGAAATGATTACATGTTTTTTTTATTCAAACTTTAACGTTTGAACAAGTGTATTTATATTCCATATTTCTCTCAAGAGGCTTGCCTGGTCTCTGATACCCAACCACAAGGGAGGCTGTGGCTGTATGGCGGTAATATTACAGTAGCCTAGTTGACAGTTACAAATGGCTGAGCAGACTAATCAAATTAAATTAGCCGGTAGTCACACTTCAGTGAGAATTGTAATGATATTACATTAGATGGCAGTTACTGATGGCCTGTCATGGCTGGCTCTGGTGCTCTCACCTCAACACCTCTCTGGGGCTGCCTGTTATTACCGCTATACAAGGCTACGGCTGGGCTCCGGTTCACACCCAACACTTCAGATACAAGACCACAGAGCAGAGTCAGTAATACAAAGACACATCAGTCAGATTTAGAGAGGAAAGGCATCTTGAGAGATACAGCTCTGCCTATGACTAGAGGGATTATTACAGTTATGTGAAAGAACATACCTGAAATCCTTCACATATCTCCAGACATCTGCTCTGTAGAATAGTTTGGCTGTGTTGTTCAAGCTATAGATTATAGTGATAAACATCAATATTACAGGTATATTACAAGTATATTGTAATTGTGTAATGCCTATTTTGACGTGCTTAGTGATGGTGACCACCTAGCTTCATTATTTTGTAGTGACTCAGTCCTGCCTCTGTGCCCATAGGAAAAGGTCTCCTTCCTGGAAATTATAGTTGGAAAGTTAGGGTTGCAAAATTCAGTGAACTTTCAATAAATTCCCTGGATTTTCCAAAAACTTGATTGGAGGTTTCCTTGAATCAGGAGGGAATAAGCAGGAAATCCGGAATACTCCAACCAGGATTTCTGGAAAACAAGGGAATTTATTGAAAGTTCACAGAATTTTGCAGTTAGAGCCACATTCCTACATTCCAACCAGGCTGAGGGGACACTGTGTTTGTGTTTCTCAGTCTGTGTGTCTTGTGTCCAGTGGCAACCCGTCATTCAGGGCAGGGGGGGCTTGCCTGTTTTGCATTTTATTTTTGCATAAATACGTGTCACATATCAGTTTGTAAAAATAAATATGCATAATTGAGTTAATAAAGCCGCATACAAACATGGTCTATTTGTTGTTTTCTTGAGTAAGGCAAAATGCAGGGGTTTCAGCCTAGCTCAGTGCTTTCTGTAGTGGTGGGGCAAGCCAGCAGAAAATAGGAGCATTGCGCCGGAATTGGCATTGTGTTCTGTCAATCATGGAGACACTACGTCACCGCCAAGTCTAAGTCCTTAGTAAAGGTAGACATCAAAAATGTAAGCCCTTTGGGTCCTGCTATAGAGTTACATTAGAATTGCCCTTCCAAGAAGGCTCAAGGTCATTGGCCACAGATAAAATTACTTCAAATCATGTTATCTCTACAGTAGCTTTGATTGGACTGTTCAGGTCAACGTCATACTTTCAAAATCTTAGCTAGCAGTCATCATCATGAATCAAGTCGACAATCTACTGGCAAATCCTTTTTAATCCTTGTCATAAGAAGAGAAATAATGAAGAGAAATTATAGATAAAACATATCGGTTCCTATCGGCCATTGGACATAAACATTACACAACAAGTTGGAAATCAAAAGGTCAACAATTAGTTGTTTGGAAGGAATCGGTGACAGTGGCTAACTGCAAGCATTGCATCTGGGAAGTCAGGAATAGATGAGCTCAGACTGGGAAAATACGTTTTGAACGGTCAATCAACTCGGATTTATAACTCTTTCTCTGTCTTTGATGACAAAATTTGTCCCCCGATGTACCGCCGCGCCCCCTTCCTGTTCATGTGAGCACATCACAACAGTCCAAAAATGTCTTATATGCTGCTACATAAATGATGTAATATGCCAGGGAGATATGTAAACTGTAGCTAAGAAAGTAATACTACGTGTATGTTGTGTAGTAAGCTGTTAGTAGCCCATGTGCCTCACCCTAATAATTTGGTCTATTTTCACCTTTTAATTTTGCATACTGTTCTGACTCGGTGGCGCACATGTAGCCTATGACCTGTTTTTGAGAAATGTAATAATTCAATATTGTAAGAGCTTTTATTGTCTGCTTATATGACCCCTTTATTTATCCTACAGTTCTGACTTGGTGTACAGGGAGAACACTGTAAGAACGGCTGTTCTGAATTCTGTCGCTGTACATTTAAAAAATGCTTAACAAATATTTAGTCTGTCCTCTTATCCCGCTTGTCGTCCTCGTATGCCATAGCAAGTCAGCCATATCAGCTATGTTTTTTTAAAAGGCAGTAAATGAGGCTGAATCAACTGTTATAGTGCAATTAATGTATTGTTTAGTGTTGTGTTTTGTTCTGTTGTGTTGTGTTGTGGCTTTGCTGGCATGTATCCCACATTTTTCTTTTTCGCCCCACCAAGATTTACATGCTAAAATCGCCACTGCTTGTTTCTATGTAAGTCATTCTGTCTGTGTGTGTTTTCTGTGTGTGTAACTGCGTGTTCCTGTCTGTGTGTGTGTGTGTGTATGTCTTGTGAGTAAGAGTGTGTTTGTGTGTGTGTTTGTGTATGCAGTAGGGGTGTGCGGGATGATGGAATGATAGAACAACATCCTGTCATCTCAGTGACATCAGAGTGAGAGTGGTGTCATTTGTCAGTGTTTGTGTTTTCTATTTTTTTTATGATCAACTTGGATTAGATAACACGACGTACCATTGGAACCCAGGAGTGATGGTTGCTGATAATGGGCCTCTGTACGCCTATGTAGATATTCCATAAAAAATCTGCTGTTTCCAGCTACAATAGTCAATTACAACATTAACAATGTCTACACTTTATTTCCGATCAATTTGATGTTATTTTAACGGACAAAAAATGTGCTTTTCTTTCAAAAACAAGTGACCCCAAACTTTTGAACGGCAGTGTATATATATTTTTTTATATATATTTTCTTTTATTATTTTCCCCTAACCCTAATTGGAGTAAACTAATGGACAACAACTCTTAGGCTTCTACTTCCAGCTTATACGTACTATATACATTTTACGGACACAGTATAGTTTACAATAGTTATCTTTTGTTTGTTTTTAGTCCAATCCTTTAGCTCCACTCAACCTCTCCTTTCTATCTCTGAACACCATCCAGTTTTGATTTATTTTTGCCATATATTTTTCAACTGTGCTGTGTTGTTTCACAAAAGTCTGAACCTTTCTATTCTCAAAGATTCTACATATTGCAATTTAAAGATAGCATCTTTTGCTAAGAGTATTATTATATTAATCGATTGACTATGACTTTTTAAATCACCCAGCAGTGCTATTTGCAGAGTTAGCTCCAGGTAAATGTTGCAATTCTTCAGCCATTCCTGAACTTGCAACCAAAAACAAGTGCCAAAACAAATGATCTAATTGTCAGGCTCTGGCCATAGAGAAGCTTTGCTTCTCTATATTTCTATGGTCAGAGTCTGGCAGATCTATCATTTCTATTTCTGTCTGGTGTGTGTGTGTGGGATCCCTAATTAGAGGCAGCTGCTATGCATTACCTCTAATTAGGGATCTTACTTATATGTCTGTGTTCCACTCCGTTGGCGTGGTTCATTGTTATGTTATGTCCCGTGTTCGTGCTACGTGTGTCTTTATATATATCATTTGTTATTTTGTATAGTTCGTCAGTTCGTTAAATAAAGATGTCGAACTATGGATACGCTGCGCCTTGGTCTTTCTACACACCCGAACGTGACAGAATGAACCACCAACCGACCAAGCAGCGTAAAACTGGAGCAACGGAGAGGAAGAAAGGAAGACAGCGGAGAAAAGGAGGAAACGGAGCCCGTAGTCAACCCCAGGAAAATTTCGGGGGGGGGGCTATGGGGGTGGTCTGGTAAGGAAGAGGACGCACCAGTACCACTCTCCATGTGGGATGCACTGTGCCCAACATATAAATGGGGGGCGCAAAGTGAAGAAGAGGAGAATTATTTGGAGAGCCAGTTTGGAGACGTGTTGGAGGAAATGTGGGAGATAGCGGAGGAAGTTGAACGGGAAATGTCGGAGTGGAATGATCCGTGTCCTGTCGCCTACTCCACTCCCGTGAAAGAGCAGTCCGCTTTACCGGTACCCAGTCGGGGTCCGGCCGTCTGCTCTACTCCAGTGCCAGAGCAGTCCGCTCCACCGGTGCCCAGTCTGGGTCCGGCAGTCTGCTACACTCCAGTGAGCCTCTCCAGTCCGGTACGTCATGTGCCTGCTCCTCGCACTCGCCCTGAGGTGCGTGTCATCAGTCCGACGCCATCAGTGCCGACTCCACGCACCAGGCCTCCAGTGCGCCTCTCCAGTCCGGTACGTCATGTGCCTGCTCCTCGCACTCGCCCTGAGGTGCGTGTCATCAGTCCGGCGCCATCAGTGCCGACTCCACGCACCAGGCCTCCAGTGCGCCTCTCCAGTCCGGTACGTCATGTGCCTGCTCCTCGCACTCGCCCCAAGGTGCGTGTCACCAGTCCGGTGCCATCCGTGCCGACTCCCCGCACTCTACCTCCAGTGCGTGTGCATAGTCATGTGCCACCAGTGCCGACTCCACGCACCAGGCCTCCAGTGCGCCTCCCCAGTCCGGTACGTCCCGTGCCGACTCCCCGCACTCTACCTCCAGTGCGTGTGCATAGCCAGGTTCCTCCAGTTCCGGCTTCACGCACCAGGCCTCCAGTGCGCCTCCCCAGTCCGGTACGTCCCGTGCCGACTCCCCGCACTCTACCTCCAGTGCGTGTGCAAAGTCCGGTACGTCCCGTGCCGACTCCCCGCACTCAACCTCCAGTGCGCCTCCCTAGCCCGGTACGTCCCGTGCCGACTCCCCGCACTCGACCTCCAGTGCGTGTGCCCAGCCAGGTTCCTCCAGTGCCAGCTCCACGCACCAGGCCTCCAGTGCGCCTCCCCAGTCCGGTACGTCCCGTGCCGACTCCCCGCACTCTACCTCCAGTGCGTGTGCAAAGTCCGGTACGTCCCGTGCCGACTCCCCGCACTCAACCTCCAGTGCGCCTCCCTAGCCCGGTACGTCCCGTGCCGACTCCCCGCACTCGACCTCCAGTGCGTGTGCCCAGCCAGGTTCCTCCAGTGCCAGCTCCACGCACCAGGCCTCCAGTGCGCCTCTACAGTCCGGTACGTCCCGTGCCGACTCCCCGCACTCGACCTCCAGTGCGTGTGCCCAGCCAGGTTCCTCCAGTGCCAGCTCCACGCACCAGGCCTCCAGTGCGCCTCCCCAGTCCGGTACGTCCCGTGCCGACTCCCCGCACTCTACCTCCAGTGCGTGTGCAAAGTCCGGTACGTCCCGTGCCGACTCCCCGCACTCAACCTCCAGTGCGCCTCCCTAGCCCGGTACGTCCCGTGCCGACTCCCCGCACTCGACCTCCAGTGCGTGTGCCCAGCCAGGTTCCTCCAGTGCCAGCTCCACGCACCAGGCCTCCAGTGCGCCTCCCCAGTCCGGTACGTCCCGTGCCGACTCCCCGCACTCTACCTCCAGTGCGTGTGCAAAGTCCGGTACGTCCCGTGCCGACTCCCCGCACTCAACCTCCAGTGCGCCTCCCTAGCCCGGTACGTCCCGTGCCGACTCCCCGCACTCGACCTCCAGTGCGTGTGCCCAGCCAGGTTCCTCCAGTGCCAGCTCCACGCACCAGGCCTCCAGTGCGCCTCCCTAGCCCGGTACGTCCCGTGCCGACTCCCCGCACTCGACCTCCAGTGCGTGTGCCCAGCCAGGTTCCTCCAGTGCCAGCTCCACGCACCAGGCCTCCAGTGCGCCTCCCCAGTCCGGTACGTCCCGTGCCGACTCCCCGCACTCTACCTCCAGTGCGTGTGCAAAGTCCGGTACGTCCCGTGCCGACTCCCCGCACTCAACCTCCAGTGCGCCTCCCTAGCCCGGTACGTCCCGTGCCGACTCCCCGCACTCGACCTCCAGTGCGTGTGCCCAGCCAGGTTCCTCCAGTGCCAGCTCCACGCACCAGGCCTCCAGTGCGCCTCTACAGTCCGGTACGTCCCGTGCCGACTCCCCGCACTCGACTTCCAGTGCGTGAGCCCAGCCAGGTGCCTCCAGTGCCAGCTCCACGCATCAGACCGTCGGTGCGCCTCGACATCCCGGAGCCTCTCGTGATGATCGACAGCCCGGAGCCTCTCGTGATGGTCGACAGCCCGGAGCCTCCCGTGATGGTCGACAGCCCGGAGCCTCCCGTGATGGTCGACAGCCCGGAGCCTCCCGTGAAGGTCGACAGCCCGGAGCCTCCCGTGACGATCGACAGCCCGGAACCTTCCGTGACGATCGACAGCCCGGAACCTTCCGTGACGATCGACAGCCCGGAACCTTCCGTGACGATCGACAGCCCGGAACCTTCCGTGACGATCGACAGCCCGGAACCTTCCGTGACGATCGACAGCCCGGAGCCTTCCGTGACGATCGACAGCCCGGAACCTTCCGTGACGATCGACAGCCCGGAACCTTCCGTGACGCTCGACAGCCCGGAACCTTCCGTGACGCTCGACAGCCCGGAGCCTCCCGTGACGCTCGACAGCCCGGAGCCTCCCGTGACGCTCGACAGCCCGGAGCCTCCCGTGACGCTCGACAGCCCGGAGCCTCCCGTGACGCTCGACAGCCCGGAGCCTCCCGTGACGCTCGACAGCCCGGAGCCTCCCGTGACGCTCGACAGCCCGGAGCTTCCCGTGACGCTCGACAGCCCGGAGCCTCCCGTGACGCTCGACAGCCCGGAGCCTCCCGTGACGCTCGACAGCCCGGAGCCTCCCGTGACGCTCGACAGCCCGGAGCCTCCCGTGACGCTCGACAGCCCGGAGCCTCCCGTGACGCTCGACAGCCCGGAGCCTCCCGTGACGCTCGACAGCCCGGAGCCTCCCGCCACACCCGTGCTCAGTCCTGGCCCGGTTATTTGCCCCGCTCCATGGCCTGAACTTATTTCCCCACCATTGTTGTATCCAGGACCGGTGGGTTGCCCCTTTATATGGCCGGAGTCGCCTGCCACACCGGTGCCCAGTCCTGGCCCGGTTATTTGCCCCGCTCCATGGCCTGAGCCTTTTTCCCCACCATGGTCATTTCTAGGACTGGTGGGTTGCCCCTTTATATGGCCGGAGTCGCCTGTTACACCGATGCCCAGTCCTGGCCCGGTTATTTGCCCCGCTCCTTGGCCTGAGCCTTTTGCCCCACCATGGTCATTTCCAGGACCAGTGGGTTGCCCCTTTATATGGCCGGAGTCGCCTGTTACACCGATGCCCAGTCCTGGCCCGGTTATTTGCCCCGCTCCTTGGCCTGAGCCTTTTGCCCCACCATGGTCATTTCCAGGACCAGTGGGTTGCCCCTTTAAATGGCCTGAGTCGCCAGCCACACCGGGCCCAGTAGAAATGGGGAGGAAGCTAGCCACTTCGCCGGGGCCGGAACCGCCACCTGCGATCGTGTGATGTTTTTTCCTCCCTTACCCTTCCCTCATGTTTGTGTTTATTTTTCTTGCGGCCGGGAGTCCGCGCCTTTGGGGGGGGGTACTGTCAGGCTCTGGCCATAGAGAAGCTTTGCTTCTCTATATTTCTATGGTCAGAGTCTGGCAGATCTATCATTTCTATTTCTGTCTGGTGTGTGTGTGTGGGATCCCTAATTAGAGGCAGCTGCTATGCATTACCTCTAATTAGGGATCTTACTTATATGTCTGTGTTCCACTCCGTTGGCGTGGTTCATTGTTATGTTATGTCCCGTGTTCGTGCTACGTGTGTCTTTATATATATCATTTGTTATTTTGTATAGTTCGTCAGTTCGTTAAATAAAGATGTCGAACTATGGATACGCTGCGCCTTGGTCTTTCTACACACCCGAACGTGACACTAATGATTCTGTCTCTTCGCAGCAAAATCTGCAGAGCTGGGATGGTTGTATCCCTCATACATATAACATTCTATTGGTTGCAGGAATTTTGTATAATAATTGACGTTTTTAATCCAGCATTCACCATGTGGCATGGAATCGGTACATCAAAAATCTCTTCCCAACTATTTTTCAATCTATATGGCACAGCTGTTAATTTATTGGTCCTTAAATTAAACTGTTATATTTTTTTATTTATCACAGTTTTCTTTAACCAATGATGGTCTTTAATGCTTCAGGGCCGACAGACAAGTTCCTTACTTTCTCTACCTTCCTCTTGCCTCTTCCATTTTTGCGGTAATGCTGAAATTAGCTGGTTGTAATTTTGAGTAGAGCATACGTTTCCATATATTTTTGTTAGCTGCATGTGTGACATAACTCCAGCAGTCCTATTTATCATGTAATTTAGAAATTTTAGTCTTTTCTATTCAAGGAGCCCAGAGCCTGACAGCAGATTTCACTAGATTTTAGCTGATTACTCTTCAGTGGAAGTGCTGCCGAACCAATGGCAGCCACAACGACATCCAACCATAATAGAGATTAAAATTAAAAAGCCCATCAGGAGAATCTAATTAACTTGGCAGTGGAAAGATTGCGTATTTTGGGGAAGTTTGAGGGCCTATAGGAGCTCCTCTCCTCTGCATGCAGAACGTCTCAGTGAGGAAGACATTCCTCCCTGAACAATGAGTTCCTCCTGGGATTATCTTCTCTCGTTTAGCCTGGAAATACAATCAGCCTCCCATTCTCCACACACAGAGATAATGCCATTTGCTTCCTGACGCATTAATACTAATCTTTTTATTGCAGCGAAACAGAGAGAGGGAAATTACCCTTCTGTGCTTCAGAGCGCTTATACTGAGGAACAGGCAGCTTTGTGAAGCGAGCTTTGATGAAGAAAAATACTCACTTTGTGGTTTTTAATCATCTCAGAGTATTAACAAGCTTTCCTGATAAGAAAACAAATGAAATATAAAATCAGAGAATAAACAAAATGCAATTATCTATGGAAATGAATGTTGAAGCTGTTCAGATCAGTCCTATTACTCGGGGGAGGGGGATTTGTAAACACTTACAGTGAATATTGTTATTTTATCATGGTAGGTTATAGCTTGTTTTTTTCCTGTGCGTCCCAAATAGCAGAGCCTCATCCCTCGGGGACTCAGGCAAACTGCCAGTCAGATCACACTTTCAGAATCTTTGATGCTGTATCCTGTAAGAGGAAAGACTTTGTCCTGTGTGTGTGTGAGACTGTGTGTGTGTCACTGTCCATCCAACATGTGCATGCAAGCTTGGTTGGTGTTTTGTTGTGAATGAGTGTATTACTGTGTTGTTGTTGGAGGATTTTCCCCTTCTTCCATCTTAATCCTTTGAAAAGCCTTATGTTACAGACTGCACAGCAGGACTTACGAAGTCACTACAAAAGAATCAGTCTTTTAGTTTTTGCCCTTCAAAGCTGCATGAATATTCCTATTGACGAGGGGGGTGGATGTCGTACACAAGGATGTGCATTGTTTCACTCTCAGCCACTCTGAATGATGTCACAGTTTTGCAGCACAGGCCCAACCCCCACAGGACACCCTTTGTTATTATGTGTAGTTTGGATACGAGTGTGTGGATGGATACAACTGTTTGGAATCGAAAGAAATGCCTTTCAATTATAACGGCTCACTAGCCAGAGGCTTACAGTAGTGGGATTAATCAGTCCAAATGACAGCTTGAGGTTTAGTCAAACCATAATAATGATTAAATATCTATTTGAATTATGGAATACTAAAACCCACATTGTCATGGGCACATTGTCATTGAAATTCATCAAATCTCACTGTAGAATGGGCTCATTTAATGTTAAACATCACACACATTATTGAATAAGTCATTTTTAAGGGGTTAATTAAGTAATTAGTGATCAGCGTGATTCACCATTGTGAGCTGGTTTTGGGGAGATGGTGGAGGGAGAGCTGGAGAGACTGTGGTCCTGCCCAGCAACAGCCCCAGTAGGACCTTCCTGTGAATTCACAGAGAGACAGAAACATAATCTCAATTTACTAGGAAACAGGATTTCCATATTTCCATATTCACATTTGGTGAACTACATCTCTTGTACTCCTCAATGATAAGTCTGTTCTGTCTGAGGATGGCGAAGGGCAGTCAGTGTTTTCAGGCATTTGTACAATGTGTGAGTGACAATGGCTGGAGCAGGGGGCCAGGAACCAGGCCTGTGGCGGGTGATGCTAGGCCAGGAGAGGCGCTCAGTGTGTAGGTGTGAAGAATGCATGGGCAGTTGGACAGCCCTGGTCTAGACAACACCAGCACAATGGACGCAGTGTTCTGCTGTACAGCAACGACAGAACCCACAGAGATGCAAGCCATGCAGACCCACTTGGACTGAAGGTCTATGGAGCTCGCCACAGAGCTGAGAGATGTCTGAATTATGTGCAACTGTCTATGCCTGCTGTTAATGACTTGTATATCTTCTTCGTCTGAGATATTTAGCCACCACAGCAGTATTCTCTGGTCAGGTTTACAGGTCTATGTGTATACCATAATTGAGCGTCTTTCTTTGTGCCATGCAGTGTTTTGACAGGTTGTTTAGCCTGTTACTCTGGGCTCATGCCTTCTCTCCAGGGGGATTGATTAGTGGGCCCAGATGAGGGGTGGCTCATTAGCTGAGTAGTGAAAGGGGGGAGGGGAGGGAGCCTAATTTAAGTAATGTCTGACTATGATGTGATGGTCTAATCTCTGTGTCTGAACTGGCTCTCTGTTTAATTGATAGCTGTGATCTCACCGAGGGTCTGACGAGAGAGACTGGGACTGTTTTACAGGTCCCATGAGACCATGTAAAACTCTGAACTTCACGTGTGTGCGCGTGTGAATGTATGCTGCGTATGTGTGCAGAAGTGAGTCCACTTCAGTGAAACAGCTCAATCACCACGGAGATGATACGACTCAGGACGTCTGGCTTTTCAAAGGCTCTATGTCAATTAGAATGCAAAATTCTCAGATCACATTAAGCCGTGGGTGAATGTTTTTGATGTGACACCAGCCTACTCCTCATGCCCCCTAATGGTGTTCTGCTCCCTCCATTTCAGGCAGTTTGTGTTCAGAGTAATGAAGCACGGTATACCGATACTAGAACATGAAAAATGGTCCAGTGCTAGAATTTTTGTTACTTTCTTTCGGTACTTCTGTCAAATGTGTCTCACGTTATATTCGGATTGAGAGGATCAAGTCTGTCTAGTAATTTGTCTGAATCTTCTCAAGGGGGCAGTTGTAAGCTAGCCAGGCTACTTGCGTGTGTGCATGCAGCTGACACAGTGCAAGCCACTTTTGAGAAGGAAGCGAGAGGAGAGAAAACATTTGAGAAGGGCGCAATTGTGGCCCGCAGATTGGGGCATTCCTGCATGTGGGCATTCCTTCATCTGCAAAAAACCCTCTTTATACTTCTATTGGTCCATTTTGAAGCTAGGACTCCGGTACACATGCGGGAGGCAGGAGCGCTCCAGTACAGTAGGTGGTGGTAATGCACCATAACGTTGGATGCCAACCGCGATAAACCCTACAGAAGAAGAGGGGGGGCGACAACGGTAAAGGCGGGGGGCAGGATAGGTAGCTAGCTAGGACACCGGTAGACAGTGTCCTTAGCCCCGCATGTCGGGCACTGCTTTCCCGCATTTCTGTTAACAGTTGCGAGGGCAGGTGTTCGGCAGGCGGGAGCGAAGGACACAGTGTCCATCGCCAACGAAAAACTCAAATACTTTTATCTTTTGACCCAGATTTAAATCGCACAGATAGACATTCAGGGAAATCCAGAATATCGTGTCACACAAGCATGAAGATGGTGTGCTCGAAGGGGGGCTTTCATGCAGGAACCAATGGGATCACACTCTATTGGAAAATGCCAACAGCATGGCTTCTTCAAACGAAAACATCATACTGTACCTCCATGCCCACAGCTTGTTGACAGAACGTGCTACAGAAGCGAACTATGGGAATACTTTTTTTACAGAGCAGATGATGAGAGCCAGCCCACCGAAACAACTATGTAAAAAGTATTACAAAGCAGTGCAGTGCAAGGGACATTTATTTGCAAAACTGAATTTTACACGTCATTTCCATTGTAACGTTATTCTCCTATTCTATTCTACTAGCAACTAAATCGTTTTTTGTTGTGGTTTTGAAAAAAACTTTTTTTTCCCCTAAACCTACCCACCCCTCCCCTAGTTGGAGTAAACTAATGGACAACAACACTCACGTTTATAATTCAAATGTATCAGTGGGGGCTGGTGACATGAAACATTTAGGAGGATGGGAGACCCACGGTATAGTCGCGGAATGCACTGAGATGACAAAATGTGTTAAAAAATCGTCAAAGACTAATTATTTTAACCTAAAGCATTTAATAAAGACATGTATAGTACAATATTATGGGGAATGGGAATGAGAGAACTACTTGCACAGTGTTGGGAAGGGATCACAGCATTGATTGAGTGAGGGTATGAGGCATGAGTTGAAGTGTTCAGAGGCTTGACTAGTGCAGGACAAGATTTGACTGGGAAGACAAAAAACAATAACACAACACAGAACACAGTCAGACAAAAGAGCTAAGAATGAGTTAGTCCAAGTAAGGAGTAAAATCATTTGTGTGTAATAATGTGATTTTTTTGTGTATGTGATTGACTCTACATACAGTAATGAGAGAAAATTGATAGGGTTACTCACAGTGCTTGGAGAGGAAACATTCAATGTGCCAATGGATGAGCGGGCACATGAGACGTGGCTTCAGTTCATGTCAGGAGAGATTTGACCATGGTAGTGGAGTGGAGCTGTCATCGCCTCTTAATCAGAGAACAGGAGGGGACTTAGCTGTAAATACAAATCGCAGATACATTCCATTACAGCTGTGCCATCGTAGGTTTGAACAACAAGTTTCTCCATGAAGTTCAACTCAGACATCTCAAAATTCACAAAGTCAAACACAGACTGCGCATCTCGCACACTTGACACATCAAAGTAGCCCAAGAAATGTCCCTGAATAAAGTAGCCCAATAAATGTTCCTGAATAAAGCCCTGATCATCCACATACCTGACGATAATTGACAACTGCAAGCAGACTGGTGGCACCACAGGTCCCAGACTGGTGGGGCATTTTTTACCCCCTGGGCCTGGAGTTTTTCCTTATCTGTTAACCTAACCAGGAAAACTCTAGACCCTATAAGGTATGACAGTGGTTAATCAGTTGTAAAAGGTTTTATACGTTTTCCTAATCAGGTCACGTGGTTTAAAAAAAACAGAAAATAACTCCTGGCCCTGTGGGGATGAAAACCCTGTCAAACTGCAGCAACCTTATACTTGTTCATATGAATTATATTTAGACTACATTAGGAGTGGGATTTCCTCTACCCAGACACAGAGACAACTGATAGACAATAGAACTCACAGAGCTAAGCTTGCTTTATGCACGTTTGCATCATACAGGCCTATGCAACTGTAGGTCTTATAAAAAAATGAATCTGTCATCACTATTATGTTGATTGATTAATTCCAGTTAATAATTTTGGATTGAAAACGTATAGGCAGCCTAGCCAGCCTAATTTTGAATATAAACCAAATTTGATCAAGTTCACATTTTCTCCTGACACACAAATGGACTATAAATACATAATGTTACCAATTAGTTACCCTGACCAAATGGACATCACACGTAGGCTGTATGCAGCTGCTCTTATCAGTAGCCTACAGTCATGGCCAAAAGTTTTGAGAATGACACAAATATTGGTCTCCACAAAGTTTGCTGCCTCAGTTTTGATGATGGCAATTTGCATATACTCCATAATGTCATGAAGAGTGATCAGATGAATTGCAATTAATTGCAAAGTCCTTCTTTGCCATGAAAATGAACTTAATCCCTGAACTTAAGCCCTGCCACAAAAGGACCAGCTGCCATCATGTCAGTGATTGTCTCGTTAACACAGGTGAGAGTGTTGACGAGGACAAGGCTGGAGATCACTCTGTCATGCTGATTGAGTCAGAATAACAGACTGGAAGCTTTAAAAGGAGGGTGGTGCTTGAAATCATTGTTTTTCCTCTGTCAACCATGGTTACCTGCAAGAAAACACGTGCTGTCATCATTGCTTTGCACAAAAAGGGCTTCACAGGCAAGGATATTGCTGCTAGTAAGATTGCACCTAAATCAACCATTTATCGGATCATCAAGAACTTCAAGGAGAGAATGGCAGCAGGCAGGTGTGAGTGCATCTGCACGCACAGTGAGGCGAAGACTTTTGGAGGATGGCCTGGTGTCAAGAAGGGCAGCAAAGAAGCCACTTCTCTCCAGGAAAAACATCAGGGACAGACTGATATTCTGCAAAAGATACAAGGATTGGACTGCTGAGGACTGGGGTAGAGTCATTTTCTCTGATGAATCCCCTTTCCGATTGTTTGGGCCATCCGGAAAACACCTTGTCCGGAGAAGACAAGGTGAGCGCTACCACAGTAAAGCATCCTCAGACCATTCATGTTTTGCCTAAGAACACAGCCATGAATAAAGAATGGTACCAACACATCCTCCAAGAGCAACTTCTCCCAACCATCCAAGAACAGTTTGGTGACGACCAATGCCTTTTCCAGCATGATGGAGCACCTTGCCATAAGGCAAAAGTGATAACTAAGTGGCTCTGAGAACAAAACATCGACATTTTGGGTCCATGGCCAGGAAACTCCCCAGACCTTAATCCCATTGAGAACTTGTGGTCGATCCTCAAGAGGCGGGTGGACAAACAAAAACCCACAACTTCTGACAAACTCTAAGCATTGATTATGCAAGAATGGCCTGCCATCAGTCAGGGTGTGGCCCAGAAGTTAATTGACAGCATGCCAGGGCAGATTGCAGATGTCTTGAAAAAGACTCTTTCCATAAACAGAATGTCATTGTCAATGAAAGCCTTTGACACTTATGGAATACTTGTAATTATACTTCAGTGTACCATAGTAACTACTGACATAAAGATCTAAGAACACTGAAGCAGCAAACTTTGTGGAGACCAATACATGTGTCATTCTCAAAACTTTTGGCCACGACTGTACATTTGATCAGACTGATAAATGGTCAAGTTTTCATCCCATACAGCATGTCTAGGTTTAGGTGTAGCCTAGGCTGCTGCAGCATTTATGTAATGAGTTTTTGCTTGTGTCTGTCCGGAGTGATTATGTGTTATCATCTTTGCTGCGTCAGCCTCTCTCTTTAATCTAACTTTTAATGGATGATGCGATGGAAGCTATCAAATCATTCTGAGTTGATTTCGACATCCCAGAAAAGACACAAGAAAGTGCCATATGTTCAGCAAGTAAAGCATTGTAATGTGCAATTACTGCTGCAAGCTCCTTGTAGTTGTACTTGTTAGCCGGACTTTCCCTCTCCTCGTGTCCTCTAAAAGCCAATTCTCGCATTCCCAAAAAGCACAGTGGTGTTGATAAGCTGCTTTAGAACATCCCTGTTTCTTCTTACTTTCTCGTTGTGTTGTGCAGTTTAAATATGCAGACCTTCGTCATGATTGATGCAGCTTTTTCCCAGATGTTTGAATCTGATGTGGGCATTTATATGCTCCTTGCTTTTGTTTTGCCGTTTAGCTGAACGATCAATGTTCTTCAGGTCACTGTACCCACCTTTCGACCAAGACTCAGACTTTCCAAAAAGCAGAGAGGCCAGCTTGATGAAAGGTTCCCTGTTAAACAGCTATACTTTTGATACCAGTGGGTATTGAACACCCTCACCTTTTCATCCTTCTTCATGAAACTGATCTCAGGCAGAGGTCGACCCTTGGTTTTAATGTGCACCTTTTCCGTGTACCCCAGAGAATGAAAGGGGTTCTTCAACAAAAGGTAAACAACATTTGCGGTAGTGTTGGCGGTGAAAACTGCACACATTTTACAGACACAGTATATTTTACTTTAGTTCTCTTGTTGTTTTTAGTCCCACCCTTCAGCTCCACTAAACCCCTCCCATCTATCTCTTAACACCATCCATGTTTTATTTCTATTTGCCATATATTTCTCAACTGTGCTGTGATCTTTCACAAAAGTTCTGATAATTTTTTGGTGACAATCACATAAACACACACTACCGTTCAAATGTTTGGGGTCACTTAGACATTTCCTTGTTTTTAAAAGAAAAGCAAATTTGTTGTCCATTAAAATAACATCAAATTGATCAGAAATACAGTGTAGACATTGTTAATGTTGTAAATGACTATTGTAGCTGGAAACGGCAGATGTTTTTGTGGAATATCTACATATGCGTACAGAGGCCCATTTATCAGCAACCATCACTCCTGTGTTACAATGGCACGTAGTGTTAGCTAATCCAAGTTGATCATTTTAAAAGGCTAATTGATCGTTAGAAAACACTTTTGCAATTATGTTAGCACAGCTGAAAACGGTTGTGCTGATTAAAGAAGCAATAAACCTGGCCTTCTTTAGACTAGTTGAGTATCTGGAGCATCAGCATTTGTGGGTTTGATTTCAGGCTCAAAATGGCCATAAACAAATAACTTTCTTCTGAAACTCGTCAGTCTATTCTTGTTCTGAGAAGTGAAGGCTTTTCCATGCGAGAAATTGCCAAGAAACTGAAGATCTCGTACAACGCTGTGTACTACTCCCTTCACAGAACAGCGCAAACTGGCTCTAACAAGAATAGAAAGAGGAGTGGGAGGCCAAGGAGCACAACTGAGCAAGAGAACAAGTACATTAGAGTGTCTAGTTTGAGAAACAGACACTTGGCAGCTTCATTAAATAGTATCCGCAAAACACCAGTCTCAACGTCAACAGTGAAGAGGCGACTCCGGGATGCTGGCCTTCTAGGCAGAGTTGCAAAGAAAAAGCCATATTTTCCTCTGTCCAGTGTCTGTGTTCTTTTGCCCATCTTTTCTTTTTATTGGCCAGTCTGAGATATGGCTTTTTCTTTGCAACTCTGCCTAGAAGTGACCCCAAACTTTTGAACGGTAGTGTATATAGCCAAGCTAGCATTGCTCATTGTGTATTTATTTCTCGTGTTACAATTAGATTTATTTCTATTATAACAAAAATATATATATTTTGCATTGTTGGGAAAGGCCCGTAAGTAAGCATTTTACTGTTAGTCTACACATGTTGTTTATGAACAATAAACAATAAACATGTGACAATAAACATGTTATTTTATTTGATGGTGTGTAAATTATTGCAATATTGAAGCTTCAGAAATGAGTTTGTCGTTTTGTAACTAAACTATTAATTCGGCAGGTAGCCTAGCGGTTAGAGCGTTGGGCCAGTAACTGAAAGGTTGCTGGGTCGAATACCTGAGCCAACAAGGTGAAAAACCTGTGCAAGGGGCTGACCCTGTACGTAGGCCGTCATTGTAAATAAGAATTTGTTCTTAACTGACTTGCCTAGTTAAATAAAGGTAAAATAAATGAATTTAATACATTCAGTTATTTCCCGGTAATGAATCATAGGTTTAATGCAGTGATTCATGGGGACCCCCAGACATGACAATTTGAATCAGGCGTGCTAGCTGTGGAATACTTAAAATACATGGAACGACAACCACTGGTCTAATGAATGTCATTTGAACCAATATTATGGCCATACTGTAGATGTACAAATGAAACCTGATATGTGTCAATTTACATTTTAAAACAGTTTAGATGTTATTGTAAAAATTGTCTCATAGTTTTTCATAAGGAACATTTAAGATTTTCTTCTGTTATTTAATATGGTGATTTATTTTTGAAATAATGTAATATTGAATAGACGATATTCTATGAGTTATTTTAGTTGTTCTACCAGTTGTCAACATATTGTTCAGTGTTTAAAAAAATAAAGCCCAGTGGTTATTCTGTGACTATCTAATACTAATATTTTTCTTTTACTGTGGTATCGTTTTGCTTTTGAATATAATTTTGGTATCGAATATCGTGATACTAAACCTGGTATCCGTATCGAAGTCAAAATCCTGTTTTCGTGACAACATAAGTTCTGATACTTGACAGTAGTGCCTGCTACCTCAGTGGTTTAAACCATTGGACAATGTCAGATCAGTGAGAGAATAGCCCTGCTTGACTGTCACCTCTATTCTGTCCCCCACAGTCCTGCCAGCATGCTGACATTTCAATTGCTTTATGTGGTGTTTTTGTTCTCCATAGTCTATGATTGTAGTAGGTGATGTTGACCTCCATGCATTACACCACTTTGACTGTAGTCTATATAGGCTATGTAGTGGTCCCCTCCCTTCTTCACACCACCCAGCCCCCACCTCCCTGATAACAATCTCTTTCTCAATTCAATTCAAAGGGCTTTATTGGCATGGGAAACTTACAGTATGTTTACATTGCCAACGCAAAGCAAAAGTTCAAAAGGAATAGAGACATTTCAAATGCTTGTACTAAGCATTGGGCCCTTCAGGGGTGCGTGTTTAGTCCCCTCCTGTACTCCCTGTTCACCCACAACTGTGTGGCCAAGCACGACTCCAACACCATCATCACCATCATTAAGTTTGCTGAACACACAACAGTGGTAGGCCTGATCACCGACAATGATGAGACAGCCTATAGGGAGGTCAGAGACCTGGCAGTGTGGTGCCAGGACAACATCCTCTCCTTCAACGTGAGCAAGACAAAGGAGCTGATTGAGGACTCCAGGAAAAGGAAGGCCGGACACGGGGCTGTAGTGGAGCGGGTCGAGAGTTTCAAGTTCCTTTGTGTCCACATCACTAACAAACTATCATGGTCCAAACACACCAAGTCAGTCATGAAGAGGGTACGACAATACCTTTTCCCCCTCAGGAGACTGAAAAGATTTGGCATGGGTCCCCAGATCCTCAAAAAGTTATACAGCTGCACCATTGAGAGCATCCTGACCGGTTGCATCACTGCCTGGTATGTCAACTGCTCGACATCCGACCGTAAGACGCTACAGAGGGTAGTACGTATGGCCCAGTACAACACTGGGGCCAAGCTTCCTGCCATTACCTCGACTATATATCCTCTGTATTGTTATTTTATTGCGTTAATTTTTGTTTATTTAGTAAATATTTTCTTAACTCTATTTCTTGAACTGCGTTGTTGGTTAAGGGCTTGTTAGTAAGCATTTCACTGTTGTATTCGGCGCATGTGACATACAATTTGATTTGATTTGATGTGCAAATAGTTAAAGTACATTTATTTATTACAAAAGGGAAAATAAATAAACATAAATATGGGTTGTATTTACACTGCTGTTTGCTCTTCAGTGGTTGCCCTTTTTTTTGTGGCAACAGGTCACAAATCTTGCTGCTGTGATGGAACACTGTGGTATTTCACCCAATAGATATGGCAGATTATCAAAATTGAATTTGCTTTTGAATTCTTTGTGGGTCTGTGTAATCTGAGGAAAGTATGTGTCTCTAATATGGTCATACATTTGGCAGGAGGTTAGGAAGTCTCTATCTCTCAACTTCACATACCTCACTCATAACTATACCCTCTCACCTTTCTTTCTCATAACAAAGTCTAGCCACTATTGATTGAATCAGCATACTATAGTATGCCACATGGAGGTGAGTCATGTTTAAGAGTTAGACATACAGTCATGTGAAAAAGTAAGTACACCCCCTGGAAAGTTCTATTTTTTTTAACATATTTGGACAGATGGATATGTAATCTTCACTTCAACGTGATTGACAGATAAAGGTTACCCAATTTAACAAATCACATACAAAAAAAAAGAAGTATTTTCCTTATGGGGAAAAAGTTAGGACACCCCTTCCTTTACCATCACATAAAATGGCTAAAATTAGAATGAGGCGTACCAAAACAAGTGCAAATTATTAGAAAACGTTTATTTTTTATTGCATAACATAACAAGTTAATTTTTTTTTTGTGTGTGATTTGTTAAATTGGGTAACCTTTATCTGTCAATAGTGTTGAAGTGAAGATTACATATCCATCTGTCCAAATATGTAAAACAAAAAGAGAACTTCCCAGGGGGTGTACTTACTTTTTCACATGACTGTATCTGCATGGAGACTAAATGGTTCCATTGGAATCCATTGGTGTTGACTTAGTTCTGAAATATTGATTAAGGAGTTGCCCTGTATTTGACATCCTGACCTGCTCAATCTGGTTTAGATGGATGACTAAGTGTTGCCGTCCCTCATTGTTTGTTTGCCCTGAGCCGTGAACTCTACCTTAGACACAGACTTAACGCTTTCCTCAGCAAACTTCAGATTTTCTGAGTACTTTAATGGCAGTCTTGTGAGATTTCCCTTGTGGCTCTAGTTATGTTATACTTTTATACAGTTATTACTCTGATTTACCAAGTTAATTTCTCAAACCCCTTGTATGATATTAAAATATGATTTATTCATTTATTTTGTGATGTGGCTGCTTGACCGACACTGAGATATTCTACCCAGTTGATATTATAATTAACAAAAATATAAATGCAACATGCAACTATTTCAAAGATTTTACTGAGTTACAGTTCATATAAGGAAATCAGTCAATTGAAATAAATTCATTAGACCCTAATCTATGGATTTCATATGACTGGGAATACAGATCTACATCTGTTGTTCACAGATATCTTTTTTAAAAAGGTAGGGGCGTGGATCAGAAAACCAGTCAGTATCTGCTATGACCACCATTTGCCTCATGCAGCGCGACACATCTCCTTCGCATGGAGTTGATCAGGCTGTTGATTGAGGTACAGATCCTTGCAACATGGGGCCGTGTGTTATCACGCTAAAACATGAAGTGATGGCGTTGGATGAATGGCACGACAATGGGCCTCAGGATCTCGTCATGGTATCTCTGTCAATTCAAATAGCCATCAATAAAATGCAATTGTGTTCGTTGTCCGTAGCTTATGCCTGCCCATACCATACCCTCACTGCCACCATGGGGCACTCGGTTCACAACGTTGACATCAGCAAACCGCTCAGCCACACAACGCCATACACGTGGTCTGCGGTTGTGAGGCCGGTTGGACAAATTCTCTAAAACGATGTTGGAGGCGGCTTATGGTAGAAAAATGAATATGAAATTCTCTGGCAACCGCTCTGGTGGACATTCCTGCAGTCAGTATGCCAATTGTACGCTCCCTTTAAAACTTTTGATATCTGTTTTGTGACAAAAACGCACATTTTAGAGTGGCCTTCTATTGTCCCCAGCACAAGTGCACCTGTGTAATGATCATGCTGTTTAATCAACTTCTTGAAATGCAACACCTGTCAGGTGGATAAATTACCTTGTCATAAGAGAAATGCTCACTAACAGGGATGTAAAAAAAAAAAAATGTGTGCACAAAATGAGAGAAATCAGCTTTTTGTGCGTATGGGATATTTTATTTCAGATCATGAAACATGGAACCAACACTTTACATGTTTATATTTTTGTTCAGTGTATATATATTTTATTCCCAATAACCTTGGGAATGTGAATGGATTGTAATGTGTGTGCTATAGTAGAACACACTGCCCGGAAAAGTGTTTAGACATGCATTATTAGATTGACTAACATTTAATGCCAGAGTGGACTTCAGGAAATAGCAGAGGGCGCAACCACCGATCCACAGTGGAGAAGGTGGAAAGCTTCAAGTTCCTCGGCGTACACATCACTGACAAACTGAAATGGTCCACCCACACAGACAGTGTGGTGAGAAGGAGGCTAAAGAAATGTGGCTTATCACCCAAAACCCTCACAAACTACTAACTTCTAAAGATGCACAATTGAGAGCTCCTGTCGGGCTGCATCACCGCCTGGTACGGCAACTGCACCGCCCACAACCACAAAGCTCCCCAGAGGGTGGTGCGGTCTGCCCAACGCATTACTGGGTGCAAACTTCCGCACTCCTGGACACCTACAGCACCCGTTGCCTCAGGAAGGCCAAAAAGATCATCAAAGACATCAACCACCCGAGCCACTGCCTGTTCACCCTGCCATCATCCAGAAGGCTAGGTCAGTACAGGTGCATCAAAGCTGGGACTGAGAGACTTAAAAACAGCTTCTATCTCAATGCCATCAGACTGCTAAACAGCCATCACTGCCTATTGACCCTGATTAGAAATCACAGGCCACTTTAAAGAATAGAATACTAGCCATTTTAATAATGTATCCGTATCTCCATCACTCATCTCTATGTATAAACTGCACTCCACACTATTCTACGGTATCTTAGTCACTTAATCGTGTTTATATACTGCATCATATCTTAGTCACTCAATTTGTGTGTACATATTGCATCACCCATCACATATGTACAGTATATACTTACTGTATTGTACTCTATACTACGCCACCGACTGCTAAACAACCATCTCTAGCACATCAGACTGCTGCCTATAGATTAGAAATCACCGGCCACTTTAAGGAAATGGAACACTAGTCACTTTAATAACGTTTCCGTATCTTTCACTACTCATCTCATATGTTTAAACTGTACGCTATACCATTATTTGGTATCTTAGTCACTTAATCGTGTTTATATAGTGCATCACCAACCTCATGTGTATACTGTATACTATAAAGCGTATTATGCCACTGTATACTATAAAGCTTATTATGCCACTGTATACTATAAAGCGTACTATGCCACTGTATACTATAAAGCTTATTATGCCACTGTATCTTAGTCCAATGCCACCCTGACATTTATGTATATATTCTCAATCCGTGCCTTACTTAGTTTTATGTGTATTTGGGTATATGATGTGAAACTGTTATATATAACTTGTTAGATATTACTGCACTGTCGGAGCCAGAAGCACAAGCGTTTCGCTACACCCGCAGTAACATCTGCAATGGGAGACCGATGAGAAATAAGAATAGTTTTAGCAAGGAGGGAAATGCCAAGCGAGTCTATAGCCAGTGAGATTGGTGAGGAGGAAAAAAGTGAGCCGAGGTGGCTGGGGGAGGTACAGTTGAAATCAGAAGTTTACATACACCTTACACTTTACATACACATCATTTTCAGGAATTTTTCAAGCTGTTTAAAGGCGTGGTCAACTTAGTGTATGTAAACTTCTGACCCACTGGAATTGTGAGATAGTGAATTATAAGGGAAATAATCTGTAAACAATTGTTGGAATAATTACTTGTGTCATGCACAAAGTAGATGTCCTAACTGACTTGCCAAAACTATAGTTTGTTAACATGAAATCTGTGGAGTGGTTGAAAAATGAGTTTTAATGACTTCAACCTAAGTGTATGTAAACTTCTGACTTCAACTGTATGTGTCTTCTTCTGGGGTAAAGAGTGAGCCGAGGTGGCTGGGGGAGTTATGTGTCTTCTGCTGGGGTAAAAAATGAGCCGAGGTGGCTGGGGGAGTTATGTGTCTTCTGCTGGGGTAAAGAATGAGCCGAGGTGGCTGGGGGGAGGTATGTGTCTTCTGCTGGGGTAAAGAATGAGCCGAGGCGGCTGGGGGAGTTATGTGTCTTCTGCTGGGGTAAAGAATGAGCCGAGGCGGCTGGGGGAGTTATGTGTCTTCTGCTGGGGTAAAAAAAAAAGAGAAAAACTGAGTGTCTGTGTCCCTCCAAGGTCTGAGCACAGGCACTAAACATTCCACACAGCCAGGGGGAGAGAGAGGGCAAGATTCATTAACATTAGAAGAGGTCCTTCAACCAATCACAGCCCGAGAGTGAGAATGTTGGGATTGTGCAGGAACTGGGGGGTGTCGGATTACTGCGCATTCTTCCCTCCCTCCCCTGGTCAGAGACAGAGAGCGAGAGGGAGTCGGGAGAAAGAGTGAAGGACAGACACTGAGAGAGAGAGAGAGAGAGAGAGATAGAGAGAGAGAGAGAAAGAGAAGTAAATGGGGCAGTCTCATTCTTGCGCTCTGAGATCACAGTGCCAGAGAATGTGTTAGGATCTGCCCAAGTCCTTCTGTCTGGGAGAGAGACAACAGGGAACTTCAACTGGTGACTAGACACAGGGGCTGTTTCCAGGGCCAAATCACTGCCCTGTCGGACGGACTCCCACAAGCGGGCTGAAAATGAACTATCTGGTGAGTGTGTAATGTATTTGCTGTTCCCATTGCTGTGTGAACACTTTGGTCAAGACATACGAAATGCCCCAGATGGGAAAGAGTAGAGAGGTGGAAAAAAGAGAGGGAGGGCAGGACACTGAGGGAAGAAAAGGGAAAGAGTGGGGGGGGAACTTGAGTTAACATGTCTTCTGTGTTTCTTACCGTTTGTTAGTTCTCAGCAGAACTTACTTTGTTTGCTGTGCTATGAGTCTCGGAATGCGTATTGTGTTGTGTATTTTAGATAGATAGAAATGTTAAGTTAAAATTCTAAGCACGAAGGGAAATGTCTAATAAGGAGAAGAGAACACAATTCAACTCTCCTTGGTCTTTTTCATACTAGTTCCTGAACAAAGTTTAGTGTTCTTTGCTGCTGTCCTGTATGGTTTGTAAAGGCCCCTCTTCTCTGAAAGGGGGAGAGTTGGAGGACTTAAGACGCTGTTAGAAGAAAGGACTTTGGAACAGCCAGACAGGAGAGAGAGCCATGGAGCTCCGCTGCTCTGGGCTGGCTCTGCTGACTCAGGAGAAAGTTGAAAGATGAAGGTTTTAGGGAGAGAGTAGAGGGGAGAGAAAAGAGAAAAGAGTGCAGTGGCCTGCTGCTGGAGTCTTGGCAGTACCGTCCGTTCCTTGCTATTGTTTAAAAGTGTTGGCATTCTGTAAGCTTGTAGTGCTGTAATTACACAGGGGTTTGGTATTTGGTTGACAGGGCCATACTGCATTTCCGTCTGAGAGGTTTATGCTCTTTAGCAGCACTGGGGCCGACCCCCCGGAGAGGCCTTGGATAGTCCCCTTATCTCTCCTCTGGCCTGGGGATTCACACACCCATTAGAACTCGTGTAATTACAAAATATTAACAATGTCTGATTGGTGACTGTAATGAGGTTATGTAGATGGAAGCTTTAGCCTTCATGTCTAAGAGATGTTTATTTCCCAGGCTGGCCTTAGTAATCATGGATCCCATTTGAGAGAACCTCAACTTGACAATGCAGTGAATGCCTTGTAATGTGCTAGCTAGCTATTGGCTTGCTATTTCAGAAGGAGGGGTTAATGAAGCCAGGCAGTGATGCTAGTTTATAAATCAGGGGTTCTCAAACTTTTTGGGCTAGCAACCCCATTTTGATATAAAAAAAACAATTGCGACCCCACCATGTAAAACAAGTTATGTAATTTTAACTTTTAGAAAGGTATATTAATATGACAACCTATTACAAATCAGTCTGAAAATATGTTTGATAGTATTTAAATCTGAAGACAGTATGGTTTGAAGTGACTGAATTGCATCAGAAAGGTATTGGGTAATTCAGAAGATCATCAGGCGATAATGTTGTATGATCTTTTGTGTAGAAAAGAACACCATTGATTTAGTGCTTGGTCTTGTCCACTCTGTTCTAAAGACTTGTGGTGATAGTAGAGGGAAACAGCATGTACTGTATGTACGTGTTCCTGAGAGTCTTATCTTTCGGAATATTTTGTATCCTAAACCATTAAAAGATAGAGCCACATTTCTAGGAAGAAAACAGAAACCACTCTGTTTATTACCTCAGCATCTAGCGGCTACCGGAGGTAACTGACTTAACCCTGGTTCTATGAACCAAGCGCATATTTTCTCTCATGACCCCATTTACAAATCAGGCGACCCCTAGTTTAGCAAACACTAGATTAAGTGGATTCCCACCATGCAGTAGTAACTGAGTGAGCAAGTGGGGGTGTCTGTGGGGGTCAAAGGAAGAGTGGCTCTCAGGTTTATTTTAAAAAAAAATGTTTACCTCCCAATCACAATCGGTTGTGATACAGTCTGGATTTGAACCAGGTTGTCTGTAGTGACGGCTCTAGCACTGAGATGCAGTGTCTTAGACCACTGCGCCACATGGGAGCCCTTTTTTTTTTTACTTAGGCATACAGAGAGCTCACCTGAGTAACTCGAGGCGCTTGCCTCTCGTCCCTGTCCCCTAGGCCTGACTCATTTTTGACTGACTCACAGCCCCCTGCTTGCCTGGGTGGAATTCCCCCTTTCACACACTGGGGGGTCTGGCATTGAAACGCCTCACCCTGTCAGTCAGTCCCTTCCCTCAGAGAGATTATATGTGCCACACCGTCACTGAGCGTAGTAATACCCACCGGGATACCAAGCACCAGGCTGTGACTCAGCCTAGATGTAGCGGGAAGGTTGACACAAGGAGGGTCACTCCACATTGGTGAAACTGTCAGCTCTGACATGTATGCACAACCACAGAAACAGGCAAAAAATCGATTGGTACACACAGATTAAACAAATTCTTATTTACAATGACGGCCTACCCCGGCCAAACCCTCCCCTAACCCGGACGATGCTAGGCCAATTGTGCGCCGCCCTATGGGACTCCCAAATACAGCCAGTTGTGATACAGCCCAGGATCGAACCAGGGTCTGTAGTGATGCTTCTTGCACTGAGATGCAGTGCCTTAGACCACTGCGCCAATCGGGAGATATGGAAAATACATACCAAACATGAACATGTGAAGATGTTAGTGACTCAAATACACTGCATTCAGAAAGTATTCAGAACCCTTGACTTTTTCCACATTTTGTTACGTTACAGCTCTATTCTAAAATTGATGAAATAAAAAATGTTCCTCATCAATTTACACAAAATACCCCATAATGACAAAGCTATAACAAGTTTTTTGAAATTTTTGCAAATGTATTAAAAATATAAAACAAACAGAAATACCTTATTTACATAAGTATTCAGACCCTTTGCTATGAGACTCAAAATTGATCTCAGGTGCATCCTGTTTCCATTGATCATCCTTGAGATGTTTCTACAACTTGATTGGAGTTCACCTGTGGTAAATTCAATTGATTGGACATGATTTGGAAAAGCACACACCTGTCTATATAACGTCCCACAGTTGACAGTGCATGTCAGAGCAAAAATCAAGCCATGAGGTCGAAGGAATTGTCCGTAGAGCTCCAAGACCGGATTGTGTCGAGGCAGGGCAGGGTACCAAAGAGTACCAAAAACCTTCTGCAGCATTGAAGGTCCCCAAGGACACCTGGCCTCCATCATTCTTAAATGGAAGAAGTTTGGAACCACCAAGACGGTTTCATAGATCTGGCTGAACTGAGCAATCAATGGAGAAGGGCCTTGGTCAGGAAGTTGACCAAAAACCCGATGGTCACTCTGACAGAGCTCCAGAGTTCCTCTGTGGAGATGGGAGAACCTTCCAGAAGGACAACCATCTCTACAGCACTCCACCAATCAGGCCTTTATGCTAGAGTGGCCAGACGGAAGCCACTCCTCAGTAAAAGGCACATGACAGCCCGCTTGGAGTTTGTCAAAAGGCACCTAAAGACTCTCAGCCCATGAGAAACAAGATTCTCTGGTCTGATGAAACCAAGATTGAACTCTTAGGCCTGAATACCATGCCTCACGTCTGGAGGAGACCTGGCACCATCCCTACGGTGAAGCATGGTGGTGGCAGCATCATGCTGTGGATGTTTTACAGAGACAGGGACTGGAAGACTAGTCAGTGTGTAGATTGATGAGGGAAACATTTTTTTTTAAATAAATGTTAGAATAAGGCTGTAACGTAACAAAATACTGAAAAAGCCAAGGGGTCTGAATTCTTTCCGAATGCATTGTAAATACAGTACAGTGTGCTATCACACAAATAATTATGCTGAATTTGTTCTGTTAGATTCTTTGTCATTAATGTGTCATCATGTAGATGCTAAACATTATAATTTCATGGTGTTTTTCAAAGAGCTTTACGTTAGAGCACCGCTACAGAGAAAACTACAGGTTTGAAACAGACCTTGGTTTGTGGCTGGCCTAATCTCTTAAACACAGTTCACCCAGTCCCTTCCCCAGCTAGCACTGACGGTATCTCTCTCTTCCCAGTTCAGCAGCAAACAACAGGGCCTAGGGGCACATGTTTTCTGCTGTTGTCAAACTGCACTCTCCCCAGGGCACCTGCTTTATGTGGGGGATAATTGGGCTTTACTGCAGGAATAGAGGCAGAGAAGGAGGGCGTTTAGATAAGAAATCTGTTGCAGAGCAGAACACCTAGCTAGGCCTACACCAGGCAAAATGGATTCTGCACAAAGCCCTGGGTTTTCACACAGCCAGGTTGGTTTGATGCCCTCAGGACAGTTGGATGAGCCAGGGAATGCTGTTGTCAAAGCTAACAGAACAGAACACATATCCACTGATCTTTTATCTAAACAGATTGACTGAGGTAGTTCTGTGATAATCTAAAAACCTGCGGAGCTGTGCCACTTCTGCTTGATTTAACTTTCATCCTGAGCAGTAGGCCTATCCACATCTTGTCTGTGTATTTCCGTCCCCCTGAAATGTATCAGAGTGCTCCCTGAATTCCTGGTCTTGTCTCTCACACCTAACCACTGGAATGTTTGGCTGAGATCACAATGACGTTTCACACTCTGGAAAATCATTGTATCTCCACTGTATCCCCACTCAAGGCTGTAATTTTAGGATTTATTGTTGGGCATTGAGAGTTCCATTGCGACTGCCTGTGTTTATGGATGAGAGGGGAAAAAATGTCATATGTAGATGGGTGTCATTGTGATTCCTCTCTCACTCTGCTGTCAGCTTTGTGTGGCGTACAGGGTGGAGTCCCACCACACACTCACCAGTTAGCCTGCCACTCAAGTACAATGGGCAGAGCTCCAGCACTTTGTTGTAGCCTGTAGCCACAAGAATCAGAGATCTTTTCTTACCGCTGTTGAAACTTGACAGGGAGGAGGGGTTGACGCTCTTTGTGTGTTATTTGTCTGTTTTTTTCCACCTTGAGAAGAGATGATTCATAATAGTGGCATGAATGTCTATTTGTCTGAAAACCTTTTTTTGACTTGGTCTATATATTGTAGGTGTGACTGATAAGATTTTAAAAGTATGCTATGTTGATTGCCATCTTATCAATTAGTCTTTAGAGCTAATATAAATTTTTGTGTGTGTGTTTTGTGTAGCGTGTTGTAGAAGAGGTGTTGTGACACCTATGGATTGTGAAGTAACTGGAGAGGTGTATGTAGAGGTTGTGGAATGTTCCGGTAAGTGGGCCTCTGAGAGCTGGAGTGAGTGGGAGACGGGTCTGGGCTTGCCCGGAGAATACCAAGGACATGGAGAGAGATCAAGGTGTTACACACCAACGAATGCATACATTCACTGGAATAGCAACGTTAATTCTAAAAAATAGCCATAAAAAACTGATATTGCCTGTTTTCAACTAGGAGATGGTTGTGTGAACATGTTTGTTCTGGGCCCCTATTCAAACAGATCTTTAACCTAATTGAATTAAGATTAAGCTCACTTTATTCGTACACAACATCCAACCGAAATGTGACTTCCACTTTTTCCCAACCCCTCTGAATGACACACACATACATATACAGGTTGGAGCTGGGGGCTGCCACATGGGGCAGTTGTTGTGGGGTGTTAAGTGCATTGCTCAAGGCCATAACGGCAGGCAATGGCATCTAGGATTTGATACCAGCAACCCTCTGGTTACCAGCTCACTTCCCGTCAGATGTTTCCCGCCGTACCCCGGATTCGAACTGGCAACCATACGTTTTTTTGGCTCGCCTCTTTAACCGCTAGGCTACCTTATGCTATTTTATTTTATAGGTTATTTGTGTTAAGTCTTGTCCAGGATTATTTTCCATGGATTTTGGCATTAGCCTGCGGCTAGACCCTCTGACTACTGTAGTTTATTGTTCACATTATTTGCCTACAAATGGCCCCATATGGGCCTATCGCTGGCCTTTTATGAGGTAGACGGTATTTGTTGCTTGCTACCTTGTGGGAAGATGCCAATACCTCAGCAGCAGCAGCACAGTGTGTCTGTGTGTGTGTCACAGCAGTGTCTGTCTCAGCTGATAAAGACCAAAACAAGATCCCCATTGGACTGACTGAGTCACATCTCTCCATTCACTCACTCTGGCCCTGTTTTTCTGTTTGACAGACAGGGAGGGAGGGAGGGAGGGAGGGAGGGAGGGAGGCAGGGAGGGAGGGAGTTAGGGAGGCAGGGAGGGAGGGAGTATGTCTGATCCCTCTGTCTGATACTGAGTCTGCTCCCTGTCAGTGAGTATGTCTTATACCACTGGCTTACACACAAGCCAAGCCAAGGCTTTGCTGTAATTGCAGTCTGTGTACTGCTGCTATGCTGCTGTGAGCATCGAAAGAGTCAAAGACTATGTGCTAGCATGCTACTTACCCCCAGAAGAAGGCAGTGACTTCTCAGAAGTCTACCCCCAAACAAAAAAACTAAAAGTTTACTTTTTGTAACCCAGTGAGATTGTTTGGCCAGGTTCAGGTGGCTAATGTGATTTAAGTAGCAGAGACAGCCTTGTTTTGTCTGCGGCGTCCATCTGTTTTAAACTAATAAAAACTTTTGATGACTGAGGGGGCGTTTGTTTAAAAGGGTGAGGGTTGGATGGGGAGAACAGAGAGACAGAAACAGCACAAAGCAGAAAGGGCAGAGTGTTGTTTACAAAAGACATTACTTATTGCTGTGTTGCTTTGTAAGTGAGAGGGGGGTTCATAAAATGTCTGTGCCCAAGGTCCTGTGTCAGGACAAATATACAGTTGTGTACAAAACACACATACACCCTCCTGTGACTTAACCAGTGTTTGTCCCACGGGTCACATAGAGGCAAAAGACAAAGGCCACCCTGCCCTCCCCTTCCCTCTCACGCACACACACACACACACACACACACACACACACACACACACACACACTCACACACACTCGCTTGATGCCTTCCCCTTCACTGACCTGTCTGTACTGAGCGTGCTCAAACAGCTGCCACATTACTTCCTGCTCAGTGGCTGTGTCTGAATGGACACTGCAGCTCTTTCCTTCGCTCTCCCAGACCCACTGCACCTCTTTTTCCTCTCCCTCTCTTCCTGTGTATCTCTCTCCCTTTCCTTTATTTCTACCACTCTTTCCCTAGTTCTTACCCTAGCTTCTTCAGCCTGCTGTTAGATGTATGTATGTGTAAGATCCCCTTTTAGCCGTGTCCCTTTTAAATGCTAATCAATCAAATTTTAGGCCTCTGGATGATGAATATCCTTTTCTTTTACTCTCTTTCTCTCTTCTCCACTCTTTCTTTAGTGGAGTGATAATAACGTTTGCCATCAGACTTTGTCTGCTCCCCGCTCTAGGGGCATGGGGTCAGGCTTTGACCTGCCATTACCACTGGGACCTCCATGGTGATGTGTTAGCATAGTGACTTAGCTATACACAGTTAGAAAACTGCAGGACCCCAGTGACCCATTGTCAGGTTTCTACCCCAAACAAAGGAAATGGAGCACAGCACAACCACTAGGTTAGTATGGCCACCTGAACAACATTGTTGTTGGAACAACAGATTCAAATGAGCCCTTGCTGTTTTGACTAGAGAGCTGGAGGTTGGCAGACTAGAAACTAATTGTGACCTGGCAGACTACTTTTAGTTTCTAGACATGACGATTTCTCCTCACCCTCAGCTGTGTCTGGGGAGGTGTGTACATCGTATATGCAATTTATACTAGCGAGAGAGACTAGTAGTCATCTAGTTACTGACTCATACCTAATCCAAACGGCACATGAATCATTCTCTAAGCACTTCCTGTTTCTGTGGCCAGGGGGAGAAAAACAGGGAGAGATTTGTGGGTGAGTTATACTGAGAGTTGGCAGGCAGGCAGACCTTCAGTTAATAAAGGCAAAGTTCAAATCTTGTGATGTCACCAGTCCTCTCGGTCCTCTCCCTCACGCCAACAGGAAATGAACTTGTGACAGAGAGCAGCAGACAAAAGCATGGCCGTCAAAAGGAATATTTTTTTCTGATAGATAAAGAGGACAAGCTGGAAAGGGAGAGTGACGATAAAATGGAAGACTAGGCAGTATGAGGCGCCATGCTACCTGCATCACTACCTCATTTTCACTTAAGCATTGGTAATTGATACCAAACATCCTCTCTAAAACCATTAAAATGTCACGTGGCCCTTTTGAAGGTATGGATTACTTAAAGCCATTTTATCTGTCCACGTTGAGTAGAATCCAGTTATCCATTAACACCAGCTGATTTGATACATCCCTGGTGGGAAATGGAGAATCACTCTGGAGTCCTGAGAAAGCTCAGTGAGACTGAAGACTTAAGCTCTGCTTCAGTCAAGATGTTGCTGTGAGTAAAACTCATAGTATAATGAGCTCTTTCTACTAATCTGTGTACCCCTCATTATTTCACTAGTCTATGTGTGTCAAAGTGTGTGTGTCAGTGTGTGTGTGTGTGTGTGTGCCTCAGCCTGGTCAGTGTGTGTTGGACCTGCATGGTGATATCGCAGACAGCTTCTCGCCACCAGAGCACCACTCAGTGGCTATAGTAGGTGGCTGTGTATGAGTGTCTCCGGCAATCCAGAGCCTCCTCAGCCCTGATGGGTTGTGGACTCGGAGTAGCTGTCCCTCTCCCATTACAAGAAGGCCATTCATCAGACTGTGACTGGGAGATAGGCCCTGACTGTCCCTCCAATAGACCAGCACACAGCACTGCATTCATCACCACCCCAATATGCTCTGAGTCAATCCCTGGATCCACATGACGCTGACAGCGATGCATCACATCACAGCAACTCTCACTCAGCACTGGGACAATTCCGATTCCTTACATTGACTACATACAAGGAACATCTGAACGTACATTAACATTGCCATTACTGTCTGGGTATTGTAATAGCACAATAATCACATGTGTCTATAGTTGACCGTATCTGGCACACAGAGAGTAGGCAACCCAGGGTCTGTTCTAAGTGGCTCTATCTGGCAGTGGAACTGGGAACCAGGGGTGTTTGATATCTCATCATGAGACTGAAGGAGCCGGGGTGGGGGATGGTACATTTCTTACCTGACTGTGATTCAGGCAGCACAAAGAATATGGGACATTTGATTTATTGTATTGTGCACCTATGTGTGTGCGTGCATGCATGTATGTGTGTGCGTGTGTGTGTGTGTGTGTGTGTGTGTGTGTGTGTGTGTGTGTGTGTGTGTGTGTGTGTGTGTGTGTGTGTGTGTGTGTGTGTGTGTGTGTGTGTGTGTGTGTGTGTAACAGAGAGAACGACCGAGAGAGGGGGGTAGTTAGGTCAGGGTGTGTTATAATGGGTTTTTGACAGGGGAACCTCTGCTTCCTGACAAGACCACACCATACTAATAACCACACTGGGAGCAGACACATACTATTTCCTGCCTTAAACCCCGCTCCCCACACCCAGTCAGGCTAGGCAAAAACATCCTTATCCCAGTGATAGCCAATCTAGGCTGGAGAGGGAGTGAGCCATGGGCGGGAGACAGAGCTGGAGCTCTCTGGGTATGTATATTGTCAGCCCTGTGTCCTGTGTGGCATTGCTCCTAGGTAGAGGCCTGGGATCTGAATAGACAGATAAATAGTGGCAAGGAATGAGAGGCCCCTCTGATTAAGGCAACATTGACTCTCACTCTCTCTTCCTCTCTTAATAAACACAAAGACACTACAGGCAATAAATCAGGAAGTGGAGGCGCCTCACAATTAGCTAATCAGACTTAGTTCATTTAGTTTGGGGACATTGACGGAGCACTGTGTGTGACCTGTGGTCTAGTGAAGGGGGCCACTTCAAGGGGCCCTGTGTGTGTGTGTGTGATCTGGCCCCATGCCAGGCTTGCCGTACCACTCTGTACTAGTGCCAGGGGAGGGAGAGGAGGAGGTACCAGTCAGGGGCGCACTCCAAATATTGGTTTAGTTTCAAAGCGTCCCAGAGTGAGTGGGTGGCTGTGTTTGCTCTGGGCAGGCAGATGGAGCCTGTGTTGTGTGCTGTTAGGTGTCAGCTGTGAGTAATAGTTATTTCACTGTCCTGGAAGGCCTTGAGTCTGGGGAGTAATTCTGCACCAGCATTAAGGCATGTGACAGTCCAACATTATGGAAGCAGGAGTTCTTTGTCTATAAATGTTAAGGAATAATGGACTAACCCTCTCTTTCCTGTCTTCTGCAGAACGTGCTGGCCAAGGCCCTGTACGACAATGTGGCCGAGTCCCCAGACGAGCTGTCCTTCCGGAAAGGTGATATCATGACGGTACTGGAGCGGGACACCCAGGGTCTGGATGGCTGGTGGCTCTGCTCTCTGCATGGACGCCA
Source organism: Thymallus thymallus (assembly GCA_023634145.1). Taxonomy (NCBI): domain Eukaryota; kingdom Metazoa; phylum Chordata; class Actinopteri; order Salmoniformes; family Salmonidae; genus Thymallus; species Thymallus thymallus. The sequence continues at coordinate 19,679,308 of CM042413.1, forward strand.
GGGTATCGTCCCCGGCAACCGCCTCAAGATCTTGGTGGGCATGTATGACAAGGCTGGCCAGCAGCAGCAGCCTCCACTTCTCCAGGCCTCCCAAGCTGGCCCTGCCCAGACCCAGAGCCCGTGCCAGCTGGCCTTCCCCCCGCAGAGTGCGTACAGCAAGCCATCCCCCTCCTCCCAGTACACAGCCATGCACCCTGCCTTTTCCAACCCTGGGCCTGTCCCCGCCCTACCCGACAGCATCTACATGATGCCCCCCAACCATGGCAAGCCCTCCCCTTCAAGCCTGTACCAGATACCCACGGGACCCCAAGCCCCACCTAAGGCCCCCATGCTTGCCCAGAAGCAGTACCACGCCCCTGTTCAGGACATTTACCAGGTGCCTCCCTCCATGGGGCCAGCTCCTGTCCAGGACATCTACCAGATGCCTCCCTCAGCAGGAGGGCCTGGTCCTGGGCAGGATATCTACCAGGTTCCCCCCTCACTGAACCAGACTCAGGACATCTACCAGATCCCCCCCTCCATAGAAAAGAGGGGCTGGGACTCCTCTAAACCTCTAGGAAAGGTAAGAAAAACTTTTTGAGAAATATATTCACATAACACAACAAACACATTACTCTAAAACGTTAAATACAGACTGTCTTGTTAGACATTCAGGTCCAAAATAGCTGGTTTAGGCTCTCATTGTCATCTGACCTCATCCTGGTTGGGATATGTTCGGGATCTGAGCATCTTCCTGTAATTGTTTCTAGCTCATGTCCTCCAGTCTGTCTGTCTGAGCTCACTCTAAACAACAGCTCAAGGTTCCCTGTCATTTTCAAAGCCGCAGGGATGACAGGAAAGAAAACAGAGGATAGAATAATAAAAGTAAACCCAAAAGAGATAGAGGGGGGATGGGGAGAGGAGAGGGGGACATACATTGGAATAAATAATGGGGTGTTTAATAATTCAGGTATCTATCTCCTGGGGTTGGCTGAGTAAGCGTTTTGATCTGTTAAGCAGCAGGCAGCAGGCTGGAAGGGGAGGGGGTACCAGTATCAGCCAGGCAGTGTGGTAACAGTGCAGTGTGTTGTGACTGGTGTTCTCCAGGGAGTGCCCCCCAGGCCTGCCTTAGTGCACTCAGCCATGTGTGAGAGCAGCGTTGGGAAGTGAAGTGTGATGATGATGATGGAAGTGTGATGGGGCGGCAGCAACAAGGTGCACCTGATCCCTGCAGGAGGGGGGCGTCGCATATGAGACACCTCACCGTCTTCGATGAGGCTGCTGCTGCCATAGAAAGGGAATTATATAATATACAGTATAGTTTTATCTAATCACATAGCCACTCCCCCTACCCCACAGCAGGGCTGTCTGAGAGGCATGACCACAGGCCTTTGTCCCTCACAGAGGGGGGGCTGGAGATGGGGCTTGCCGTGTTGATAATCTGCCTCTCAATAAGTCCTGAGATGACTCAGAAATACTGAAGCGCACAAAGGGAAAATAAAGTGAATTGTACAGTAGTGAGTGACTGACAAAGCAAAGCATACATTGCCTTTGTGTCCCCCTGCTGTGTGTTAAACCTATGACCTGTCGCCAATGATCAACCTGAGAACGAGAGGAGAATAACAGCTGTAGAAAAAGCGAGTGACCGGTTGAAGAGGAAACAAACACACATGAAGTTTTGTTTGAGGCAACATTAGCGTCATCAGGGAAAGGCGTCAGTGGATCAAAGACGAGTCCAAGGCCAGGCCTCACAGACTCACAGTGGAAAGGATCTATTAGGAGGAACATCGTTTCCATGATAGCTCCTGCCTGGTGATAAGACTATCAAAGGACTCCAACAGAGTTCACACTCCAGCCCGGAGCAGGGTGTTTCCAAATGTTCCATTGGATGATTCTAGAGTGATGCCTGAGTCTTTTGGAATGCTCTAACCTTCATCTACTTTATGTCATCACAACAGCAGGCAGTGCAGGGAGTAGGGAGGAGAAGCAGCACTAGCAGGGAGTAATACAAGTGAAAATCCCCTATGGTTTTTATCTCACCACAGCCTCAAGTTAGTGGCACTGGCAGGATCTGAAATGCCTACCATGGTGGTGAAGTGGTATAGATTCTTATCAAAGTAATTCTCACTGACGCATTAGCTAAATTTGCTCTTAACGCTGTGGTGTGCAGGTTCTTTCATGCACCTATTTACCTTGTGAATGTCCTTAATTGTTATCACTTGTCGTGGTGCCCATACCGAACCCCCGACTCCACCACTGGCAGTTTCTCATTACAAGATAAGGAGTTCCTGCTGAGAAAAGAGATGACAGACACGAGCCAATACACACACACACACACACACACACATGGATGCACACACACAAATACACACACAAAGCTCTCACATACAAACTGGGATGAACACTAATTAGGGGGTGATGAAAAACCCAGGCATTGTCTCAGCATCCTCTGCTGCTCAGCTTGAGGAGGTAGAAACTTGTAGAAATACAAAGTTACAGCGACACAGAACACTTGACAAAGCGTCTGAAAAGCAGGAAGCTTAACACACACTCAGAATCTCACTCTAACCCCATCTCCACAGTGTGAAATTGTTATGCTGCTATGCTTACTTACGGGCCCTTCCCAACAAACACGTAATAATAAAAGTAATAATAGATACACGATAACTTGGCTATATACACAGGGTACCAGTACCTGGTTCGATGTGCATGAGTACGAGGTAATTCAGGTAGATATGTACATATAACTAGGAATAAAATGACAGATGGTGAACAGTAGCAGCAGCGTATGCAATGAGTCAAAGACCTTTGTACAATAAACGGTCTATGCAGATAGTCTGGGTAGCTATTTGGTTAATTATTTCACTAACTATTTAGCAGTCTTATGGCTTGGCGGTAGAAGCTGTTGACGGAGGGGTGATGTGAGGAGGGTGGTAAGAATGCCCCTGTACAAGGAGCCTCCCCCAGACTAGCACCTTTGAAGTGGAGTAGGGGGGCGCCCTGATCCCAGTCAGCTGTGCCAGCCAGGTCTGGACCGGGTCTGGGGGATGGGGGACGAGTGCAGGAGGTGGGAAAGGGTTGCGGAAGGCCAAGCAGCAGCTGGAACAACTGTGATTGGTTAGCAGGCCTTACATCAAAGAGGACGTCTGAGGAGGGGTGTGGCGGCACGCGCCCTTCAAAACCCTGGCACACTCCTCCAAAAGGCTGGAATTCCTCAGCCCCGCCCCCTCCTCTCCTTTCGCTCAGTCCCCACTCTCCAACCGACTCAGTGTTTTTCAGTTTTATACCTAATCCATTTATGCTGCATTGGTATGCCACCCAGCCACCAAAAACAACCCCCACCTCTCCTTCAAACCATGGCAACAGCTTAGCCCAGCCGGAGAAGGAAACAAGTAAACAATTTAACTCTGTCCCTCCGTCCTCTTCCCTTCTGAGAGGACAGACACAGAACCTGAGTGGCCTCATTAAA